>CM038682.1:450146529-450525441 GCA_021605205.1 Aegilops longissima
GCTGTTCCGTCCAAGCCGGTTGGCTCCTGATGAACAGGACGCATTCCGTTGCCTCCCGATGAACACGACGCAGTTTCTCCATTCCGACCCAGCCGGTTGGCTACCGATGAACAGGACGCCATCGCTACTCTCTGCTGCCTCTCCATGTACACGAGCCCTGGTCGTACGTATGGGCGAGTAGGCGTTGAGACCCGCTTCGTATGTACGTGACGCGTGGCAGATTACTTTCTTGCACCTGGTTTATGCGTACATGTACACGATATTGACGGGACTGCATGACATGCTACATCCGCGCCTCTACTATGACACGTGCCCTTCCTTACTCGGCCACGGTTCATCGCTGCAACCTACAGACAGACCGATCGACCAATATGTACGTACACGTTCACGACCAGAATGACAACGCTACATACGATTCGACTAGGTGGGTCCCAACTGTCAGGGAGGATAAGGAGGCACTTCCTTGCGTGAGAAGTTATTGCTGGTGGGTCCCAGCTGTTATGGGAAGAATCATTTTTTCCCATAGTATGGACGCACTTCCTTGCATGCGAAGATGTAGCTGGTGGGTCCCAGCAGTCAGGGGGGAAACTTTTTTTGCGAAATAAGGTAGCCCGTCCGGTGGGTCCCTGCTATCAGGTGAAGGAATCATTATTTTGCATGTAATAAGGAGGCACTTCCTTGCTGCGGCCGTGGACCCAGTTGTCAGCCTCTCCATGTACAGTACTCTTCCAATGGAAGTCTGTTCCTTGACCGCATTGACCACGCCACGCCGAGAGCACCAAGGCGGTGGACGACGGTGAGGCCTAGGAAGGGGACGATGCGGAGCCTGGGAAGACGCGGCAGTGGATGCCCACGCAGAGAGGAGTGCGAGGGTTGACTAGTTCAGCTGCGGTGTGAGGCTGCCGTCGCCACATAATAACAGGGGTTGTGTGTGAGTAGAGGGATGGTCTGGCCAGATGTTGGAAAAGGGTGGGTCGGTCAGGCATGCACGGTAGCAGAGCTGGCCATGGGAGGCAGGAGTAGGCGGCATGACCGGCACTGGTTTGGGCAGCTGGAGCAAGAAGACCAGAGGTTGAAGATGCACTATGGCCGTTGGATGGACATCGTACGGTCACTGGAGCTAGAATGATTCATATTGACTAAGTTCACAAAGCCCTCCGTCCGCATCAAGTTAGTAGGCCCACAAGTCAGCCTCCCACTATGGTGGGTCCCAGCTAGCAGGGGGGGTATTCATTTTTTTGTGCGTAATAAGGAGGCACTTCCTTGCGTGCGAAGATATAGCTGGTGGGTCCGAGCTGTCAGCGGGGGGAACATTTTTTTCATGAAATACAGAGGCCCTTCTGGTGGGTCCCAGCTGTCAGGTGGAGGAATCAATATTTTGCGTGTAATAAGGAGGCATTTCCTTGTGTGCGGTCATGGACCCAGCTGTTAGCCTCTCCATGTACAGTCCACTTCCGATGGATGTCATTCGTTGACCACGTTGACCAAGCTGCGCTGAGAGCACCAGGGCGATGGACGATGGCGAGGCCTAGGAAGGGAACGACACGGAGGCGGGGAAGACTCGGCAGTGGTTGCCCACACGGTGGGGAGTACGAGAGTTTACTGGTTCGGCTGCCATCGGCAGAATATAACAGGAGGTGTGTGTGAGTAGAGGAATGTCCTGGCCAGCGATGGAGTAGGGTGTGGCAGTGCTGCTGTACAGCAGAACAGCCGGCCACGGGAGCCGGGAGCAGGCACTCCCACCGGCGCTGGTTTGGGCGGCTAGATCAAGAAGATCAGATATTGAAGAAGCAGCACCGTCGTTGGATTAACATCCGACGATCACTGCTGCTAGAATCGTTTGTGGACTAAGTTGACAAAACCTTTCATACATGTCAACCTCGTAGACCCACAAATCAGCCTCCAAATCTGTCGCAAACAACATACAGCCCAAAATTTCTAGCCAGATTCAAATTAATTTAAAAACTAAACATACCTTAATTTAAATCCAATGAAAATTTACCCGCACAAAAACAATGGAATTTAAAATATAAAAATCCGAAAGAAAAAAGTATTTCGGAACTAATTGCATGTTTGCTGTATTTTTTCATTTTACAGCCCATTTATTATTACTTATAGCCCATTTCTTATTACTAATAGCCCATTTTCTGGGCAAGCCCGAATGCATACATCCTTGTCTTGAAAGATTTTGGGCCCAACAGGGCGTAGAAAAGCAAGTAGGCCTACGTTGGTTATTCTGCAAAAGAACAAAATAGCTGGGCTAGCCATCTTCAGAAAGGAAAAAAAACTGGGCTGGTCATGTGGTAAACATATGAAATAAAATCATGGGCTAGACGGGCCATAGCTCCCGCACAACCCAGTTGATACCCTTCTCCGTCCTGACAAAATACTGCGCGCACTGCTGGGTCCCGGGTGTCTGCCGCTCCTTGTGCAGTTATCTCGCTTATTGACTACGTTGACAGTGGCGTGGGACCCAGATGTCAAGAAACCATCAGGAGGAACCCTTTTTTCTTGTAATAAAGGAGGCACTTGCTTGCCTACTGCCATGATCCTGGTGGGTCCCTACTATCATCCTCACCATGTATAGTCATCTCCTTATTCCTCTTGGTTGTTGACCATGTTGACAACACCGGAGGGCGGCGCCGCGGCGAGCGAACCAAGGCGGAGGATGATGGTGAGGCCTCGGACGGGAACGAACAGGAGCCGGGGAAGTTGCGCAGAGTTTTAGGGTGTGATGTGGCCACGATGCATGCACGGCAGCACAGCCAGCCGTGGGAGGCGGGAGCAGGCAGTCCCGCCGCCGCTGGTTTGGATTTGGCAGATGGAGGAAGAAGAGACTAAAGAAACATGACAGACGTTGAATGTCAATCCAATGGTCAAGGTTGGCACAATCGTTTGTTGACTAAGCCAACACCAAGTAGCATACTTTTTTATATATAGGAAGAAAAGAAAAACTGGGCTCGTTCGCCTGATAACATTCCCGAAACTGCGACCGTTTGATCTTGCTTCGCAACTAAAACTACGAGGAAAATGCATTTGTCTGCCGTCGTCCTCCCACGGAACGTTCACCACATAAGTGACTAGCACCGTTGGTTTTCAACCAAGAGGTCTTGGTTCGAGTCCCAAGAACTCTCAATTTTTCCCTCCTTCCTTCCTCACAATAAAAGAAAGAAAATCAAAGACTTGACAAGGTGTACATAACAAGCTAGTGTACCAGTAAAGAGACGTTGCTGAGTTTTAGAAAAAAGAGAGATGTGCTCCTATAGCTAGTTCGAATCCAAACCTAGACTATGACTATATATGGTGCTATGCTACTCTGCATGTAATGAAACTAACATATCCAACGTTCACTTCTCCTCTTCTCTGCTTACTCTGCTTAGCATCAGAAGCTCTGGCTGCAGCGACCATGTCTGCTAGCTGCTCGTCCACCTGCTCTTCAGCGGGCAACAACCAGATATGCGCCAAGTCGCCACCCGTACCTTTGCCTGTGGGTCTCATCACACCCCCGCCGTCACACGCACCGCAGCCGGTTGCTCATCGCAACCCGCTACCGTTCGTGTGGTGCCACAGCTGCAACTCATACAGAGTCATCTGTCATGTCTCAACCACAATCCTCAACCCTGGCCGAGTCTTCTACAAGTGTTGTTCTACTGCTTTCAGTTGCTGATTTTTTTAATAGTTTGGCTGATGATCTTCCAATTTGATTCGTGCAGAAAAGGGAAGATTCGTGTGATTTGTTTTCCTGGGAAGTTGCTGATGTGGAGGAATGCAACTACGCTGATTATTTGCTTAGCCGAGGAATTCCAATACCAGCAGGTTGGGGTGTTGGACAAGTAACTGAAGGAACAACACAAGAGGAAGATGCAGAGCAGAACGTTAAAGATGCAGTTCCTCTGATCATGGCCAAGCAACAGCTGCTGAATGGCTTTGACAGCAATGAGGAGATGAAAGAGCTTGTGAAGATAATGGGAAAAATCGATGTGCTCTGTAGGATGATTGTCTCTTTATTTGCAGTGTATGTAGCACTCGTGATGTATTCAGTGGCTATGACATGAGCACTTTGCTGAAACTAGTAATGAATGAAACCTGTTTAGCAGGCTGGACGTAGTGTTGTGAACATCTAATGATTTTTGTTAGCGGAAATGGGGTATCCCCTTTTGCTCATAAATAAATAAATAGCAGAGGCCCTTTTGCTAATAAATAAATTAGCAGAGGCTCTGTCGGGTCAGCTTTGTTCCCATTCGAAGACATCGAGCAAATTGCAGTCCAACAGCAAACTATGTCATCAAATACAAGTATCACAGCCAAAAATGAGTACAACTAAACAACAATGTCATCATGTTTTAGTCGTCATACAATCACGAAACACAAATCAACATACATAGTAAGTGATGTTCTCACAGCAAAATACTAAACAATAAGTTCATCAGGTTTCAATTGTCATAGCAAACACAATTTCACATAGTAGATAAAAAATGTCTTCTAACAGGCAAATACGACAAAAGCAACCTAATCATCATCCGTAGCAGCAGCGTCAACATCTTTGCCATGTGTATCAGTCTAAATCATAATTCCCCCCAGTGTCATCTTATTCTTCATCCTCAGTGTCCTCGAACGTTGGCTTCTTATGGATCAACTCTCATATGTCCACAGCCCGACAGGCAATTTTTTCTCTGGCGTCATTGACGTGATGGTTCTCAAAGATATTAGGAACATATGTGGAATATTCTACATCAGGAGCAGTGTAAGCATGATCTTGTTGTGTAACTTCATTAAATGAATTCCTCTGCTCAAACTGTTGCAATACTCTCCAGTCATCGCTACGTGCAAATGTGTCTTCCAAGAAAAATATATGTGTTTCTTGATTTGCAAAAATAAAAGGCTCATAGGTCTGGTACGTCGCCCTGACATTGATGGATTTGAAATAATCATCAGCTCAGGGTTTTGCAATCCTAGAAAACAGGTTATACCAACGACAACACAACAGAACCACACACCGATGAACCTCAAAACTGGAGATATACTCCAACTGAACAATGTCTATTATGTTAGCAGACATTTCAGTTGTCTCTCTTCCGTACGTATTCGTGCTCATGATGGCACTATTTTGTGTCTTCCTACCTTCGTCGTGTGCAAGGGTGTTGTAGCGCACATCTCCAACAATGCAAGATTCATAATGTCTTACCCGAGTATCAGGACCCATTGCTAGTGCATAAAGGGCATCATTAACTGCCTGCCCATCCTCCCACATCTTCTTAAACTATGGTTAGAAAATAGACAAGCTGATCATCTTATGTACTCAATATATTAAAAAAACTGGCAGTGCAATTCAAAGGCTTACATGGCTATTGAACCATTTCGCAAATCCTGCCATAACCAGTTTCTCAATGTTTCTTGGATTTTGCGGCAGTAACTCCTTTTTGTAGATGCTACACAACATGGTGATCGATCACGTCAAACATCTAAATATATAAGAATGTGCTGCAAGTTCAGTATATTACGATGTATAAGTTGCAGTACTTATCACTTACTCGATATAAGGTAGAATCTCAGGACAGTTATTCAACACATACCAAACCATTTTGTCCAAATCTTTAGGTTTGTCAACTTGTCGACTCTTCCCTGTAACTCGAACAGAACAATCGAAAACATTGAGCCCGGGATTGTCTTCAACCACCTCTTTGCTAAGCTGATCAGCTGATTCAATGTATTTTGAGCAGAATGTCAACGCTTCTGTAGCAATGTAGGCCTCTGCAATGGAACCCTCGGGTCTATCTCTGTTCCTAAAATAGCCCTTGAAAGTGCCTAGCCGCCTTTCAATAGGGTACATCCAGCCATACTGTACTGGACCTCTAAGTAGTGCCTCGTCAGGTAGATGAACAACCAAATGCACCATCACATCAAAGAAGGTGGAGGATATATCTTCTCAAGGTCGATAGGATAGTTGGTATCTTGTCTCTAAGGCGCTCCAAAGCATCTATCTGATATATCTCTTGGAGAGTTCCTCAAGAATTGTCCCAACTCGCAATCGCTCAGTATAAGTCGTATGGCCCAATGCTCTAAGGATAACAGGTAAAACCCTTTGAAGTAGGACGTGGTAGTCATGAGTTTTCAACCCTTGTACCATGTTTCCATCTGCACTGACTCTCCTTTCAGGGATGGAAGCAAATTCATGTGGGAATCTCACACGTGACAGGACCTCGCAGAATTCTTTTCTTTTTACCTTGTCCAAGACGTACACGGCTGGTGCCATATCCCGTGGTTTACCTTCATCTTCCACCTGCAAATCATTTCTGACACCCAGGTGTGTCAAATCAATCCTAGACTTTAAGGTATCTTTCGTCTTGCCTTCAATATTAAGAAGTGTGCTGATAATGCTGTCACATATATTTTTCTCGATGTGCATCACATCAAGATTATGACGCAGATCCAAATCTTTCCAATACTCCAAGTCCCACAAAGTGGACCTGCGGGTAAACAATAATCTCTCTTCTGCCCTGCCACGCTTCCTTTTCCCGCTACCATTATCAGGATGGTTTCCTGGTGTAATATGCCTGACCTTCTCTAATTCCACTTGCAACTCATCGGCGGTGAGCCTCTTTGGCGCATCACAGTTTTCAAGTTTGCATTGAACACATATCTTCGGTATTTTGTCACGGTTTGTCCTTGGCAAGGAAACGACAATGTCTAATGTAACAGATCTTGCTAAGTATTGCGTATGACAGTGTATTCCTGTCACAGCGAAAACATGCATTGTAACCATGTGTCATTCGCCCTGACATAGTGCCCAAAGCCGGATAATCATGGATGCACCAAATTGTAACAGCACACTGAAAGAAATCAGCTGGTGGGCTGCTATATAGGTCTCGACTGAGAACACCCCTCCATAGTTGTTGAAGTTCCTCAACAAGAGGCTCCATGAATAAATCAAAATCCTTTCCAGTACTTTTTGGACCTAGGATGAGCAAGGCCATCATGTAGTTTGATTCTTTGGTGCAGACATTTGGAGGCATGTTGTAAGGGATAACAAGCACTGACCACTTGCTATATGTGGCGCTCTGGTGGCCAAATGGGTTAAATCCATCTGAAGCTAAGCCAAGTCTAATGTTTCTCGGGTCAGCAGCAAACTTTTTGTGTTTCTGATTAAAGCTTTTCCTGTCACTAGCATGAGATGGATGGCTCATTACATTCTGATCTCTGTACTCCTGGTTCCTAGAATGCCACCGTACATCATCTCTTGTTTTAGCATCATGAAACAACCTCTGCAGTCTTGGTATAATTGGAAAATGTCTCAGAACATTATGAAGAATCCTCTTCACAGCATCGCCATCTTTCCATCTTGATGATTTGCATTTTGGGCATTCACTTAAGTTGGCATAATCCTTCTGAAAGAGAACACAATTATTCTTACAAACATGGATCATATCATATCCAATTCTAACTGCACGAAGGAAATTCTTCATTTTACTGTAGGTGTGTGGCATCTCAGACGCATCTGGGAAAGATTCACGAAAAGCAGCCAACATCGCATCGAATGATTTGTTGGCCATCCACTCAGATGTCTTCACCTGAAGAAATGTGACCATAGCTGAGAATACTGATAGCTTATTTCCTGGGGAGACCGCGACGTTGCATTGTTCCAACATGCGGGACTACCATTTTTCTTTTGTAGTGAAAGTTCATGAAATGCACAAGCATTTCGTAGCATTGTTTCAATGTTGGTCAAACTCACTGGCTCCGCCACCACCACCTCCTCCTCCTCTTCCACCTGAGCATCCGGTAGATCAAGATGGTCATCTGCTGCTTCCACATAGTCAGTAACATTGACGTTCACAGCTTCACCATGATGAAGCCACCTAGTATATGTGGCCGACATCCCATACAAGTGTAGATGATTTTGCACTGTTGACTGGAGTCTTGTAACTGAATTCATACAACTGCTACACGGGCAGAGCACATCTAATTTTGTACCACTGTACTCAGCTCTGATAAAGTTCATGAAGTTTTCAACCCCCTCGACATATGCAGTGGAGAATCTTCGAGCAGAAGTTATCCAAGTATTGTCCATCTGTTAGACATAAAAATTAGTTCTTCTACTAGATATTACAGGAAAAACATATATGTTTATTTATGAAGTCCAGGAAAAAAATACCTAGGTCGATGTCTAAAGCTATGGCAAGATATTTTGACAAGGACATCTAAGTAACAAAATATATGTCAAGCTAATTCAGCAAACAGATATGTGTGCTAAATTATGGCAGGCTATTTCAGTAGTCAATGAGGCCAAGCACACAACCATCAAAGGCCATCTCAGCAACAAAGATCGAGTATAAAACAGTGTAGAGCTATTTCACCTAACAGATTGACTACTAGACCATGGCAATCTACGTCACAATAAATATATGGCAGGATATTTTAGCAACTAATCGGGCGTGGCATGCCATCTCAGCTAAGCAGATTGAGTGTAGAACAGGGCAAGGAAGCTTCTTAAGCAGAGCATATTGACTGTAAACTACTTCGGCAAACAGCGAGATTAACATCGTCTATCAGCTAACATTCAGCGCTACTCCGACATGCACGGGGCCTCAGTCTAGAATGCGTGTACCGTGGGAGAAGCTGACCGCCGTGCGTCTCCACAAGAACATCAATAGCGGAGGCGGCGCGGCTAGAGGACGACAGTCTATGAGAGCGTATTGTGGGAGCGAGAGGATCGCCATGCATCCCCTTGATGAACCACGGTGCCAACGTATCAGCGCGGCGGGGAGGGCGGATTTGGCGGAGGGGGTTTGGGGAATATTATTAGCTAGTTGGCCGAAGGGTGATTGAATTTCGGATTTGGGGGGAATTTGGGGGGGGGGGGATTTTCGTGAGGTGGGCGGGGGAGTTTGGCGCATGGTTGGTTTCTCCAAGTGCAGTCCCACGTGTCAGTGAAGAGGCAAGCCGAAGCGCATTCCTTTTGCGTGAGCCGTGTGCAGGACCGACCGTGTGAGGGGTGCAATGCGACCGTGACAGGCATGTTGTGAGTGTACCGCCTTTTTTACTTTTACTAGCAAGATGCCCGTGCATTGCACGGAACATCAAGATGCATTTTTTTACAAAACACCTGTTGTGATTGACCCATGCAGGAGTAATCCCATCTATAAAAACTAATGATATCTCGCGAATTTTATCAGAAAAATGGTATCTTGAGAATTTCATTGAAAAATGGTATCTCGAGAAAGATGAGACATAAGGTGAGGAGGAGTGGGGCGTGGTGGTGAATGGTGGTCGGACTGTGAGGAGGAATGGGGATGGGGATGGACGGCGCCAGCAGTGGCCAGCATGCCAGATTGTTCCAGAGACTTCCTTTTTTAATTGCTCAGCAATGAGGTTGTGGGAGATAAGGATGAACGAGGCAAGGCCTTATCTGTAAATGTGGAGAGAGGTGCGGGTATCTTTTGTAAAATTGTCATAGTTTGCTTTCTATCTGTCAGATATAGATCGGACGGTCTATATTACAAGATGGCAGGCACACCATCATCACCAACTCGGTTTTTTATAAGAGTAGAGAAACTTGGTGCTTCGCCCCCTCAAAAAAAAAACTTGGTGCTTCGCGCAATCCATCGATACTACTACTAGTAATCCGGTAATCCCGACTAAAACGGTGCGGCCGGGTCTTTTCCCGCGTGATATGCTGGGAGGTTGGCTTAGTTGGTTTCTTTGGGACGAGTAATGCTACACCTACGTTTCCCAGTTACGTAATTAACGTAACGTGAAACGTGTGAGCTATTGATTGGAGATTGGGGGAGGGAGGTGCCCACCACCGTGAAAATCAGGGGGGAGAGAGAGAGAGGCAATTTACGTTAACCCTTTCGTAGGTTCCCGTAGATGTAGAAAGATGTGAAATGTGTGAATGTGTAGTGGACGTACTATTGGAGTGCCTAAGATAAATTATGTATGTAGACCCTATGTGTTTATTTACTTCGCATGTTAGCTTTGTCTCGGGTCAAACATTCTAAGTTTATACACACAAAAACTTATCCTCATTCCATATATCTTCATACTCCTACCATATATCTTACTATTATTGTGAAAGTTCATATACACCGAAAGAGATTCATGCAAAACACGGCAGATTTTTATTACATTTCAAACTTTTATAGGACCAAAAAAATAAAAAAACCGGCCCTAAACCTATTCTACGGCAGCAACCGACGTCCTCCATCTGCGATCTCCATGTACGGGGGCGGGTTCAAGACCTGTGAAGTGAAGGTGCGGTCTGCGACAAGGAAGAGTAGAACACGGGAGACGGACCGGCCAGTTGGCACACCATGCCCTGCCGCCTCCCATGCCCTACTCATCCTCGGAGGAGTCCCCGACCTCGGCGGTGCCGATGGACGTGAGGTCGATGATGATGGACATGGACGGTCCGTTACTTCACCTGCCACTTGTGCCACCGAACGTTGGACGGCGGCAAGTAGGACGCGTGGCTGACGTCGCTCCCGTCGTCGGCCGCCAGCATGGCCACCGCTTGTGCGGTCGCGTCCGCGTCCGGCTATGCCGCTATTGCGTTGCGAGCGGCGACTTGAGTGAGGGCGGCGACCTCGAGCTTCATCCCCGAAGACAAGCTCTCTCGCAGAGCATTCACGCTCGCGGTCATGGCGGATGTCGTGCTAGGTAGCAGGACGATGCGCTATGGTATGGAGTTTAGGTAGGCGTTGCCGCTTTAAGTAGCGCATTCCGATGAAGCCAAGAGTCCGGGTGCATAATTAAGTCGCCGGAGTTGGTTCCTCAGGCACCGAGCCTCTTAATGATGGCATACAGACGGACGACATGAATGCGGGCAGCTGGCGCCAGCTAGGAACGCACCGCGAGATGGCGCGAGGGACGGCGATATTTGGTGTGCCAGGGTAGTCAGCTGCGATCGTGGCAACGTTGGAGATGCCCTTTGCTCACATGCGATCCCCACATGTCATTGAAAAAGCAAGATGATCGGGCATGGTCTCAGGTCCTACGGATGCAGTTGGCCGCGCTACAACACTCCGCGGACGCGTCGTGGCGCGCGCACATTTCGGCGCCCCGTGCATCCTCGATGAGCCGGGTGTTGATCTGCTGGTCATGCCATAGTGCTAACGCCACCCTCGGCACCCTGAAGCCGACCGTGTCTAGCGACGATGAGCGTGTCACTCACCGCGTTCGTCGTGTCCAGAGGCGGTGCGGGAGCTACGCCACGTTGCTGGCCCCCACGACCCACATGAACGGTTGCCGGTGGCGAGGAGGTCGTGGGCCAGCTCCTCCATTGGACCATTCTGCGCCACGTCGTCCTGACAGGTGCCCCCCACATGTAAGTTTCCCTATTTTCCCGGCCAAATTCGAACGCCAGTGCTTCGCGTTGTGCATTAGGCGCAGAACAGGTGGTTTTTGTGCCCTGGTTCAAATGTGGTACATTACCAAGTTTTTACCCTAGCCCCAAGTGTGGTGGTTTTGTGTACGGTACCACCCTTTTCCTTTTCAACTAGTGAAGCGTAACACTTGATTAAGTAGCCGGATGGTGTGCTAATGTAAGTGTCCAACTGTTTGAAGGAATAATTAAGGTGGGCCCGGTCCGTGCCCGCATTTTGGGGTCCAACTTACCATGTTCCGGCCGTAGTAACTATACTTGTCCCTGTGTACCCCCTCTATTTTTATTTACTCCACATTTTAGCTTTGCTCAAAGTCAAACTTTGTAAACTTTGACAAAGTTTATAGACAGAAATAATAACATATACAATAACAAATCAATACCATTAGATTCATTATTGAATATAATTTCACATCATATAGATTTGCTATTGTAAATGTTCATATTTTTCTATAAATTTGGCCAAATTTTATGAAGTTTGACTTCAGTCAAACCTAATATGCAGAGTAAATAAAAACGTAGGGAGTATCTTACTCCGTGACCAAGATGGAAGGGAAAACGAGACAACTTATTGTTTATTTGAGATGTTCAAGTATAATCATGTGGCATTGCTTATTTGTCATTCCTCTCCAACCCTCTTCTCCATTGATCATGCCGCCCTCCGGTCGAGTCCATCCTCCCGCATGCCTCATTTGAACATTTTGCCGAGTAGTTCGCATGTGGGCCTAGACCATGCTTGTGTTTCCAATGTTGTCATTTGTCTGACATGCATATAGACAAACATTTCGTTTAAAGTTTCACTTTGCCTCCACTACATCTTGCTTCCCATCTTAGTTTTGACATCCCATTCGGTTCATGCCCCGACACATCTTGACGAGATCGATTGATGTTGAGAGATCAAGTGCGTGTCATGTAAGGAGATAAAGGTTTGGTTTGTTTCTATGATAGAAATGACCCGGGGGGCTCTGTGGGGATCGGAGGGAGTATATTGTACGTTCAAAAATGAAACGAATGTACTGTACCCACCCTAGTCCTCTTTCAATCGATCTCCGGACCCCGAGATGAAACCAAGAGCGAACGAGTGGGTGCATGTGTGATACCTAAGGCGGATTCAAAATTTTGAACCAGTGATCATAGCATCAGAAAATCATATATAAAGGGACTCAATGTTCGTTTCGCTTTTGAATCTACAATATACTCCCTCCGATCCTTTGTAGTTTACATATAAGTTTTATGTGTAGTCAAAGTATCTCAATTTGATCAAACTTACAGAAAAAGGTATCAACATTCAACAAAGCCCAATCAATATTGTTAGATTCGTACGTACTCCTAGATTTGTATTCAGTGCTGATAATATCTGCAGTAGAGTATGAAGTGCTCATCGTACTAGTAGTATACTCCCTTTGTTTTTATTTACTCTGCATAAAATGGAGGGAGTACTAGTAACACTCGGCCGACCTCTCTCTCTTCTAGTAGTAGTATAAATGACGCGGGCGGGAGAGGGGGAGGGACTTCGGTTTGCTCTCAACTACGGTCCCACAAGAAAGCGAAAACGCAAGATGAAGCGCGTTCCATTCGGTGAGCGACGTGGAGGGTCCAGCGTGCCGGGGTGCAACGCGAACACGACAAGAGCAATGTACAGTCAAAACCGATTGACAGGTCGTATCCGGAACCACTATTCACACCAGAACCTTCGCTGCTCGGCCTATGCCAGCCATTGTCCCAAAACCACACCTCCTCTCCAGCCCATTCCCCCACCTTTTGATCCCCTAGCCCGCATCAAGCGTCCCCTAGTTCGCCTGAAAGCCATGGTGCACCGCAAGATCAGGTACTATAAGATGTTGACGCTGGAGCACCGCGCAGAAATCACGGCGGCGGTCGGCGCCACAGACCTCCGTTCCCAAGCTTGCTTTGTGGCGGGCCAATCCTTGAGTTCTCCGGAGCCAGGCTCTGAGGAGGAGGAAGCCGATCCAATGTTCATGGTGGAGGTAGCGGCGCAGAATTCCCCCGATGCGTATGAGACGATGGACATCGAATTCATGCCAGCGTCCGGGTCCCCATGGTGCAGGCGGACCAGCAGTTCAACCTGGCGATACTAAAGGAGGACCGGGAGGCAGAGGCTCAACCCGACACGGAGCTCGCATATGCTGCTGCCATCGAGGCCCTCCTGCAGGCGGAACCGGATGTTGTGGATGTGAACCGGGCGGCAGAGGCTCAACTTGACACGGAGCGCGCGGATGCCGCTGCCATTGAGGCACTCCTGCAGGCGGAACCAGACGTCCTGAACTTGAACCAGGCGGTGGAGGCTCAACTCAACACGGAGCGCGCGGATGCCGCTGCCATCGAGACCCTCCCGGAGGCGGAACCGGACGTACTGGACTTGAACTGGGCGGTGCTCGCGTCCGTGCAGAGTGCCTGCACGCTCCTCGTGAACGAGTAGCTGGAGGCCAAGGACAACCACAGTGCAGAGACACACGTCGGCAGCTACGGCTGGTTCGCACCGGCAGCCAAAGACGACGAGGCTGTCTCGTTCCACGAGCAGTGATAGTGTTTATTTATGTTGTTGTTTTCAGGGATCTTTTGTTGTGTAAAAACATATATTTATGCAAGTCGCCTGACTTTCATCATTTGGGTCAGTCGGTTGGATGAATCTCCTACGTCTCCTAACCCATCTTCCTCACCTCTTCTTCTTCCCCAACAGACCATCGCGCGGGCCGTACAAATCTTCCGCAACATGCGGTCGGATAAACATACTATATGAACGAAAATTATGTGTCAGCAGTAGGATGGCTGAGTTTGGTTTGATCACATGCGGTAGCACGTGTCCGTGAGGGTGCGTTCCCTTGGTTGGGTTTGCGGGGTGCAGGAGCGACTGTGTGAGGGTGCGGTGCGACCGCGACAGCCGTGCGCAAGTATACCACCTTTTCATTTTGAAAAATGTACGCAAGCTTGGCAAAAATGTGTGGCGAAGAATAGCAATGCAAGGCCTAGACCCGAACAGGATACAAGTAAGTACTCCCTCCGTCCGCGAATAAGTGTACATCTAGCTTTTGTTCTAAGTCAAAATTTTAAAATTTGACCAATTTTATAGAAAATAGTAGTAACATATATGACATCAAATTGGTATATTATCAAAGTACATTTCAAAACGAATCTAGTGATACTAATTTAGTGTCATAAATGCTTTTACTTTTCCATAGAAAGTTGGTCAAAATTTTGAAGCTTTGACTTAAGACAAAACCTAGATGTACACTTATTCGCGGACGGAGGTAGTACGTAGGAGTACTACTTGTGTTAAAAAAGAAAGGTGGGGTTTTCCTTCGCGGGATTGATAGATACAAATCCTCGTTTGATGTGTCAATTAATGCGTATTTTTTCTCCAACGCCCAAAGAGCTAACCATCTCACTCCTCTTCGCTTGATTAATGCAGCGCCATGCAAACCAACCTTCTCACTTCTGCATGCATGCAAGGGTATATTAATGTCCTTGGTTGTTAGTAAGAGGCAAATCCCATCAATTTTGCCTCGATTAGTGTTAGTGGCCTTCTACAAATTGTAATTTTGATATATTGTCCTTGTGTACAAAAAATGGAGGTAGTACCTATTTGACTTCCTTCCCCATTGCGGTTACGTCGATGATATCTCAAACGTTGTGGTTTGGCGAAGTGCGTTCGACGGAGGACACCATTGAGGGAGACCATGGCAAGTCATTCGCAAGTGCCGCCTGCAAGCCGAGACAATCGCATTATTTGCATCTAGGAAGTCCGTTGAACCAAAGGACGCGTAAATGTACTAGTACTACACAATTGCACCGTCCGTCCATCTTAGTGAGGTAAGGTGGTTTCTCGAAGAAGACGATGGAGAAGCGGAGTCAGCGAAGAGTTAAATGATGGTTACTTTGTCCGTGCTTTGTGATTTGACGCCTCACTTCTTGGTGATTTGTGATAGAACGGACAGGAGAGTAGACTCTATGCTTTATACTGTACATGCGTCCAAGCACGGGAGAAAGAGGAGAGAGGTTGCATTTTTCTATTCCTTCAATCAATCAATTAGGGAGCTCCGGTTCCATCTTTTTGACTTTGGCAGCACCGTCCACAATGGTTCCCATCGATGCCAAAAGCTATTTTCACATTTGGCTACACATTGTGGATGCCCTTAACCGTACCACTTGGTTTTGTTCCTGTGTGTTATCTATACAAATCTCGATTATATTGATCTAAAAAATTATAGTATCAAGATTAGTAAAAAGGAGGTGATTTTGCCGCGCGGATGGCGGGGGAGGTTACTTATTTTTAGAGGACGTTGGCCTGGCGGTTTGCTAACATGCGGTCCCATGTGTCAGTGCTTTACCAAGCCGATCTGTGCCCCACATGAGGCAGAGAACAATGGTAGAAGCAACACGTGGTTAACTTGAAGAAGATGAGGGAGAAGTGGATTCAGCAACGAGTGAAATGATGGTTGCTTCATCCCTCCAATTTCTTTTTTAGCACTATTACTACTTCATCCCTCCAACTTAACTACGGGAAAGGTGCAGGTTTGTGATTTGACGCCTCATTGCTAATTACTATGCCGGCGCCATGGCTGGGGTGCTTCACCCCTGCTGCTCTGCACTGTTATTTCGGTATGGCACGTGGACCCGGTTCCTTGATGTCCCACATGTCGGCGAAAGGGACTAGAACATTTATGAAAGCGAGCGCTCCACTCTTATGACAGAGGAGTACACGACACGGCGGCCCAGTGAACTGTTACTTGTAATGTAGTACTACTATAGTTTGGCTGTTTCGCACAATCCATCGATAGAAACCCAATTAAACAGGCATGGGCGGGATTTTTTCCGCACGGTAGATGATACTAGCCATACATTTGAAAGGCAATTTTAATGTATGAAAACTGAATAATTAATTAACAATATGAGATCTAGTAAAACTAAAAACACATATGATTTATTGTGTTAGAGTGTAGTAGTAGTGTTGTATTGCATAGTTGTTAGATGTAACATGGGAGAACATGTAGAGATGTACTTTTGGAGGGCCTACAGAGATAAATTGGGCATAAAGTGGATTCAAATATTTGTATTCATCTTCATAGCATTTGTAACTCATATCTACAGTTTGTACAGTAGATGTGAATGCTTATTCGCTCTTATGAAACCAGTATAGCAATAATGGGGTGGCGTGTGCTAATTTAGGCACTAGCATGTTGGCCTACTCGGCTCCACAGAGAGAGCGAGATAAGAGATAAATACACGGGCGATCAGTGTATTTCAAGAAAAGCGTAATACAGTCACCGGACTTCAGAATACGCTCATTACGGTCACTATATACGTTTTGCGGTGATTATACGGTCACTTGCTCACCGTTCAGCATCGGATCGCACTCTGTTAACCAGCCAAATAGTCTGCGTGGCACTATGTTGACTAGTTAAATTGACCACGTTCGTTGTGGGGCCCACCTGTCAGTTCCCATAGGAAAAAGGTCAGATAAACACAAATTTACGCAGGCGCGACAAGACTCCAACCTGTGGGCGGGAACCACTTGGTTGTGTATGTGTCTATTAGGGCCTGATGTGTGCGCATGCACGTGTGGGTTGAGCACTTGAGCGCGAGAGTGTGTGCTGGTCGTGTGGTGTGTGCATGCATGCGTGCGTGTGTGTGTGTGTGTGTGTGAGAGTGTTGCATGCGTGCGTGGCTGTGTGTGTACGCGTGAGTGTTGCGTGCATGCATGGCTGCGTGTGTTCGTGTGAGTGTTGCATGCATGCAGTTCATGTGCATGCGTGTGTGTGTGTACAATCACCACACCAGCTCCTGTGTGTTAAAACAGATGGCTCAGCATACCAATACAAGGCCACCTTGTGCGCTGTGCCCGCGGTCATGACTTCAAACCACTGTCCAATATTTTTTATCATTTGTTTTCATTCTTATACACGCCGACAGGTGGGCCCAATGGTAGTGAGATAATGTGATGCAACACTAGAGGTGCCACGTGGAGCGTTTAACTGGTCAACTAGTCATGTCTTGAGCAAATACAGAGTTGTACAGTGAGCCCCTGACTGTATAATAACCACAAAACATAAATGGTGACCGTAATGAGTGGATTCTAAAGTCCAATGTACGTATTGTGCTTTCGCTTCAAATACAATGATCGTCACTGTATATATCGCGAGAGAAAGATGAAACATGCGTGAATGTGTTGGGGCATACTTTTAGAGGACCTGGTGATAATTTGTGTGCGTACGTGAAAGGGGCGTAGAGGGGGTGTATGCGATGGACAGAGAGAGATGCTCTTTGTTTCTCTTTATTATGACTAACTTTATATATAGTATAAAAATATAAAAATTCGCAGTGCGGAATAAATATCATTGGGGGCACCATGCAATGCAAATTAACGTTCATACTCCTCCATATAACTTTGTAATGTTGTATATAGGTAGAAATTCTACAATAATTTTTTGGCCACACTTTATGTGGTTTTATTCAAAAGGAATGTTGTATGCGAAATAAACGTGAAGAGAGGGCTTTTTAGATCAATGGGGTATGTGAATGTGTAGTTGATGTATTTGGCAGGGCCTAGAGAGGTATGTGTATGTATTACGTATTCGAGAGAGGCATGGATAGAGGGGCCGGCGGGGGGCGGGGGAGAGATAGCACGAGAAATGAGAGAGGTCTAGAGTGAGACAGACGAATAGGATGTCACGACAAGAGATGCCCTTGAGTGTGTATATGCAAGGGGGAGGGGATAGAGGCACGAGGAGAAAATATTTTGTGTGGTGTCTGTGTTGGTATGTGTGGGTGTGAGGAGATACCGAGACATGGGGGAAGAGGGTGTGTCACCGCATGAAGTCCGGTGGGCCGAGGTGAGGCCCTTGGTTTGGTTCCGTCCCGCGCCACATTGGTCGGCCTGTGACGCATTTATGGAGACCCATGGAGGACTAGTCGTACAAGACAAAGATAGCAGAGTCATGAATGATTGTGTGTCCACTGACAAAGCTGGCTAGGATTTGTAACCCTAGGTCCTCGGACTAAGGTAACCCCTTATCTCTCATATTACTATTCATCCAACCTAACTTTAAGGGGCATCCTACAGAATGCTCTGCTAGAATCATACTCGTCAATTAGGAAGAGAGGTGGAGACAATGCGTGAGAGACAAGCCTAAAGATAATGTGCGTGCGAGAGACATGTAGGCAGGTCTATGTATATAGAAAGGGTTGATGGGGATCATGTGTGTGTATGCTTGTGAGAGGAAGAGTGCTTGTGATAAAGGTTAGTGAAAACAGTCGTTAATGGTTACGAGAGGGAGGGAGGGTTATATCGAGAGCATGTCTACGAGAAAGACACCTCGGGAGAGAGTGTGTGAGCATGTGTGAGAGACCGCCGATGGATATACACCGTATGCGCGTATGTGTGAGAGAGAAAGTCAGCATGTGTGTGAGGAGGGGCCTATGGAGAGTGAAACTACCCGTAAAAGACTGATGTACACATTGATTAAAAATATAAATTGTATCCAAATATTAGGATGGGATCATGATATTTGCAATTCGCGTAAGGAACGGTCATTGATCCATCAGACATCTATATTCTATCGAATTTGAGCATGTCTATGTTATTTTTTCACATAATTGATCCACAGAGTTAGTATTTTGAACTCCAGACAATGCATCGCTTTAGCAATCGAATATAAACGTGAGTATAGTTCATGTTGTGTGTGTATAGCACATTATACATACAAAAGTTACACAATGAACATTATAAATAGCTAGCTATGAACTAGCATACATTTGAATTCAACTTAAGGTGGTTTAAAAAATTTGAATTCAACATGAAGTCCATTCAATTATTTGAATTCGATATCATGGCATTTGTAAATCATACCTAAACTATGGGGGCACCAATCTTTGTTGTGCTTTTGTACATAATAGCATATATAGTCGTGTAAAAAATGGATTCAAATTTACCTCCTCCATTCCAAAATAATCGTAGTTATAGGACTTTCAAGTGTCAAAATTTCAAAAAGAAGCGCATAATTTAATGAGGTTTACAAACATACAAGGTCAAATTTAATGTTGTCTATTTAGGTCAATCCTCAAAGTTCAGGAGTACTCTGAACGTGAATGCTTTTGTTTCAAAATTTCAAACAAAGCACCAAAAGAGCCTCTACTCGCCCGAAACCGCGTAAGACCAATGTTTCGTAGAAGGAAATTACTTTTCTAACTCCGACCCGTGAAACCTACCGGCCCGAAGTCCAAAGGTCTAAACCGGGGTAGGTTTGTAGCTTCATCTAGACGCCACTCAACTGCCTCCGAAAAAACATTCATACACAATGGCCGCCTAAGCACACATGCGCGCAGCCGAAATCGCTCCCGCCCACTATTTGGGACACCTGGCATTACCATCCTACCCCCGACCCGTAGTAGGTCCAAAATTTAAGAGGGGGCAAAGTTTCTACTTTCCCCAAATTTCAAACAAGTGTGTCCCATCTGTTAAAAAAAACAAAAACAAGTGTGTCCCAGACCGAAACATGGTTCTCCCTTAGCTCCCCGGTCTGATTCCCCATTTGTACTCCGCGGGCGCCGCCTTAGATTTGCTTCCCCTCCGCCGACAGACGGCCACCGCAACACAATCAACAATTTGGCCAAGGGTTCGTCCATGGCTCCACCCTCTTCCAAAACATCGGTTCCCCCAGTAAAAAGAAGAAAATCACCGCTACATCTGGAGGACACAACACTGGCAACCAGAAATGTACTCCTCTTCCCTTATTCATGCAAATCTTACGTGTCTGCTTGCACGGTATTCATCCCACAGAAGACACTAGTTGACTGCTTCTTCCTGATACTAGATGTTCCTAGTAACTCGTGATGCACAAGATTTCTCCTCATATACTATTTCACCTTAGCTAGAGGTCCGTCGCCCCCTGGATTTCAATTCCTGGTCAGTTGATTCCCAATTAAAGGAAGCATTCCCCGGCGTAATAGGCTCTAGTCTGCCTATTACGCTGAGGAAGCAGCACCTCAGTGTTTATCTTAGGGGTGTGTGGGGCCTAGGAGCTGCTGGCACCCGATCTAGAGGTAGGTCGGGATTAAAGGGATGGCCAGGGGCGCTGCCAAGCATGGCAATGGTGTGAGGTTGAGGGGAGGGCGGGGTGGCGGATGTAGGGGTCTGGGCCGGTGGTCGCTGGCGGTTCGAGAAAGATCATCAACAGTGACTGGCGGGAGGTAGACGAAGGCCATCTGCCCGTTCCTTATAGATCGGACGATTCATAAAAAAAATTGACTGACCTATTTATTTTCAGTCGACTGTTATTTTGATAGGACCACATGTGGTGGTGTGCTGGAGGAGTACCTGTAGTTCCCAGCCATCCTTGTGCTCATATATTACAAAATCATACGCAGTAGAATCTAATTTTGTTTGCCATGCAATGTTGTAGAGCTATCATATGTCTCCTGTCATTTATATTTCAGCCACCTGCTATCTACTACTTTTACAGTGCACTAGTTCTGCACACACTTCACCCATAATCTCACTGTTATGTTTTTATGCATGGGTATTTCAGACTCTACCTTGACAAAAGCACGAAATAAAAGAGAGAAGTCGCTCCTGCTTTCTTCGCAGGCAGGCAAGACACGTTTCAGTGTTATAAAGGGTGCAATGTCAGCAGATGGAGACAGTAAACATAGCTCTGGAGTTGGTGACCTCGCTCGCCATGAACCACCATCCCAGGTGTTTGCTTTAACTTCGTGGTGTCATATGTGGTTGCATGTTGCATATGGTGTCTAGCTTGTATTCGAAAGGCCGAAGTCGGTCTTTATTAAAATAAGGAAAGATATTTTTTACATGAACCATCCCGGGAGCACCAGAAGACAAATAGCTAGTCATGGCACTAGCCGAGCCAGTGACAAGCCCAGCACAGACAGGCATCACCTGGAAGCCAACTAAAAAGCCGCAATGGTGGCGAAGCAGCCCGCCTCCCACTAGGCTCTCAGGTCCTCGATGATCATGCTCACCACTCCAGCCGGATGTCTAGCTTATAATGCTTCCAATTTGGTTAAATTGCATCTGCTTAGCTTACACATTATACCTTTGAATATGACATGCCTTCCTATTTTTGGTACATACTAGTACATCTGTCTATTAACCATGTTCTTACATCAAACTAATGTTCTTATGTATCCCTCATCAATAACTTTTGATGAGACAGTCACACCAGGGGGTTACTGTGAGAAAATACACTCTTTAAAAGAATGCAGTGTTATCCTCCCTACATGATTCTCAAGAAACAGCAAAGCTAGATGAAGATAGTGAACGTAGCTCTGTAGTTGATGACCGCATTTCCCCTACACCAGCATCGCAAGTGCTTGCTCTAACTTGGCAGCGTGATATGTGGTTGCATGTTGCATGTGGTTTCTAGATTGTAATTCCTCCAATCTAGTTAAATTGCATGTGCTATTCTGCTTAAATTTATACATTATACCTATTAATGTGACATGTCTTCCTGTTTTTAGTACATAGTACATCTGTCTATTAAGTATGTCCTTACATAAAACTATTTTTTTGTATCCCGCATCAATCAATATGACGAGACACCTTTAGTATATGCAGTGTGATATTAGTTGCATCTTTCATATGATTTATAGCATGCTTGTGTCTAATTTGTTGAAACGCCATTTATGATGGGATGCTTTTAACTTGGCAGAGTCATATTGGTTGCATCTTTCTTGTGGTGTCTAGCTTCCATTGCTTCTTATTTGTTGAAATGGCTTCTGCTTAGTTTACACAAATAGTTGTGAATATGCCATGCCGTCCTATTTTTCGTACATACTCCATCCAGGTATCATGTGTTTGCCTTACATCAAAGTAGTGATTTTCCGTATCACGACAAAAAAAGACACATCCATGACATTTTGGGCCGAATGAATTTTTTTTCTGTCATACTTATGACACTTCTATGACGATAATTGTGACAAAACCCGGTATCATCATAGATGTGGTGATACGGGGCTAACTCGGTGTAGGCCGATCTTTCACGTTTGGAGTGGGATCCCTCGAAGAGCATGAAGAACACGAGGGAGAACGGGGAGAAATCACAAGGGGAAACACTCAAGAACAAGTCCAATCACACATCCACTAGACAATCAAACACACAAGATCCACAAGGTACATGAACAACAAAGGGAAAGATACAAGGTAGAGTTCATCTCCATGAGGAGGTCTTGAAGGGGCCGCCCAAGAGGGGTCTTGATGATATATCCCGCAGATCTTCTCCTAGATGGAGGTCTTGGCCTCCAATGGAGTAGTGGTCTCTCTCTCTCAAGAGTAGAGGAAGGTAGGAGCAAAGCTCACATACAAATGAGCTATCACTTTGCTAACCTTAGAAAGGATGAGGGAAGGTCTATTTATAGTCTAAGCCACGAAGGGTAAGTGGGAGAGGATACAAGGCCAAAGGCCCGGCTGCACACAGGCGTGTCGGACGTCCGGTCGGGTCGGACGTCCGTCGCTCATGGGTCCGGACGTCCGGAGGGCGTCGGACTTCCGGCGTTTTGGCTCTGGACAGGAGGTGCCGGTCATCCCTTCGGCTTCGGTCGGCCGGTTCTTGGTACTTGCCGGACGTCCGGTGGTCGTCGGTCGTCCGGCCGCTGGAGAGTGTCGCACGTCCGGTGGCTTCTGGTCGTCCGGCCGCTGGGGACTCCGCAGCTCCGTCTTTTTCTGTCTTCTCTTCCAGGCTTCCCTTGCGGATGGTGTAGGTGTTCCTTGGCGCTTGCACTCCTCCTCGTCGTCTGTGAAGCTCCGGCAATACCTATGCATGCACACGAGTGGAGTGTCAAGTAGTATACCATCCTCGAAGGGGTCAAGTGAACACGTGTAAAGGAGAAGATTCACCTTTATGTATGAGAAGCAGAGGTCGCACGTGTCACTTGCCAAACGGACTCTTGACATGGTGATGACCGTAGGATGCTCCGCATCATCCCCTCCCCCTTGGAAAAGATCCAACCTCGGATCGAAAACCAAATCACCATGGGAAAGAGATGGCGGTGCCATGTCGAAGTGGTCGATCACCAAGCACTCATCGTCTAGTAGCTCGAAATGGGCACTCTCCAATGTCGCACCGTCTTGTGATTCCTTCAAAAGGAGCAAATGGAACAAGCACTTGGAAAAACAAATGTGGTTAGCGTTAGTGCAAAACCAAGCATTCAAGAGGTGATTCACCAAACAAGTGTCATCATCAAGCATAGCAAATGGTGTGACAAAGGATTGTGACATGGCATGTAAGCGCATAAATTGAGCACAATCGAAGATATCATGGGTACAAGTCTGTAAATGGGAGGTAGAGATGCAAATATGTGTGTCAAGAGAATAAGCATCTACCTCAAGTTCATAGCAAGCATTCATAAATTGCTCAATGAAAGGTCTATGGTAGGCATATGGATCATTCACAACACCAAGTAAAATGAAGTGTCTAAACACATGGGACAAGTGCAAGACAATCCAAGCATAATGTGCATAGGGTGTAGTGAAGATGGAGTGGCACTCAACACAATAGAAAGAGCAATTGTTCATCATGTGTGAGGCAATCAAGTGAATCATGTGACAAGCAAAGGGACATGGCATGTGTGAAGAAATGATATTGGTGCAACCAACCATATGATACTAGCAAGTAGTCCGTGAATTGGATGCAACACACAAGGTATATATGTCATGAAGCATGGAAATGTGGCAATCATGGGTGAAAGCAATATCTCGAGCATGCGTGTAAATGGTGCAAGCAACACATGAAGTATGATCCACAATATTCAAGCTCAAGAAGGATGTCACCTTGAAGGCGTGTCCTTGTGCATTCTTCACAATGCCGACGTGGAAGCAAATGCAGTGTAGAAGCGATTCGTGGTAGAATGTATGAGGCTCGTTCTCAAGAGCTCGAATGGTCAACTCACGTGAAGTGGAAGTCGACACAAAGTCCAAGTATCCTACACATGCAAAAAACAAAACAAAGAACGTATGCGCATGGTAGATGAACACATCATCCATCGTGATGGTTCTCATCTTTTGCGCATAACCATTAGAAGCACAAGTGCATGAATAATATGATGCAACAATGGCAATATTCATGGCACTAGGTATATGGTGTAAAGAAGTAAGACAAGCATGCTTCACAAGTAATATGTCAAAATCTCCAAACATATGTGAGGATGCTATGGAGGCAAACTCATGAGCTAGACGAATAGCATGGTTGCACTCAATACATGGAAAATCTAGCATGAGAGAGGCAACATATGGAGATATGTGACAAGAAGCAATAACAATGATGTGCAAAGCATGTAGATGGTTGTCATCAACCGCATGAAATGAGAAAGTATGAATCATGGTTGATGCAACACAAGCAAGCATATCAATCATGTCGTGCAAACTAGTGGAGCGAAGATGCAACACACTAGAGGAAATCATGGCAATCATGTCATGTGAGCAAATAATAGGCGACAATGCACATGACATATCACAAGCACGAACACAAAGCAAGATCATAGTATCATCATAGGGGTGGGTCACAAATGGAACATGGCAACAACAAGCAATATCTCCACCAAGCTTGCAAATACACATAAAAGTATGAGAGTCAATCATCATGTGTAAAGCAAAGCATGGGTCACAAATGCATGGAAAAGGCATAGGAATGGGCATATCATGCCAAGTGAACATGGCAAGATGGGCATATAATATGTAATGGAAAACAACCCATAGCCAAGTGAGGGCCATGTAGAAGAAATGCGCGAATACTTCGCGTGAAGAGAGCGGTGGGAAAGGCAATCCATGGTATCCAAAATCATCGTCGCTCTCTAGACCTCGTTTTGTCAACTCGTGGGATTGCGATGTCGACAAGTACTCATGGGTACCTACACAAAAGAGACACAAACCAAAGAAATTGTGCGCGTGGTAAATGTACACATCATCCATCATGATGTGTATGTGCACGTGTGAGTTAGCACAAGATAAGTATCGCTCAAAGAAATTTGATGCATGGTATAAGAACATGTCATCCATCATGAAAGAGTAGTTATTATGTATGACACGATGGGGACACAAATTGAGAATGCAAGTATATGGCACATCAATAGCATGTTTGTTCATGGGGAGCATATGGTGCACACAAGTATTGGGATCATGCAATGAATGTGATGGATCAAATTCTCCTAACATGTATGAGGAAACTATGGGGGTCTCCTCATGAGCAATATTGGAAACATCATTTGGAGAAAATGGACAACATCCAAAACAATGCATATCCGAAGCTAGGTGGGCATGGCATGGCATATGAGATAAATGATGCAAAGGGAGCATATCAATATCATCACAAGAAAAACAAATGCCAATAACCATGGGCTTGTCATTTATGCCATATGTGCAAATTGGGTTTATTTTAATGGCATATGCATAGTCACTATGAAGAGATTGCAAATAAGACATATGATGGATCTCATTCATAGCATATGACAAGTCAAGCGGATTAGCAAACATGATGTGACCTAAAGAATTGTCACAAGAAATCCTATGTAACATGGCATCACAACTAATAGACTCCACATGAGAATCATCGTAATCATCATAAATGGGCAAATCATCACATGGGGAAATCATACTAGAATGAAGCAAGGTACTAGGTGGATCAACATCATGCAAGCAAGCAATGTCAAGAATGTCCACTAGTGGGACTAGAGCATCACCTTCACCTATGTTACCTTTTTCATTCCACTCAAGTGGTGTCGGTGAGGTGGGAAAGACCAAATGGTCATCATCATCATCTTGATGGAACCATGTGGGGGGTGCATCATATTCCACCATGGCCATCATCTTGTCCAAAGGGAGGACGGAGTCGTCGAGGATTGGCGCGTCATCATAAATGGGACCTAGAACCAAATGAGAAGACACAATAGAGGTAGAGGTTAAGTCATTAGAATTCGAAGTGGCCTCACTCTCTCTATGTGGTGGTTCACTCACTCCCTCAAGGTAGGTGCACTTAATGTCACATATGGTGGAGTCACTCATCTCACTCAAGTGGTGGTTGTGGCTCTCCTCACATGGGATTTGTGGCAACACATCATATATAGGGCTAGTGGTGAAGGCACTCTCACTCTCAATATGGTGGCACAAGTCACTCAAGTCATCATATGTCGCCGTGGTCGAGGTGAAATACTCAACCATCTCATCACCGTCGCCATGGATGAAGGCCGAAGATGGCACAACATCACTCTCCTCCATGACCGAAGGGAAAATCCCATGCTCGATCATCTCGTCATCGTCGTCGTGGATGAAGGCCGGAGATGGCACAACATCACTCTCGCCTCCTAAGATGGAAGCATCATCCTTGCTCGCCACCTTGTTGCTCGCCTCCAAAGCTTGGTCCTTGAAGGTCTCCGTAGTCGTACTCATCGCCGCACCTTCTTGAAAAAGAGTCGAAGTAGACTCGGCATCATCAATGCCACAAAGAGGGATGGCGGTGAAGTCGAACTTGGGAGCATCGTCTTGGAGCTCATCGGGCTTGGACATCTTGGTGGTACTAGCCTCATGCTCGTCGTGTTGGAGCTTGGTCTTCGAGAAGTGTGCTTGGGGTGGAGAAGCCTTGGCCTTCATGAGTTCTTGTTCCGCCTTGAGAGCACCAATGTAGTTGTCGTCGAGGTACTTGTAGTTCGCGAGGAAGATGGTCTTGGAGATGTCGTTGTGCAATCCCATCATGAAGTGGAACTTCATCGAAATGGGGTCGTCCACGCCGGCTCGTCGCAAGGCAATCTTCATCTCCTTGAAGTACGCGTCGATGTATTGGGATCCTTGGATGGTGTTCTCCAATTGGCGTCTAAGTTGTTCCGTGTAGGTTGGAGGCACAAACTCTCGCCGCAAAGCTCTCTTCGTCTTGGGCCAACTCATGTCGTAGTACTCCGAAGATGTGTGAAGCCACCAAGTCGAGGCATAGTCATGGAAGTTTCTGGTGGCGCACTTCATTTGATCTTCGGGACGAACTTGATGTAACTTGAGGTAGTCGTCCATCAAACGCTCCCACTCGAGGTACTCCTCGGGTTCTTGAGTCCCATAGAAAGGAATCACATGGTCAATGTCGAGGTCGTTGTAGCTCGTGGAAGTCATGGACTTGAGCTTGGGGAGCTTCTCTTGAGCGTAGTCTTGGGGTGCTTGTTGGCGAAGATGTCGTATGTCCGTAGGCGAAGATGCCTTGAAGTTGCTTGGTGAAGATGCCAAGGGAGATGGTGAAGTCGTTGAGCGGTTGTTGGTGTTGAGCTCATGACCTTCACGTTCTTATCGGTGGTGATGGTGTCGATGCCGATGTGATCTTGCCGGAGATGGTAGCTCGGAAGCATGTGCTCTTGAGCGTCTTCTCGAAGATGAGGAAGATCGCTTGTAGGACTTGATGAGGGCTTTGATCTCCTCCATTTGAGCTTGCATCTTGGCGTCGTTGGAGTTGTTCGTGGCATCGAACTCGTCGTTGTTGTTGTAGACCAAAGGTGAAATGCCTTGCCTATCCATCACAAGACTCGAGTAGAGGTGAGTAGGAAATGAGATAAACACTACCGAGTTACCTTTTCCCAAAGTTGAGGATGTATCCCGTTTCACTCAATGTGAGATGAAAGAATAGTGGAATTGGTACCGGACTTGTTCACTCACACCTATCAAGTAAAGCTTATGGTAGAGCTCGGTGAGGATAGTGGCACAAAAATTTGATGCAAAATGTTAGCAAGAGTCAATAATGTTGAAATAAATTCACAAATTCGCAAGAGAAACAAGTAGACCAATAGCAATATGTGGCACATGGAAACACACACACGGATAGATAAATGGGGTCGTGCAACCAAGGAATGAGCACAAAATGTGGAATCCACGGAAAACCCTCGTGTTGCACAACTCAAGAGAGACGCTAGCACGATTGCTCAATAGTCGGATACGAAACTTGTGCACAACCTATAAGATGCAAAATGGATAAACTTTCTATCCCAAGTATGCTATGTATGTATGGTTCCCGGTGTTTCTCTCAAGATGATCCAAGATGATCGGATATGATACCATATGATATATTTTGATGCTATGGCTATTGCTTACAAGCTCTTTGCTCTTTCTCTTTTGCTTAAAAGCTTATTCTCTTTTTTTTCTATGGCCACTTTTGCACAATGCACAAACCAAGATAGCTATTGTGTATATGCGGGAACGATATTGTGACACAATGGATGATATGATACCAATATGATATGGTATGTATGCTATGGGAAGTATGACCACTAATGTGCACAAGTAACATTGCCGGCAATACTCAAATGGCTAGTCTCGATAGGCAAGTGACGCAAAATGGGCTAGGGGTTATCAATGCAATTGCAAGGGGAATATACAATGGTGTCGTTGAGGTTACCGTCCTTTGCGATGATGAGTGGCGGTGTTCTTGATGTAGATACCAAGATGACGGAGACTCGTCCCTAAGTAGCCGAAACACCTTAGGAAACGGAAAAACCACGAACTCAAAATCTCAAATGACAAATGTCAAATGGTGGTAGCGGAATGCGGTGGTGGTTATGAAGCTCAATGGGATTATGGAAATGCAATGGTGGTTTTAGATACATAATGCGGAAGTGGTGGTGGTGGTTGATGAAGAAGCAATTGTCCCTAAGTAGCTGAAACACCTTAGGAGACTCGAATCACTACTCAAGCAACCACATATACAATGGGGAACAAAATTGGTTAGATTGCGGAAGTCGGTGGTGGCTATGCGGATGATATGGTGGAGGGCCAAGGCAAACTTGCCAAATTTTCGAAAATTTGATGGAGTCAAATGGTGTTGGTGGTATTTTTTTGGGATGGGGGATGTCAATAGCTTCAAAACGAGCTAAAGAATGTCAAAATCGGAGTTCGGATGAATTAGTTATGGACAAAACAAAAATCAGCCGAAGTGGGAATGTACAGGTTACGGACGTCCGTAAATGTCGGATGTCCGGGGCGTCGAACGTCCGGGAAAGTCGGAAATACGTAAATTCAGCTCTGGTTAAGGGTTCCGGCCGTCCAGAAAGGTCGGACGTCCAGTCCTTCCTGGGGCTCCGGACGTTCGTAAAGCGTCGGTCGTCCGGTGGGTCGGGGTCAACGCGAGATGCGATTTCGGGGGCGCGATTTTGGGCGGAAAATGGGGATTTCGGGGTCAAAATTCACGGGATTTCGTGCAAGAAAGATGGGGAAACTTGGAGAAATGCTAGATCCACTCGAAACCAAGCAAATCCATGGATCAAAATCAACAAAACATCATCAAAACCAACAAATCACAAAAAAAATTGGAGGCTATTTTTGGTGGGGATTTTCGGATTTAGGACGAAATCAACAAAATCAAGCTAGAAAAAGAGGGGTAGGGGCTCCAAAAACAAGATCAACATGGCTCATGATACCATATGATACGGGGCTAACCCGGTGTAGGCCGATCTTTCACGTTTGGAGTGGGATCCCTCGAAGATCACGAAGAACACGGGGAAGAACGGGGAGAAATCACAAGGGGAAACACTCAAGAACAAGTCCAATCACACATCCACTAGACAATCAAACACATAAGATCCACAAGGTACATGAACAATAAAGGGAAAGATACAAGGTAGAGTTCATCTCCGTGAGGAGGTCTTGAAGGGGGCCGCCCAAGAGGGGGTCTTGATGATATATCCCGCAGGATCTTCTCCTAGATGGAGGTCTTGGCCTCCAATGGAGTAGTGGTCTCTCTCTCTCTCAAGAGTAGAGGAAGGTAGGAGCAAAGCTCACATACAAATGAGCTATCACTTTGCTAACCTTAGAAAGGATGAGGGGAAGGTCTATTTATAGTCTAAGCCACGAAGGGGTAAGTGGGAGAGGGATACAAGGCCAAAGGCCCGGCTGCACACAGGCAGTGTCGGACGTCCGCTCGGGGTCGGACGTGCGGTCGCTCGCGGGGGTCCGGACATCCGGAGGGCGTCGGACTTCCGACGTTTTGGCTCTGGACAGGAGGTGCCGGTCGTCCGGTCGGCTTCGGTCGTCCGGTTCCTGGTACTTGCCGGACGTCCGGTGGTCGTCGGTCGTCTGGCCGCTGGAGAGTGTCGCACGTCCGATGGCTTCCGGTCGTCCGGCCGCTGGGGACTCCGCAGCTCCATCTTTTTCCGTCTTCTCTTCCAGGCTTCCCTCGCGGATGGTGTAGGTGTTCCTTGGCGCTTGCACTCCTCCTCGTCCGTGAAGCTCCGGCAATACCTATGCATGCACACGAGTGGAGTGTCAAGTAGTATACCATCCTCGAAGGGGTCAAGTGAACACATGTAAAGGAGAAGATTCACCTTTATGTATGAGAAGCAGAGGTCGCACGTGTCACTTGCCAAACGGACTCTTGACATGGTGATGACCGTAGGATGCTCCGCATCATGTGGTGGGCTCCTACTTCTATGACAAAAAATCATGATAGAAAATGGGCTTTTCATCCTGGGCAGGCCATAGACGCAGCTGCATGACATTCTTTGGGCCGTCCATGACGGAAAAAATCGTGGTAGAAGCGAGGGCGAGGAAAATATCGGGGTGTTCCCGGTTACAGTGGGTGGTCGGGGCCGAGCGATGCACGGAGGTTTGCGTGTTTCTCTCGTACACGCATGCGCGTGGGTGCGAGGCGTTGGGCTCTAACTGAACCCGAGCGAGGCATTCGCCTACTGAACCCGAGCGATTGCACTGCAGGCTACGCGTTACTGAACCCGAGCGATCGATCGATGGCTGTTAAGTGAACCCGATCGGCGATTCTTCGCTCATCGCTGCTAAGCGAAGCCGATCGATGCTGCCTTTGAATGAGCAAAGTGGCGTTCTTTGGGGGGTGGATGAACAGTTCCCGGTGGGGTGGATGAATAGGACCCCGTGGTGTTGCCTATGGATGAACAGGACCCCGATCGATCGAGCCGGTTGGGGTTGGATGAACAGGATACCGTGGAGGCCTGGATGAACAGGACGACCCCGTGGAGGGCTGGATGAACAGTAGCCCGTGGAGGGGTGGTTGAACAGGAGCCCGTGGAGAGGGCTGGTTGAATAGTAGCCGGTGGAGTAGCGCGCAGTGGAGGCTCGATGAACAGGAGCCCGTGGATGAACAGCCGCAGGTGGAGGCTGGAGGAGGTCGACAGTGGATGAACAGTAGCCCGTGGAGGCTGGAGGGGGTCGACGGTGGAGATGAACAGTATCCCGTGGAGTCCCGTTTTGCGGTACGCCACACCCCTCCCGATGAACAGGACCCCGTTTCAACCATAGGAGGTCCGTTTCCTCCATTTTGCGGTATGCTAGACCCCTCCCGATGAACAGGATCCCGTTTCGAACATGGCCAGTCGAACACAAGGCCGTTTCCTCCGTTCTGCGGTACGCCAGGCCCCGTTTCCATCGGTTGTCCGTCCAAGCCCTCCCGATGAACACGACGACGCATTCCGTTCCGACCGAGCCGGTTGGCTCCCCATGAATGCGACGACGACGCTGTTTCTCCATTCTGACCCAGCCATGTACACGAGCCCTGGCCGTACGTATGCACGAGTAGGCGTTCGAGACCTCGCCCGTATGTACGTATGTGGCCGTATTTTCTTTCTTGCACACTGGCCGCTATACATACGTGTACATGCTACGTGTGCGCCTCTACTACGACACGTGCGCGCCTCTACATCAACCAGTATGTACGTACACGTTCGTGACTAGAATGACAATGCTACGTACGCTTCGATCAGGTGGGTCCCGACTGTCAGGCACTTCCTTGCGTGCAAAGATATAGCTGGTGGGTCCCAGCAGTCAGGGGGCGAATCGTTTTTTTTTTGCAGGGACGCACTTCCTTGCATGCGAAGATGCAGCTGGTAGGTCCCAGCAGTCAGGGGGAAACGTTTTTTTTGCGAAATACGGTTGCCCATCCGGTGGGTCCCTGCTATCAGGTGGAGGAATCATTATTTTCCGCGTAATAAGGAGGCACTTCCTTGTTGCGGTCGTGGACCCAGCTGTCAGCCTCTCCACATATAGTCCGCGTCCGATGGAAGTCGTTCCTTGACCATGTTGACCATGCCACGCCAAGAGCACCAGGGCGGTGGACGACGGCGAGGCCTAGGAAGGGGACGATACAGAGCCGGGAAAGACGCGGCAGTGGATGCTCACGCGTAGAGGAGTATGAGGGTTCATTGGTTCGGCTGCGGTGTAGGCTGTCGTCGCCGCAGAATAACAGGGGGTGTGGGTGAGTAGAGGGATGGCTTGGCCAGCGGTGGGGGTAGTAGGGGGCGGTGAGGGCTCCGCGGCATCACAACCGGCCACGGGAGGCAGGAGCACGCAGCACGACCGGCACTAGTTTGGGCGGCTGGAGCAAGAAGACCAGAGGTTGAAGAAGCACTACGACCGTTGGATGTACATCGTACGGTCACTGGAGCTAGAATCGTTTATATTGACTAAGTTGACAAAGCCCTCCGTCCCCGTCAACTTAGTAGGCCCACAAGTCAGCCTCCCACCAAGGTGGGTCCTAACTAGCAGGGGGAGTATTCATTTTTGTGTGTAATAAGGAGGCACTTCCGGTGGGTCCGAGCTGACAGCGGGGGGGGGGACGTTTTTTTCGTGAAATACGGTGGCCCGTCTGGTGGGTCCCAGCAGTCAGGGGGAAATGTTTTTTCACCAAATACGGTGGCTCGTCTGGTGGGTCCCCGCTGTTAGGTGGAGGAATAATTATTTTCCGCGTAATAAGGAGCCAATTCCTTGCGGCTGACGTGGACCCAGCTGTCAGCCTCTCCACGTACAGTACTGTTCCGATGGAAGTCGGTCGTTGACCACATTGACCACGCCGTGCCGAGAGCACCACGGCGGTGGACGACGGCGAGGCCTAGGAAGGGGACGACGCGGAGCCGGGGAAGATGCGGCAGTGATTGCCCACGCAGAGAGGAGTACGAGGGTTCACTGGTTCGGCTGCGGTGTGAGGCTGCCGTCGCCGCAGAATAACAGGGGGTGTGGGTGAGTGGAGGGATGGCCTGGCCAGGGTGGGAGTAGTATGGGGGCGGTGAGGCCACCACGACAGCACAACCGGCCACGGGAGGCAGGAGCAGGCGGCACGACCGGCGCTGCTTTGGGCGGCTGGAGAAAGAAGACCAGAGGTTGAAGAAGCACTATGGCCGTTGGATGGACATCGTACGGTCACAGGAGCTAGAATCATTCATATTGACTAAGTTGACAAAGCCCTTCGTCCCCGTCAACTTAGTAGACCCACAAGTCAGCCACCCACTATGGTGGGTCCCAGCTAGCAGTGGGTATTCATTTTTTTTGTGCGTAATAAGGAGGCACTTCCTTGCGGGCAAAGATATACCTGGTGGGTCCGACCTATCAGCGGGGGGAACATTTCTTTCACAAAATACAGAAGCCCTTCCCGTGGGTCCTAGCTGTCAGGTGGAGGAATCATTATTTTGCGCGTAATAAGGAGGCATTTCCTTGCGTGTGGCCGTGGACCCAGCTGTCAGCCTCTCCACGTACAGTACACTTCCGATGGATGTCATTCATTGACCACGTTGACCAGGCCACGCCGAGAGCACCAGGGCGGTGGACGACGGCGAGGCCTAGGAAGGGAATGACACGGAGCTAGGGAAGACTCGGTAGTTGTTTCCCACGCGGAGGAGTACGAGGGTTTACTGGTTCGTCTGTCGTCCCCGGAGAATAACAGCATGTGTGGGTGAGTAGAGGGATGGCTAGGCCAGCGCTGGGAGTATGGTGGGGCGGTGAGGCCTGCGAGGCAGCATAGTCAGCCGCGGGAGGAGGGAGCAGGCAGTCCTGCCGGTGCTTATTTGAGTAATTTGGAGCTGGAAGAGCAGAGATTGAAGCAGCACGACAGTCGTTTGATGGACATCCAACAGTCACTACTCTCGTGTGTTGATTAAGTTGACACGGCGTTGCTTGTGCGTCAGCCTTTTTTTTAGGAAAGCATAAGCGTCAACATGTAGTAGGCGCACAAGTCAGCCTCAAATCTGTGGAAAACAGCATACAGCCCATCTGCCATTATTTCTAATAATGTACAACCCATTTGCTAATTCTTAAGAATTTTTTTGGAGCCCATCTTCTTTTTGTTAGCATTACACCCCATATTGTGGCCACGGTTAAAAAGTATACGAAATTTTGCATATTTCGGTGCGGTCAACTGTTTTTAATCCCGAAATATCGATTCACATTCAAACTATTTTGAAAAATAATTTATATAAATATAAAATCCAAATAATTGTCCACGCATAAAAATCAATGGAATTTAAAATCTTGTAATGAAAAAAAATTGAAACTAATTCTTGGTTTGATGTGTTTTAAAAATGTACAGCCCATTTTCTGGGCAAACCGAATGAAACTCTCCTCGTCTTGAAAGATTTGCAGCCCAGCAGGGATGATAAAGCAAGTAGGCCTCGTTTGGGTATTTCTTTAAAAAATAGAACTGGGCTAGCCATTTTCAGCAAGAAAAAAACACAACTGGGCTCATGATGTGGTAAACATAAATAAAACCCTGGGTAGATGGGCCACACCCCAAGATAGCCCGTTGTTACCACGATCCGTCCTTTGAAACTAGTGTAAATAACAACTGCTTGTTCCTAAAAAAACAGCCTGACCTGCTGGGTCCCTGGTGTCAGCCGCTCGTAGTGTAATCCCCTCGTTTATTGACTACGTTGATAATGGCGTGAGCCCCAAATGTACAACCATTAGGAGGAACCATATTTTTGGGCTTGTAATATAGAGGCACTTGCTTGCGTACTGCCATGACGCTGGTGGGAGTCTGTAAGGGCATATTTATTCCCTAGTGGTTTTGGTGATTGATGACAATGCTTTTGCGGACTAATCGTGTGCGTTAAGTTCTTTCAGAAGATCATCCATTGGCACGAGACGATTTCATCCCCTCGGTGTTTTATTCAAGACGGTGTTGCTCCTGCGGTTCGTTGTTGGTGGACTAGTTTCGTAGGAGTCCCGTACTATTAAGAGGGGATCCGCGTTGGTAAGGCTAGGGTGGAATCATCACGCACACATCCTTTTCACACCCGTCGTCCTCCCTTTGCATCTATGGAGCTGCCCCTCTCTCTTGCCTTCACCGCCTGTGCGGCGGTAGTATACGCGCTCTTCGCGGCACAGATACCGCGAAGCCCTCAAGCGGTAGTACCGCTCGCCGAAGCGGTAGTACAGCTCCCAATGATAATACCGCTCCGATGAGCGGTAGTACCGCTCGCGGGCTTCGACTACTACCTCTGTAGTACCGCGCCTACTACCGCCTCGATTCGAGACGGTGTTTTCTCGTGTCGGGTTTTGCGGCACTAGGGGCGGCAGGAGCGGCGGTAGTACCGCTCCAAGCGGTAATGCCGCTCTTCTCTCATGATAGTACCGCTGCTGTGGTAGAGCGGTAGTACCGCTAGGTATGGAGCGGTAGTACCGCTCTTAGCGGTAGTACCGCCCGACTTAGCGGTAGTACCGCTCTGTCTTGGGCTGTTTAGTGGGGTAACGGTTGGATGTGTTATCCAACTATATAAAGGGTCATCTTCTTCCTTGTTGACTTACCTCTTTCCCCCAAGCTCCATTGCTGCTAAAAGCTCCATTTTCGCCCGATCTCTCCCTAGCCAATCAAACTTGTTGATTTGCTCGGGATTGGTTGAGAAGGCCTAGATCTACACTTCCACCAAGAGATATTTGATTCCTCCCACCTATCCCTTGCGGATCTTGTTACTCTTGGGTGTTGAGCACCCTAGGCGGTTGAGGTCACCTCGAAGCCATACTCCATTGTGGTGAAGCTTCGTGGGTTTGTTGTTGTTGTTGGGAGCCTCCGGTTGTTGTGGAGTTGCCCCAACCTTGCTTATAAAGGTTGATTCGCCGCCTTCAAGGGCACCAATAGTGGAATCACGGCATCTCGCATTGTGTGAGGCGTGAGGAGAATCTGGTGGCCCTAGTGGCTTCTTGGGGAGCATTGTGCCTCCACACCGCTCTAACGGAGGCGTACTTCCCCTCAAAGGAAGGAACTTGGTAACACATCCTCGTCTCCACGGCTCCACTCTTGGTTATCTCATCCCCTTTACTTGTGCTAGCTTATTTTTGTTCCTATCCTTGCTTGCTCGTGTGCTAGTGTTGTTGCATCATATAGGTTGTTCACCTAGTTGCACATCTAGACAACCTTTATTATTGCAAAGTTTAATTTGGCTAAGAAAAGCTTAAAATTGTTAGTTGCCTATTCACCCCCCTCTAGTCAACCATATCGATCCTTTCAATTGGTATCGAGCCTCGTCTCTTTTAAGGACTTTACCGTCCAAGAGTATAGTTGGCGTCGTAGATGATGTGGGGAGCACTCCGGCGTGCGAATCCGACATCATCTACGGAGATGGATACCTCGATCTCGTGAGGAATTCAATGTGGCGTTGGACACATTGAAAACCTCCATGATGACGAGGTCAAGGACATGTTTAAGGATTTCCTAGAAGGGCTTAAACTTTCCACCGCACCCGTGAAAGTGGGTGATCCCACCAACACGGAGCGGATGCTAACTCCGATAAGGGGAAGCTACGAATGAGAAAGCCCCTCGTCTAGTGGTAAGAATGGCACCGCATCTTTGCCCATGTGCAACCTCCTGTTTATGGTGGGCGATTCCTTCCACTCATTTGAATCATGCGGTCCACCACCTAAGGTTGATAAAAGGAGGATTTTGATTCTTGGGTTTATCGTTTAAGCGTCATTTAAATCATGTGAACACTAACCTTTGGAGAATCATTGAAGAAGGTTTCTATCCTCATGATCCGAGCAACTTTTCTCCAAGAGAGGTCGTGGATCATCAATTCAATGAGAACGCTCTCTTCATCATCCAAGAAGCAATCCTTCCGAAGATCTCCCTCATCTACGGCCCTACATCCGTGCCAAAGATGCTTGGCTCAAGGTGGTGTCCATGTATCGAGGAAGCGCAAGCATTCAACGTTCAATTATGAAGTGGTCCAAGACGAAGCCGATGAGTTTGCAATGAAGGAAGAAGAAGAACCTCGTGAGCTCTATCGGAGAGTAACCAAGCTTGCCGTCTCCCTCGGGATCATGGAAGTAAGGACACCGATGACAAGCTGGATCAAGCGCAAATTTCTCAAAGCGATGATGCCATACCACAAAGCCATGTCCTCCGTCATCCGTCAACGACGGACTTCCACACCTTATCCTCAAGTGATGTGTTGGACGAGTTTGTGGCTATGAGCATATTGGACAAGACCGCCGACAATGCGGTGCTTCGCTCTCAAAGAGCAAAGAAGCCCAACCTCGCCTTTAAAGGCCAAGATTTGTGTTGAAGAAGATGGAGAGGAGGAAGAAGAAGAGAGCAACCTCGAAGATACTAAGTATGATTATCATGAACACATGGCCCTTGCTTCAAGACAATTTTGGAGCAAGAAGAACTCAAGACCCAACTTCAACAAGAGCAATTCAAGTGGCTCTAAGGGCAAGCAACGTGTGAGGGCGTGTTTCAATTGTGGCAATGTGAGTCACTTTGTTGCGGAATGCCCATATGAGAAGAGGGAAGACAATGGTGGCAAGCTCATCCGTAAGGACAAGGTCAAGTCTTTCCCCAACAAGAGCAACTTTCCAAAGAAGTCTCCTCACAAAGCCTTGGTGGTTCAAGAAGAGTACAATGAGGATGATGATGATGATGAGGATGGTGAACCGGGTGCCATGGCCTCCGTGGCCATTGCAATGACTCCTCGGGTGTCTCTTTTCGATTCACCCAATGACAACATCACCGCCAAGTGCCTCATGGCTAAAGCCACCAACAAGGTAACCCCCAACATCAAAACTACCATCATCCATCATTCCTCTTTAACGGATTGCATTGATGAACATGAGGGACTAATGTGGAGGAAAATGAATTTGAGATCTTTATGAGTAAACTCAAGGGCAAATCCAAGATGCACCGTTGCTCTCTTGGAACAACTTGGTGAGGCCAATGTCATGATCGAGACTCATGAAGAAACCATCTCTAAGATGGAAGGGCATAGTCGTGACTATGCCGATGAGATTTCGGATCTTTCCAATGCTCTTGAGGAAGAGCGTGGCCTTCGTTTGGCTCTTGAGGAGTCACAACGAGGATCACGCTAAATTAAAGAAAGACCTTGATCATACTCTTGTTGTGTCTCGTGTGCTTAGTTCCGAGAAGGCAAAGCTCGGAGTTGATCTTGCTAGACTCAACGAGGACTTTTACACTCTCGACAAGGCTCACAAAGTCTTGAAGGGGGCTCATGCTAGTCTCAAAGAGTCTCATGATCAACTCCAAGTAAAGCTAACCAAGGAGAAAGCCACCTTTCCTCATATGATATTGATTGATAATGCAAATGCTACTAACCCTTGTTGTGAGCATGTGCATCTTGTTGAGGAGAATGCTAAGTTGAAGGAGCAACTTGAAAAGGGCCTTGTCTCATGCATTCAAGGCAAAAAGAACCTTAACGATCTTTTGAGTAATCAAAAGGAAGTTGTGGCCAAGGAGGGATTGGGTTCGCCCAAGCCCAAGAGCAAGAAGAAGAATGACAAGACCAAGCAACCTCCCCTCTCAAGCAAACTTTTGTGAAGGAGGAGAGGGTGCTTCAAGAAAAAGAAGAACCGTGCCAAGGGTGGCAATGTCAAGAAGGACAACATCATTCCCACGAACATAGCCGCAACTTTAACCCTCCTATGTGTTGTGCCGTGCTAAGGATGGGCATGTTTATGCTAAATTTGTTGGTTCTTCTTATGAGTTCATTGAATGGTCTATTTGGGTTCCTAAGACCCTCGTTACTAACATCAAAGGATCCATTACCAAATGGGTACCTAAAACCAAGCATTGATCTCTTGTAGGGTTTGCTTCGGTGGGGATCATGGTTGCTTGATAGTGGAGCAACAAATCATATGACCGGAAGCAAGGACATGGTGGTGGACGTGCAAGAGATTCCATCTATGCCCACCGATGTCGAGTGGGGTGATGCGTCACATTCTAAGGTATTGGGTCTCGGCAAGGTTGTCATTTCTCATGATCTTACGATCGAGAAAGTCATGCTTGTTGAGTCCCTTGCATACAATTTGCTTTCCGTTCGTCAACTTGCAGTCATGGGTTTTGCTACTTTCTTTGACATTGATACCGTGGCCCTCTTGTGGAGCAAGACTCTTAAAGTGGCCTTTGTTGGGCATGTCGAAAACGGTCTCTATGTGATTAACTTTTCAGAGCGACCCACTAAGACCGCGACATGCCTAATGGCTAAAGTTGACGTGGGATGGCTTTGGCATCGCCGTCTAGCCCATGTCAATATGAGATCTTTGCAAAGTCTTCTCAAGGGGGACCATGTTCGTGGACTAACAAATGTTAGCTTTGCCAAAGACCGTGCTTGCAGTGCTTGTATTGAAGGAAAGCTTCATGAGAAGGCTCACCCTCCCTCAACTGTCATTTACTCAAAGAGACCCTTGGATCTCCTTCACATGGATCTCTTTGGGCCACCATCATTTGATAGTCTTGGAGGAAGAAAGTATTGCTTGGTGATCGTGGATGACTATTCAAGATACACTTGGGTATATTTCTTCAAGAGGAAGAGTGAGACCCAACAAACCGTCATCGACTTTGCAAATGAAGCTCAACGTCAACATAATGCAAAGATCTTGACCATAAGAAGTGACAACGGCACCGAGTTCAAGAACTACACCTTGGATGAGTTTCTTAGTGATGAGGGAATCAAGCATCAATATTCTGCACCATATACCCCTCAACAAAATGGTGTGGCGGAGAGAAAGAACCGGACGTTGATGGATGCGGCGAGGACCATGATGGCGGAGTTCAAGTCTCCATACAACTTTTGGGCGAAGCCATCAACACCGCTTGTCATGCATCCAATCGGCTTTATCTCCGCAAAGGCTTGAACAAGACTCCTTATGAGATACTCACCGCAACAAGCCCAACCTTAAGTACTTCCGGTGTTGGTGTAAGTGTTTCATTCTCAAGAAAGGTGTTCGTTTGTCTAAATTTGAATCTAGAGCTCATGAGGGCATATTTGTTGGTTATGCTACGAACTCTCATGCTTACCGTGTCCTCAATAAATCCACGGGACTTATTGAGGAGACATGTAACGTGGAGTTTGATGAGAATAACGGCTCCCAAGTGGAGCAAAGTGGCACTTGTGATGTAGGTGATGAAATTCCTCCTCAAGCCATAAGAAGAATGGGAGTTGGCTACATCCTACCCATTGAGGAACCCCTTGTGGCCGAAGGAGAAGGACAATGCTCCACTCAAGTGGAGCCATCACCAACCCAAGGCCCACACGCTTCCGAAGAACAAAGTGAAGGCCCTCAACCTCTAGAACAAGACCAAGGGCAAGATCGTGCTCAAGACGATGATATCACCTCAAATGATGCCCAAGGTCAAGTTCTCTCCCCCGAGCTTGCTCAAGATGAAGCTCATGCTCAAGACGACGCTCAAGATGATCAAGTGACCCCTCCTCATCTCACCTCCGAGGAGGAATTAGAGCGTCGTGCCGCCAAGATTGCTTCCAAACTCACAACCAAAGGACATCTCATGGAGAATGTGGTTGGAAGCCTACGAAAAGGGTAAGCACTCGAGACAATTGGCAAACTATTGTGAACATCACGCGTTTGTCTCTTGTGTTGAACCACAAAAGGTCTATGAGGCGCTTGAAGACTCGGATTGGCTCAATGCTATGCATGAAGAACTCAACAACTTTGAGTACAACAAGGTGTGGAGATTGGTGCCAAGGCCATCGGAGAACCACAACGTTATTGGGACCAAGTGGATCTTCAAGAACAAGCAAGATGCTCATGGAAACATCATTCGCAACAAGGCAAGATTGGTAGCACAAGGCTACTCCCAAGTCGAGGGTATCGACTACGGTGAAACCTTTGCTCCCGCTGTTCGCCTTGAATCTATACGCTTGTTGATTGCTTATGCTTCCCACCACAACTTTAAGTTGCAACAAATGGATGTGAAAAGTGCTTTTCTTAATGGTCCCATTAATGAGTTGGTCTATGTCAAGCAACCCCCCGGGTTCGAGGACCCCTACTTTCCGGATCATGTGTATCAACTCGATAAGGCACTCTATGGCCTTAAACAAGCCCCACGTGCGTGGTATGACCACCTTACCGAGTTGCTACAAGATCGTGGCTTTGAAGTGGGACAAATCGATCCCACTCTTTTTACTAAGAAGGTCAATGGGGAGTTGTTTGTATGCCAATTATATGTTGATGATATTATCTTTGGTTCTCCTAACAAAGCTTTCAATGAGGAATTTGCCGCTCTCATGACCTCCAAGTTCAAGATGTCTTCGATGGGAGAGTTGAAGTTCTTCCTTGGTTTCGACATCAAACAAAGGAGAGAAGGAACCTTCATCAACCAAGCCAAATACACTCAAGACATGCTTAAAAGATTCAAGCTAAGTGATGTCAAGCGGCTACTACACCAATGCCTACTAAGTGACAACTTGACATTGATCCCAATGGTAAAGCGGTGGATCAAAAGGTATATCGCCCATGATTGGATCTCTGCTTTACCTTTGTGCATCTAGACCGGATATCATGTTGAGTGTGGGTATGTGTGCACGGTTTCAAGCCGCACGAAGGAAAGTCACTATGTGGCGATCAAGCTTAATCTTTCGATATTTAGCTCATACCCCAAACTTTGGCTTATGGTACCCAAGAGGAGCAAACTTCAAGCTTGAAGGATTTACGGATTCCGATTATGGAGACAAAGTGGATAGGAAGTCCACTTCGGAGGTGCCAATTTCTTGGTTGCTCTTTGGTAAGTTGGTCTTCCAAAAGCAGAGTTGTGTGTCTCTCTCGCCCACCGAGGCGGAGTATGTGGCGGCGGGTAGTTGTTGTGCTCAACTCTTATGGATGAGGCAAACTTTAAAGGAGTACGGTGTCAACTGTGACAAAGTGCCTCTTTGGTGTGATAATGAAAGTGCCATCAAGATTTCTCTCAACCCGTGCAACACTTCAAGACGAAGCACATTGAGATTCGTATCATTTCATCCGGGATCACATTAGGCGAGGAGAGATCGAGCTCAAGTATGTCAACACTCACGATAACCTTGCAGATATCTTCACGAAGCCCTTGGATGAAGCAAGATTTCGCGAGTTAAGGCATGAGCTAAATATCATTGATTTGAGCAATGTAGCTTGAACCCGTGCAACTCCCACCACACTTAATGTAATGTCTAGTTTAGGTGTAGGCATGGACATAGGGGGAGTGTTGTTCTATTAATGAACTCTCCCTTCCCCTTTTATGCATAAAACGATCAACTCTTTCACTTTAGCCATTGTTGATGGCACTTGTGCTTCAAAGAGGAGTTTTGGTCATGGACCCAAGGATAATTCTTCGCGGTGCCATACCAATTGACTCAAACATAGGTGGCTTCGGCCACCGCCCTCTCTCGAGAGAGGCCTGAGCTTGCTCCCTTTTGTGTAGTTTGTTTTGAAGGAGTGGGTTCCGGTTCATGGTTTGTGCGTTTTGTGTTCGATGGTCTCTATCTTGTCATCGCCTTTCTGTTTATTTGGGGTGTTTTTCTTCATCTTGCCTGCCTAGTAGTCGTCTCTTTTGGTTGCTGGCGGTACTACCGCTGCTGGTAAGCGGTACTACCGCTCCTGGCGGTACTACCGCTGCTGGTAAGCGGTACTACCGCTCCAAGCGGTACTACCGCTCTCCAGCGCGGTACTACCGCTGGGAGGCGTGGGCGGGGGTTATTTCGGGGGCAGGGGGAGTTTCTTCTCCCCCATACCCATTCACTCGCCCTCTCGCCTGTCTCTCTCCAGCAACCGGCGCCGCGGGAGGGCTCCGGCGGATCTCCCTCTCCGGGCAGTCTTTCTCCATTCCCTTCGGTGGAGTCGATCCCCACCCCGTCCTCTTGCCATGGATGCCGGTATTGCCCCTGTTCTCTTGTTCCTTTTATCTAGGTTTTCAATCTAGCTTCTTAGGGGCATTAGCGGTTGCATCCTTAGATTTTTGGCCAAATCTAGGCTTGAGTAGGATGGAGAAGGCTTCTAGGCTGTTTGGATTCGTGTTTGGTTGGAGAAATTTTGAATTTGGTAGGACGGAAGTACCGGATCTGACCACGGTAGTAGGAAACGGCGTTTTCGCCCGAACGGTACTACCGCTCTCGAGCGGTACTACCGCTTGAGCGGTACTACCGCTTCCCGAGCGGTACTACCGCTGGAGCGGTACTACAAATCTAAGGGTCACAGTACTACCGCCTCTACCGTAATCCATCTTTCTCCTACCTCTTTGTGATCTTTTTTGTTCGTTCTTGTGGCTTATCCTTGTTTTCGTCGGTTGTTTGTGTGTTTTGTGTGTGTGGTTCCGGTGATGAGGTTCCCGAGCCTCAAGTTCGCCGTGTCAACCCCGGTCGTGCTACGCCCAAGCGCCATCGCACCACCGAGCCTGCCAAGGATCTTCGAGTGCTCCACCTCCTCCCCAAATGCAGAAGAGGACTGCGGTCAAGCCAAAGCCCGGGAAAACTCTGCCAGAGATGCCACCCAAGGATTTCTGGGCAAGGCGCCGTCGCAATCCGTATGAGGTTGCCCAAGATCCCACTTTGGTCAACCGTCCATTCAGAACAAGTTTCAGTTTGCTATCTATTTTGATGTTCTCAAGGCCAAGAAGAATCTCTATGTCAAAGTACACTCCATCGACATTGAGCATATGAAGAGTGATCCTGACTACTTTGGTGAAGCTCTTGAGATGTGCACCCAGCTGAATATTCTCCGGATCATGCAATTCAACAAGGACTTCAATGCTGATGCTGTGGCCCAGTTCTATGCCACGGTTCACCTTGGGACTGATGATGACAGGACTCTGACCTGGATGACAAATGGCAAGTTGCTGTCAGTCAAGTGGAAAGCTTTCATGCAGTTGATTGGGGTGGAAGACCTTGGACTTGAGTCTCCTGTCGGCTTTCGCCCCCACCGTCGAGCCACTGCCACTCACAAGCAAGCTCTGTGGCCCTACTGCACTCTGAAGATCAACTCTGACACAAAGAAGGAGACCTATGAGCTACCTGCCTATCTGGATATCCTTCACCGTATCTTCAGAGAGACGCTTTTCCCTCGCATCGGGAATCTGGACCAGGTTCACTCTTATCTTGTGGACATGCTTCTCTTACATCGGCGGGGAGAAGGGCAGAGCACCGGAGAGCCCTTGGATATCTCTCATGTTATGTGGTCTGAGCTAGTTTACGCCATCTCCGAGCGCAAATGCCCAATTTATGCTCCTTTCATTATGCTGCTCATTGAGAAGGCACAGGAGCATGTCTATCCCAAGGAGGCTTTGGAGCTTGGCGATTTGGTCTCTCACGATGTCAAGCGCCCGAGGAAGAAGGAGAACTGGGGCACTCAAGCCCCTAAGACTGGTGTTCCGTCATCTGCTGCTGCTATGGAGGCCGAAGAGGAGATCGAGGTGAGGATGAAGATGATGACTTCGTGCCCTCCGGGACAGAGCCATCTTGGGCCCAAGCTCAAGGCCAAGGTCAAGAAGCTCTTCTCGCATGGAGTCTCACGGTCATTACATGGCTCACGTGGCGAGAAGAAGGCCCGAGGTCGTCACAAGGAGCTCATCGTCGGTTAGGCGCCACCGCCCGAGTGGATCGAGGACCAGCTTATCGAGGAGGAGGAGTGGATTCAGAAGACTGCCCATGGACCGATTCGAGACCGAGCACTTCGGATCGACGACGGTGATGCCGATGATTCTGCTGGGCTCGATGCGTGTGTTCTCGCTTGCTCTCACAGGGTCAGTGTAGCGCTCCCTCTCCTTTTGGTGTCTCGATGCCAAAGGGGAGAGAGCTTAGGATTTGCGTGTGTGTCTTTTTCGTTCGTGTGTCTTGTCGTTTTAGTTGGCTTGCTTTGGTTGGTTTGTCCGTGAGACCTAAGTTTCGCAATTTCGAGTCATATGGTGTGAGACATATGCTACCTTTCCCCTTTAGTATCATTATCTATGTCTATCTAGCTCATGAGTTGCATGCCTATCTTGTTATATCTTCCATGCTGCTCTCATGCTTCATGCTTAGATTATTGGTCTCCAATGTGTAGGGGGAGCTTTGATCCAATATGTGTGCTGTGCAGACCAAAGCACTTATTTAAATAGCACACATCGAGGGGGAGCCCAACTACATGTTAGGACCGTCGGTTTGTACGCTTTCCATATATCGTGTTTTTGCAAATCCCGTATTGTCATCAATCCACCAAAAAGGGGGAGATTGTAAGGGCATATTTATTCCCTAGTGGTTTTGGTGATTGATGACAATGCTTTTGCGGACTAATCGTGTGCGTTAAGTTCTTTCAGAAGATCATCCATTGGCACGAGACGATTTCATCCCCTCGGTGTTTTATTCAAGACGGTGTTGCTCCTGCGGTTCGTTGTTGGTGGACTAGTTTCGTAGGAGTCCCGTACTATTAAGAGGGGATCCGTGTTGGTAAGGCTAGGGTGGAATCATCACGCACACATCCTTTTCACACCCGTCGTCCTCCCTTTGCATCTATGGAGCTGCCCCTCTCTCTTGCCTTCAACCGCCTGTGCGGTAGTACCGCGCTCTTCAATGATAATACCCGAAGCCCTCAGCGGTAGTACCGCTCAGCCGAAGCGGTAGTACAGCTCCCAGCGGTAGTACCGCTCCGATGAGCGGTAGTACCGCTCACGGGCTTCGACTACTACCTCTGTAGTACCGCGCCTACTACCGCCTCGATTCGAGACGGTGTTTTCTCGTGTCGGGTTTTGCGGCACTAGGGGCGGCAGTAGCGGCGGTAGTACCGCTCCAAGCGGTAGTACCGCTCTTCTCTCGCGGTAGTACCGCGCTGTGGTAGAGCGGTAGTACCGCTAGGTATGGAGCGGTAGTACCGCTCTTAGCGGTAGTACCGCCCTGACTTAGCGGTAGTACCGCTCTGTCTTGAGGCTGTTTAGTGGGGTAACGGTTGGATGTGTTATCCAACTATATAAAGGGGTCATCTTCTTCCTTGTTGACTTACCTCTTTCCCCCCAAGCTCCATTGCTGCTAAAAGCTCCATTTTCGCCCGATCTCTCTCCCTAGCCAATCAAACTTGTTGATTTGCTCGGGATTGGTTGAGAAGGCCTAGATCTACACTTCCACCAAGAGATATTTGATTCCTCCCACCTATCCCTTGCGGATCTTGTTACTCTTGGGTGTTGAGCACCCTAGACGGTTGAGGTCACCTCGAAGCCATACTCCATTGTGGTGAAGCTTCGTGGGTTTGTTGTTGTTGTTGGGAGCCTCCGGTTGTTGTGGAGTTTGCCCCAACCTTGCTTGTAAAGGTTCGGTCGCCGCCTTCAAGGGCACCAATAGTGGAATCACGGCATCTCGCATTGTGTGAGGCGTGAGGAGATATCTGGTGGCCCTAGTGGCTTCTTGGGGAGCATTGTGCCTCCACACCGCCTAACGGAGACGCATTTCCTCAAAAGGAAGGAACTTGGTAACACATCCTCGTCTCCACCGCTCCACTCTTGGTTATCTCATCCCTTTACTTGTGCTAGCTTATTTGTTGTTCCTATCCTTGCTTGCTCGTGTGCTAGTGTTGTTGCATCATATAGGTTGTTCACCTAGTTGCACATCTAGACAACCTTTATTATTGCAAAGTTTAATTTGGCTAAGAAAAGCTTAAAAATTGTTAGTTGCCTATTCACCCCCCCCCCTCTAGTCAACCATATCGATCCTTTCAGAGTCCCTACTGCCATCCTCTCCATGTACAGTCATCTACTTGTTCCTCTCGGTTGTTGACGATGTTGACAACACAAGAGGGCGGCGCACCGCGCACGGCGAGCGTACCAAGGCCGCAAGGCGGAGGACGACGGCGAGGCCTCGAACGGAACAAACAGGAGCCGTGGAAGATGCGCCGGTCCAGTCGCAGGCGGAGGGGAGTACGAGGGTTGACTGGTTTGGGTCCGGGTGCGTGTTGGGGCTGACGTCGCTGGAGAATAACAGGATGTGTGGGGGACTAGAGGGAGGGACTGGCCAACGTTGGAGGGTACGTACGATAGGGCGGCGGAGGCGCCGCCAGCCATGGGAGGCGGGAGCAGGCGGAGCCGACGGGGTGGTTTGGTTTCGGTGCCTGGAGGAAGAAGAAGACAAGATATAGAAGATACACGACATATGTTGGATGTCAATCCTACGGCTGGTAGGCAGAATCGTTTGTTGACTGGCTAGCAAGTCGACACCACCTTGGATAGGCTATTTCCTCGCGGGTTCCAAATGTCAAAATCCAAATCTGTCACGGTCATGCAGCCTTTCCTATGAAAATTTTCAGCCCATTTGATGTGCTAGTTCGAAATAAGTTTGTGGTGCTGGTGGGGGCTAATCACTTGGCTTCTGTAATGCACAGTGAGCTCAAGCAGCCGGCGAGAGTGATGTTATTTCCCTTGGTTGGGATGTGTTAGTTGTTACAATATTTCACTCTAAATTAAACAACTGATAAGCCATTTTCCTTGTTTCAAAGAAAATATGATAGTCACAGCCGAGTTGAAAAGGGCAAGAACATCTAACTCCAGCTTACAAACTGTACAAAAGCACGAGGGTTAATTGTTCATCAGGTTTACAGAAAAAACTAGGTTGAAAAGGGCAACAACATCTAACTCCAGCACTGTTTTCGGCAGTCACAGTCAAATGGATCGGTCAGGTCCATAGAATGAACATCCTGGGTCATAAAATTTACTGGATTATGACCACAACATGTTGTAAATAGAAGCCCAGCACGTTCAGAAGCTATTTTGCCCACCTGAAACTCCTTTTTTTGCTCTTCCACATACCCATCCGTCAAAACCATGTTGCTGATAAACTTAAGCCTAATGGACAATAGTAACCTCGCATTCAGTAGGAAGAATGTGACAAATCTAGTGTTTGCACGGTTGGCTACATATTGTTCTAGCGTTATTGTCTTCAATCGAATCTCATGAGAAGTGAGAAAATCCCGATGCTTACGAATCCACCGGTTGGTTATAACTTTCTTACCCCGTCATGTTGCCTAAATAGACATGAAGATTGAAAACAGTTAAGGTGTAAAAAAAGAGTGTCGAAAAAGCAACAGCTGAACGGTTAATTCTAGTACACTATATGCGGGCTTCCAATGTGCGTGAAATTATCACCTTTATATACAACTTCTCCAGACATGGAAAGCATTGCAGCAAGCCAATAATCTTGTTCAGATCAAAACTATTCATTTGGATATATAAGATCTTGACAGAATCCAGCACCATTGATAGGCCATCCATGGAGAAACTCTTCATTGAGCATAGAACATAATATTAGTACAAAATGTGTACTCCGAGATGATATATAACTTATGCGCAGAAATTTAAAATGCAGCTTATGGTTACAAGTGTAGATGATAATATAAAGTACATGAAGAACTGTGGAGCCAAACACCATATTGAAATGAGCACAAAGATCATGTATTACACCCAAGGTCTCCAGTTTAGGCGCAGAGAGGACGGTTATTTGCAACGGTGAATAACTGGAATCAAGGATCAACCTTTGAAGTGAAGGGGCATCTTGGATGATGAGCTGCCTTCCGTCAAAAGAAATTCCAATTCTTACAAGGTTAGGCGACTTTATTTGGAGACAACCGATTCTAACTGTGAAAACAAGCACCAAGCACTCCAGGGTAGGGCAACTGGAGTGGATGATGTTGTGCAATGAGGCCTCTAATATACGGACCCGCACAAGTGAAAGTTTCTTGAGAAATGGGAGTCGAAGGTTTAGTACCAGATTTTCTGGTAGGTAGCACATCGCAAAGGTGGCGGTGTGGAGAGAGGAGGAAAACCGCGAGATGGACATTGGTGCTGAGGGCACAAGTACATGTCATTCGGTATGTGGTATGTGATTTCGAGGGGAATAGTAGAACTCAAGCAGCTGTACTTCTGTGAATTCAGGGGATTTCAGCCAGGCGTCCACCGTGCCATAGAGATAATGGCTCTGGGGATTTCAAAATCATTGAAGAGAGATAGCTGACGATAGTCGAGATTAAGGGGCACGGCGCGCCATAGAGGGCGCCACCGAATTGAGAGGACTTGGGTGCGGCAGCAATCCTTGGTGGGGAGAAGCAAGATGATCTCCCCAAGGACGGCGTCCGGGAGATCGCTGATGCGGTCCACCCGAGATTCTACGGGTTCCTAGGATCCGGTGGGGGCGGGGTCGCCGCTTCTCCCCGCGCTGCCGGGTGCGGGATCTACAACAGGCGTCGCCGTTGGCGAGAGCCTCATCTTCTAGGCGCTGGGGTCAGCCGACTCCATTTTCCTCGAGGGTGTCGCGTCGCGCTCACGGATTTGAAGGGGAGCTGGGGTTTTCTGTAGGAGTGAGGTGAGGAATTTGGAGGTACGAGTGGAGCAAGCTGACGTGAGGTGGGTGGGAGTGAGGAGGAAGAAGAGCACCCAGGTTTTTTGGCGGTGTCTTTGGGTGTGGTGGTAGCCTCTCATTCAAGTAAATATATGGGCTTTTGAATTGATTTTACTATTTACTAGGGTGGATGGGCTGTTTTGTCTTGGGCCCAGAGAAACAATTACTACTAGTACAGTGGAGACACTCTACAGATACCCAAAAAACAATTACTACTAGTACAGTGGGTACAATACCGCTTCTGGCTCCTCCTAGGTCATCGAAACGTCTCCCTCTACTGAATGTCATTATACTTTTGTTCACCGACATGCGGGCCATGCAGCGCGCGGGCCCAAATGCCATCCACCAAAATTAGAAGGCGGTATGCAGGCGGGGAGTCACCCCAGTCGTAGCACGGCAGTAACGAGTCGTCGTATCACAAAACCCCACCTCCCCACAGTCTAAGTTTAACGGACGAAGCAACCATCATTTCACTCTTCGCTGAATCCCCTTCTCCCTCACCGTCTTTAAGAAAGGCAACACTCGCATCTGCCACTGTTCTTCTCTCCCAATGAAGGGAAGGTAAGCGGATCCGTGATGTTGGTATATTTTGCTCGAGAGAAAAAAGAACTTTGCAAAGCGATAACGATCCTCACTCTCTTTTTTGTTTCATTGTCATTGCGATTGTGTTTTCCTTTCGGTGGTCTCCTAGTATTAAATCGGTTTCATGATGGACCAAGGAGAACCAGGCAAAGATCTGCCGATATTGGAGCAGACGCAGGAGGCTGATCCCCATGAGACGAGAGCTCCAAGAAGATGGAGGCAGCCACCGAGCCGACCCCGTGACGCGCCACGGCCACTCTTGAGATGGTCAACGCCCGCTTGAGGTTACAGCCCCGTGGCACTGCAGAGAGCAGTTTACCCCTTCGAGGATGTGTCCCCCGCCGAGCTGCCCAAGGTGATTTTCTTCTTTGCCAATCTCGATTTTGGTTTTCATCTAAGCATGTGGTGATGAATAATGCAAAATTTTATTAGCTTCGATGCCATGCTATACATAGTGGTTTAAATAACTTGTGTTTCTTATACCGAAAGTAATTCAGAATTTGTTTCTATTTCAATTAGAGCCCCGATGCGATAAGGATTGTGTGGTTGTACATGTCACTCGCTATGAGGCGGATGACCTGAATATACGACTTTGGGAAAACAGAGTTTTAGGCTGTTGGATCACGGAAGCCATTTGCGCTTATACCAATGAAGAGTTGTATTCCGCCTCCTTTGTTGTCGCGTGTTGTCCAGTGTCTTTGAAGCACAAGAAGTTCAAAGCTACTCCTTCATTTGTGAGGCATACTATTCTTGTCAAGCTTATGCACGAAGATGATGTGGCATGCCTCCACAAACAAGTTTATGAGTGGCAAGGCCACAAGGTTGTCTTCATGAAGGTTCACAGGATTGAGCTGCTGCCGAACGTCCTCGATGATGTTCATGGCAAGGTCCGTCTTGTGTCCAGCCAAAATTAGATCGAGGCATGAAATAGTTGCCCCGGCTAGTGTTTAATAGTAGTTTGGATTGTGTCTAATTATCCGAACCTTTCCTGTTATCGAGCCCTCTGGGGCTAGTACTCAGTTTGAATCCGTCTATGGGAACTGCTGCTACTTTTGTGTGCCCATGAATCATGTGAGAACCATCGTAATTGTTGCCCAAACAGATGCGTCATCACTAGTTTTTTCATGAATATGGCATGGTAAGACATAAGTTGTCACGGTTTATCATACGAGCAGTGTGTGTTTTGCTGAAATAGAGTACTCGTTCGAGAATTGCGCGCCGACGTATACATAAGTACTTGTAAACACTGTTGGTGCTACCCCACTTGTAAGCAGTTGTGCAAAACACGACACATTGGCTCAGCTCGCTTCAGCACTAGGCTATCGACCAGCTAACAATCAACAATCTGTTGTCTGACATATAAGCAACTATGTATCTTGTTATAGTGGTTCATGCGATAAGCGAGGCCACAATGTAAATTCCAAACGCTCACACGCTAGTCCAGCGTTCATGTGGAACACTCACATTAAACTCGGCTTCATAAAAAACTTGAAAAGCATAAGTTAAGCAATTTTATACATCTCAATGATTCATAGAAAATAACAAACATATACTAGTTCATAGCAAAAGACAAAGTTGTGAGAAGGTTTACAAATTAGGAAAAAACAAGCAAGGCTTCTCTGAGCAAAGGGCCTCCTGGCAGGCTTAAATTTCCTGGAGTTCACTCTGGTTTTTTCTTGTTGCCACCATCCAGGGTTAGGATCTCTCATTCCAGAATAACCAATTATAATTGTGTCCTCAGCTGGAATGCTGAACTGAACCATGTAGTGTACTGACAAGCTGAAAGTCTTGTGCATTCCACTAAATTTAAGCACCGCTATTTGCAGAAATAAGTAGACCACAATGCCTCTTGTCCGCGCACCTGTCCAAAAAAATTGCCGTGCAGCCATGCCAGCTAGTCCTCAGTCCATGGATGAACTAGAAGAAAGTGCATTCCGGACTAGGATGCAGATGTTTTCGCTCGTCCCTGCACTGCAATCAGGAAGTAAAACGTACGAACCAGCTTCTTTTAGATTGCATTGGTCATTCTACCTAGTAACTACAAATGTAGGAATACTTGGAAGATGGGTGGTTAGACAACGGCAGCGAGGGATAGCCATGCAGTTCTACTAAAACTGAGGTGTGTGCTTTTGATTGCGCGGATAGAAACGATACGGAGACAGACATCCCAAAACGATATGGAGACAGACATCCCTGTTTGTGCAAATACGAAATACGGTTATTTAAACAGTGACAAATATTTGCAGTAGCGTATGATTAACAGCAACATATATTGTGTTATAATTGGCACTAGATTGACAGTATGAAAGTGTCCTTAATTAAGTAGCATCACATCACATCAACACTGCCATTAGATTAACATGCAGAACAATAGCATTAGTATTACTGTCATGAGAGTAGCACATGGTCAGTAAATGTGCAATCAATTTTGTGTAGTTCCACTGGGATGAAGCAATGTTAGCGGTGTGAGATTTAAGTGTAACTGCAAAAACACAATTCATGGGAAATAAAGCAAGACGGAAGCACTTCATAAAATGGTGGTGGCATTGCTTCAATTTATCGACGGCACTAGACCATTACTTATAGTGACATTAGGTGGCATTGCTTAATGCTTCGTGTGATTTCACATTAACGATAGCGATATGGGTGTAGGGACAGCAGGGGCATAAAGTGGTGAGGCAGATGTGGTTGCCGAGAGTGGCAAACACTCAGGCAACATGTCTGCATTTGTCCCATTTTTTATCTCCTCGGCGACATTTTCCTATGTGAGCACAGGAAATCTAGACCTGCTCATTCTCATTTGCGTTGTCCCCCAACAACCGTCACTTTCTTTCCTTTTTCAACCAAGAGATAGGTCCACTTCCCCCCACCCTTTGCCATCCACCATTCTTTCTTCGTCTTTTCAACAAGAGACCGGTTGGGTAGCCAGTATCTACTACCCCCCGTTTCCTCTTAGAACCAAGTCCTAGATTCATGCTACAGCTTTCCCACTTTCTTCCCTGTTTGAACCAACTCTTAGAGTCGACTGTATGAACTAGATTTACCTCTAATAATAGTAAAAGTCTAGGTGGCTTTGGAACAGCGGACGGAAGTAGAAAAAGATCCACACGAATCCAAGTGGGGGGCTGGGGCAGTAGAGCAAGGCAGGTTTCGAAGGAATATATACCTGAGGGTCGTCGGCATGTGGCAAAGACGGCATCGGGAGGCCGCATCTTGGCCACAATACCGCAGGGAGGAAGAAGGGGTCGGAGGCCCTCCCGAGCCGGTGCTCTCTCGGAGAGAACGGCACGGCCGCCGATTGGGATGCGCGGGCAGCCGTTGGTCTCCTCCCTCGCCGCCGACGACAGCGTGAATGATGCACCAACACCCCTGCCCCGGTCGAGGTTGTCCGGCCGGATTTGTGAAGCCGTGAGCTGAGAGAGAGAGTGGCCACCTATGTCTTGCTTAGATCTGGAGAGCACGAGAGAGTGAACGAGAGGAACCCTAGTAAAGCAAGCGCTAAAGCTCCTGCTTATATATATAGTGGAGTGATTTTGTTGTACCAGCTTCAAAAAAATGTGATCCTACGTGTACCCACGAGTGGGTGTGAGAGAACTAGTGCGTGCGTGCACCGCTTCTCTTCGTGAGAGTACAATATACTATGCCCAAAGAACGTTCGCCACAAGAGTAATAGTATAAGTGTGTGACGTGTGAGCTAAAATAAAATGTGCGCGATGTCTTTTGTTTTCTAGAAGTTCTGAGGGTAGGGTGTGAAGAGCACATATGTGTGTGATGTCTACCTGCAGATAGACGGTGGGTGCGAGAGGACTCGGGAGAGTCGTGACTCGTGAGGGTGCATGTGCGTGAGAGAGAGGGGGGCACGTATCAATGCAATGCATGTGTCCGTAAATCATTATCCGACAAACATTCGCCACAAGCCTTTTTCCGATTTAACGTCGAAGAACCGTTAGATCAGCATCCTACAAATGTCGGTTTGCCATGTCATTTAATGTAACAGCCACTCCTCCTACACATAAATCTTCCACGCGAGTGTTAGCAACTGCCGATGCTCCTCCGCTCCAAAATGCAGTGCATATAGCTTTATTGAAAATTCAAACCTCGCAAACTTTTACCGAAGTTTTCGTGTACCAAATTGCACATGTAGAATACCTCAGTATATATCATTTCATTCATCTTGAGAGGTAACTATAAAGATGGGGAGGAGTCTACAAAGAAAGACCATCGTATCACTGCAGTAATTTCAACCATCCTTTGGTGTGGAGGAATATCATAGGAACTCTATATGATATTATTTTTATAGGATTTTTCCTTTAGATCCAATTGGTTCATAGGAATAGATTCATATACTCCACATTTCAAAGGAAATAAACATGATATCATTTCTATAGCTTTAGAGCCACTTGGTTCATATGAATGGATTCCTATACTCCCATAATTTCAAAGGAAAATAAACATTAGCGTATATTCAATAGAAAAGTTCCTATGATATGAACCAAATTACATCTCTTTTCTAATCCCTCCTCATAGGAATTGATATACATGTTATCTCTAGATTCAATAGAGAAGTTCCTATCATGTGAACCAAATGACATCTCTTTTCCAATCCCTACTCATAGGAATTGAGATACTCCATGTCATCTCTTTCCCTACAACTTCCGTGTATACATCTTCTATTCCTAAATAGCTAGTACAACCCACTAGTAGCTTTTTTCCAAGACATGCAACTATGGCACAAGAGCTATATAGTGTGTGAATAACTTTGAAAGATGGTCATTGGATGAAGCTAATCCGACAGTGCAGAGATGGCAAATCCGAGCACTACTGGCCATTGGATATCATCAACATTCCACCAGATCTGCCACATGTACAATTTAGAACACTCCATGGTTGAACTTAAGCATAATGCACAAACCTCAAAACACAAGCACTTCTCCTTTGTTCTAGAATCTTCCATATCATAATTGAATTTTTTTATAAATGAATTGCCATTATTTGTTTTTTACTTTATGTGTTACAATGCACAACCCCATGAATCTTAACATTTTTATAAAACTACTCATGCATATATGACTCAAAGCTTTACATGCTATAGTGTGTATTTATTCATAATTTGGTTTCGAAATCTCATGCGTTCAATGCATGTGTACCTTACTAGTTTTGAGTAGAGTAGCAAATTTCACGCGGGCCCGGGTATATCAAAATGCAGGGCCCATGCATCATTGCCTTTCGGTCGAACCTACGTCCACAATTTTTTGTACGTACTATATCTCCACTGGTCCCCGAACCCAAAATGCTGCCTCGTTCCTATAAAACCAAGCGGCCCACACATATTTAAGGCGTCGACTCGAACTCAATCCCTCTCCCGTTTACTACGACGTGGCCCCGCACGCTGTAGTACTCCTACAAACCCTACTGCCGCACGCATCATCGGTTTTATTCAAGAGGACGAGGGAGAAGCCGATTTGTAGTGGATGCGCTTTCAAAAAAAAAGGATCTGTAGTGGAGACCCCTACCCTAGGGTGCCCTAGGTAGCTGCCACACGCATCATTGGTTTTCTCTTTTCTTTATGCTCTTGCGCCCTAGAGTGAAATGATGGTTGCTTCGTCTGGCCCGGCTTAATGCGGAAAGGTGGGGCTTTGTGATTTGACCCTCATCGCTCATTTTCTACTATCATGGCGCTACGACCGGGTGCTCCAATTCCAACCGCTACTCGAACTGTAATTTGGTGCATCGACGTGGAACAAGATGGTGGATGAGCCACATATCGACCAAAGGGGTCTGTTAAGTATGTTGCCATTTAGGTATGCGGATCGACCCGCTTGAGTTGCTACGCCAACACGACAGGAGCAGCCTACCACTTGGTTTTGCTCCTTGGTGAATCCCGACTATATTGATCTAAAAAGATACGTAGTGAACTACCCTCCCAGTCTCATTTTTTTAGGCGTCTCGGTTTATAGGGCATGCACGTAGTTCTAGGTCATCCATTTGACTAACTAAATATGAGTAACTATGTCACAAAAAGTATATCATTGGATTCTTAAGCGGGTGTAGTTTCTAAACATATACTGTTCATCACATATATAGCCGTTAAATTCTCAACCTAGAACAGCGTGCATGCCATGTAAACCGACACGGAGGAAGTATAGTAAAATGAGGTGATTTTCTTGAGCGATCGGCGGGGAGCATGGCCTGTCATGCGGTCCCACGTGTCATGATGTACCAAAGGCGATGCGCGTGTCCCTCTTGAGGCGAAGCAATACTCGTGGTTTGAGATGATGGTGAACGAAGTGTGAAATAATGGTTGCTTCGTCCGTGCAGGAAGGTGCGGCATTGTGATTTGACGTCTCATTGCTCATTACTACCATCGGGCGATACAGTAGGGTCGTCCCCCCACTGTTTCTGCTTTGTTATTTGGTGCTTGACACGTCGACCGGTTGCTATATGTCCCACATGTCGCGACGGAAGTACAGAAATTCATGAAAGCGAAGGCCGTCGGAGGAGTACAAGACACGGCTTGGGTTTTTTGCTGCTTGCGCGATCCATCGATACAAACCGGACTTAAAAAGGCGAGGCGGGTCTTTTCTCGCTGGCAGGCTGGGGAGTTTGGCATAGTCTGTTCGAGGCAAGGAGGCAGGAAGGAAACAAGCAAATAAAGGTTGAGCGACTTAGTTTTGGGAAAATCTGATTTTATGGATGCGTACCCACTAGGGTTTATAGGGCTCATCTAAAAAACATTCGTTTTCCGTTTTATAAGTCTCAATTCTACTACTAGTAGTAGTACCATCACATGTTGGATTTCGAGTGCGTTAGATCACCCGATGCAAGCGATGTAAAGAAAACTCACCAATGCATGTAGAAGTTCACGGAAATTTAGTGGTCATTCATGCATTCGTTCTAATTAATGCCTCGGTAAACATAACTTCTTGAGAATAACGAGCGTACTAATTACTTGTGCAAACTAGGAGTACAAAATTAATTCGACCACTCACCGTCTACCTTGGTTGGAGAGATTTTGAAATTGAGCCATAAACTGGAAAGGAGGGAGTAGTAAATTTTGTCTCGATTACTATTTGTGGCCTTGTATAGATGCAAAATGTATTTTTTTATAGTGGCCTTGTATAAGTAAATGGAGGGAGTACTAAAGGACATATATATTCCAAACAATACGATAATCTCTCTAACCAAGGTAGTAGGGACGAGGAGTAAACGGAGGGAGTAGTAAAATTTTCTCCTCGTCCTGCGAGCCACCGTGCGCATGGGCGGGGGAGCGGGCGTAAGGCGTACAGTACTACTACTAGTAAGCAAGCTTCACCTCATCCTGCGAGCCACCGCGCCCGTGGGCGGGGGAGACGGCGTACTAAGCAAGCTTCTCCTCGTTCTACGAGTGGACGGGACACATCAAAAGTACTCCAGTGTAAAGAGCATTGCCTCTAAGGTAGGCCCCACATGGTTTGCCTCTTTTTTAACATAACGCGTCAAGTCGCAATTTGTTTGTTCACCCATGGTAGACGATCCTCCCTCCACCAAGTGGACAACCAGTACACGTGTCAATTTACAGCGTGGGCTGCCTTTTCATACAGAAATGAGCTCCACCATGTACCCGCGCGGGTGTGGTTGGGAAAGAGACGGGAGTACGTGCGCCGTGCGTGCACCTCTTCTCTTCGTGCATGTCCCCCACCTACGCGGGTGTGTGAGAGAGAGATACAAACCTAGACATAATGCGCCGTCCATCCCCATGCCTCCGCCCAGTCCGACTACCAGTCACCACCACGCCCCACTCCTCCTCACCTTATCTCTCATCTTTTTCATGTAGATAAGCCTAATATGTTGATAGCCCATTCGATACGTTGTGATTCATAAAGACCGCTGCAAACATCAATGTTCTGCTTATCACAGATAAGATTGATTAATACCCGTAATAATCCATGTCCTTAACAAAGGGTGCATGCACGTATAGGTTGAGCATGCGTCTTGCGTCGTGTGTTGTGTGCATGCAGGCGTGCGAGTGTTGTGTGCGTGCAAGGGTACGTTTCAGTGTTGCATGCATGTGTGCGTATGTGCGTGTGTTCGTCAGTGCATGTGCATGTGTCGTTGTTGTTGCGCTTTGCATGCGTGCGTGTGTTCATTATGTATGCGTGTCGGTGTTGCGCTTGCATGCGCGCGTGTCTTGCGTCGCGTGCATGTGTACGTGCGGGTGAGGCTACGTCGGTCGGTGACTTTTTCATCTCTGGTCATTAGATTTTCTAGCCGTTGGATACGAAATCAAGGGCCTGCAGTTTATCATCAAACTCCACCCCTTGAGCCGCCAGCCACCTTTGGCGAACCATGACCCCGCCTCCTGCGGCCGGCCGCCGCCGCCATGCCGCCCGCCCCCCAAAACCACTCCCCACCGCGGTCCACCGCCGCACCGCCATCCCTCTAGGCCCCCAGCTGAGCTTTTTCTCCGGCAATCCCAACCCCACTGCCCAATCAACACGCCCCCCCCCCACCGCCGGTGACTGCCAACCAGAGGTCTCACGACTTTGAGTACCCACTGACCACTAATTTACTCCCTTTGTTTCTTTTTAGTCCGCATATAAGATTTGGTCAAAGTCAAACTTTGTAAAGTTTGACTAACTTTATAGAAAAAAATTAACATCTACAATACTAAAGTTATATGTTATGAAAATTAATTTCATCATGCATCTAATATTATTGATTTCATAGTGTGGATGTTGATATCTTTTCCTACAAAGCTAGTCAAATTTTACAAGGTTTGACTTTGACCAAATCTTATATGCAAACTAAAAAGAAACGGAGGGAGTATTACCATTTCTGTCCTTCATATACGCGCTGACGGGTGGCCCTATGGTAATGTATGCTGCTGAATGTGGACCGTTTGAATGGTCAATTGATCGTGTTATCAACAAATTACAGAGCTGTATGGTGAGCCAGTGACCGTATGATCACCCTAAAATGTATTTTATTAACACAGTACAGACTCAACCTACCATTTCTTTCATATACGTGCTGACAGATGGGCCCCATGGTTACGCGCCCCGATGGTGCAACACTAGTTGCGCCATGTGGAACCTTTGACTGGTCAATTGATTGTGTCATCAACAAAATACGGAGTTGTACGGGTGAGCCAGTGACCGTATAATCATGACATGTATTTTTTTAACACGGTACATACGCAAGGGCTCATATATACACGCAAGCACTCACCACTATAAGCGCACACACGCAGGCCCTACCCCTATGGGCACCTTCGAGAGAGTGAGCCAGCATATGATCTTGAGATTTTACGAAGTCACCATAGGTGCCTCGTAGTCGAGTGGAACGTCTCCTCCCACTGAACGCACATCGCCGGAAAATACTGAAATTAACCCAGGATAAATGCGAGCACCGGGACTTTAACCCTGGTGGGCTCGATAAACCACTGTCCTCCTAACCATCCAACCACATGTTGGTTAGCACGATAAAATGTATGTGGTGACCGTGATGAGCTTATTCTGAAGTCCAGTGACCATATCGTGCTTTCGCTTCAAATACAATGAACGTAAGTGTCATCAACAAAATACGGAGCACGCATCAAATGCAAAGTCCGTCAGTGTCATCAAGAAAATACAGAGACGTATCATGAGCTAGATACCGTATGATCACCACGAGAATGTATACGGTGACCGTAATGAGCATATTCTGAAGTCCAGTGACCGTATAGTGCTTTAGCTTGAAATACAGTGATCGTCACACATGAATGTGTCGTGGGCATGCATACTTTTAGGGGGCCGAGAGATAGTTTGTGTGCGTACGTGAAAGTGATGTAGAAAGAGGGGGTGTCCGGTGGAGACAAGGAGAGATATGCCCTTCGTTTCTCTTTCCCGTGACTAATATTTTAGGAGAATATATAAACATTCACAATGCAGAACAAATATTTTTGGATGCACCATGCAATTAACTTTCATGTATAACATTGTACTATTGTATATGCTTATTTCTCAGTGGCCAATTGCGTGTGTGGTGTGGTGGGCACATCATTTCTAGTTTTTTGACTGTACACAGTAAGGCAATGCCCCACTGCAATATTTATAAATAGTTCAAAGAGTCTTATACAAAAACCACTACTAAAGGCTTGAGCTAAGCCACGGAAGAAAAGAAGAAAAGAAAAGAAAAGAAGAAGAGAAAACTATAACTAAAAGACTAAAAGGAGAAGAACAGCAAAAGGAAATTACAGCAGATTGTCCAACCAGGTATGAAATTCAGTAGCATATTTCTTCTTGATTATGTGTCTAAGCCAATGTAACTCAGCAAAAAAGATTGCTCTCCAGCCTTGAAAAGATGGCTGGATTTGGTTGAAAATCATATTATTCCTTGAAATTCAGATAGCCCAAGCCCCAAGTATGATGATTTCCATGAAAAAAGGTAGTCTGAGCTTATCCTTCATATCTTCCAATGCTTCCCATATGGAGAGTGGGCTAGTTCTATTTGGGCATATGAAATTCCAGCATCTGTCAGCAAATGGGCATCCCAAAAATAGATGAAAGATAGTTTCCTCCTGACCACAATTCATTAGGACACAGTTGTAAGTCTCCAAATAGAAAGTTTTCCTTCTCAAAAGATTTCTGGTATTAACCCTGTCATGAAGTAACATCTAGAAGAAAATTTTGTGTCGTGGCTGGCAAGAGCTATTCCAGAGCCATTGGAACTAAGGAGGTACTATTTTTATCCCAATCAGTACTGTATAGGCCTTTTCAGCACTAAACTTCTCAGAACCCCAAATGTATGACCAGGTATCATTACAATCTGCAAGATTCATGTTTCTTTGTTCATCACAAATGTTCTCCAATTGTAAAAACTGCTCATAAGCTTGCACTGTGAGAGGAAGATGAAACAGGTCTTCAAGAAACTCAGTCTGCAGTGTCTCAAAGACAGTGATGTGAGTGTTTTTAGCAAAAGAGAATAGGTGTGGGAAACTATGATGCATGCATGAAGAGTGCCATAAGTCAGTCCAGAGCAGTGCAGATTTCCCATCACCCAGATGACACCTTGCCATTGATTTGAACTGGTCAATGAGCTTTATTATTTGCTTTCCACCAAAAAGATCCTATCATTTGTTGTCCTAGTAATTGTCCCTCTGCATAATAAGCTTCCCAGATCATATTAACCCAAGGTATGTCTTGTCTGTTGTAAAACTTGTGGAGATTTTTCAGAAGAAGTGCATGATTTTGAACTGTATTGTCCTTCACTCCTAGACCTCCTTGATTTTTTGGTCTACAGACCACAGTCCATTTCACCATAGCAGGACTGTGATCCTCTGGGTCAGGTCCTCTCCATAAGCAGTGTCTCGGGTATTTATTGATTTGTTTTCTAATTGTTTCTGGCAGATCCAGACAGCACATTGCAAAAATTGGTAAAGAGGCCAGGATGGACTTGACAAGGAGGAGTCTTCCTGCTTGAGTCATAAAAGTGGCCAGTCCAAGCAACTTATTAGCAATTCTCTTGACCAGGGGCAGACACTGTTCCACTGTTGGTTTATACAAACCCAAAGGCAGCCCAAGGTATGTGAAAGGGAAGTTTTCTTTTTTGCAACTCAAAGTTCTGACAAGGATTTCCCCTCTTTCCTCAGATACATTGATGGGGATCAAGCTGGACTTGGAGTAATTAACCCTGAGCCCAGTAGCATCATCAAAAGTATTTAGGATAGCTTTGAGAAACACCAATTGTCTAGCATCAGCTTGTAGAAGGATGAGTGTGTCATCAGCATATTGTACTATAGGGAAGTCAGGGCAGGAGTTGAACTGCAAAGGTGATGTAAGCAGCCCTTGATGCATTGCTTTGTTCAAAATGGATTGCAAGAGGTCAGAAGCAATTACAAAAAGCAGAGGGGATAGTGAGTCACCCTATCTAACACCTTTCTTACAATAAAACTTTTTTCCTGGCACTCCATTTAACAAAAAAGAAGAGGAAGCAGAGTTAAATAAGAGGTCCATCCACATGATCCATCTCTCACCAAAGCCTTTAGCCCTTAGAATTTCAATGATTGCCTTATGTTCAATACAATCAAAAGCTTTAGCAAAGTCTAGCTTCATGACCACCATATCTTCTCTAGATTTGTGGCACTGGTGTAGATACTCATAAGCCCAGCCAAGACAGTCATGTATAGCTCTGTCTTTTAGAAATCCATACTGGTTAATGTGCACAATTTTGAGTATAATATTTTGCAGTCTATTAGCCAGGAGCTTGGTGATGATTTTCAAGCAGGTGTTCAACAGAGATAGGTCTGAAATCATTTGCAGTAATTGGAGCTGTGATTTTTGGAATGAGTGTGATGTGAGAGGTGTTGATGCTTTCCAAATTGACATTACCATCATAAAAGTCATGAATAAGTTTCCTGACATCATCACCAATGATATCACAGCAAGCCTTAATGCATTCATTGTTGAAACAATCAGGACCAGGGGATTTGTCTGAAGGCAGATTTTTGATGACCTCATCAATTTCCTCAGTAGTGAAATTCTTCTCCAGATCAGTGAAAATTTGTGGGTCAGTGATTTGACCATACAAAGATTGTAAATCAAAATGCATGTGGGTGTCCTTAGTGGTCCCCAATCTCTTCCTAAAGGATTCCCATAACAGAGCAGCTTTGCTTTCATGATCTGTGAATTCCACCTGATCTTCATTCTGTAGCATAGCAATGTGATTATGTCTGTGATTAATTGTTGCTTTGGTATGAATTATTTTTTTGTTTTCATCACCAAATCTGACCCCTTTAATTTTTCCTCTCTGCTTCCAATAAATGTTCTAGTTCTTGAGAAAAGTGAGGAGTTCCTCCTTCAACAGATTCCTACAATTCCATTCAAAATCACTACGATTTCTGAATTCTTCTACCAAATCAAAGAAGAATATGACCTCATTCAGATTATCAATTTTTCTCTTCAGACAAGAGAGAGTTCTAGCCCATTGCTTTAGAGCCCTTCTAAGATTTTTGAGTTTAGCATAAATGCTTTTGGCAGAATCAGAGTGCCCAAATGGAATCCAAGCATTAGCAACCACGTCATTGAAGTCACTGTGCTGCAACCAGTAGTTCTCAAATCTAAAAATTTTGGACTTAGGGATCAGGGTGCCAATTCTCACAACACAGGGAATGTGATCAGAGGTGGGTCTGGCAAGAGGCATGGCCAAGGTGTCAGGAAAAGCAGTCATCCAGGAAGTAGAGGTGAAAATCCAATCCAGCTTTTCCAAAAGAGGATTATCTTGCATGTTACTCCAGCTATATTTTCTTCCTTTCAAAGACAATTCCACAAGCCCTAATTTACTGATGGCTTCAATGAACAATAACATTTCATTGACATCACCTCCAGGTTTGTTTCTGACAGAGGGATCTCTGATAAAATTAAAGTCTCCCGTAATAATCCATTCAATGTTATTGGGCATGTGTATGTTCTTAAACCAGTAAATGAAGATAGCTTTCTCACTAGGAATACATGGGCCATAAATGTTGGTGAGAATCCAGGTTTTTAGAGACAGCTTGCATGTGAACTGTATTGATACTGAATAACTGTTTTTGAAGAGAGTCTCACCCTCAAACAAAGCTCCATTCCAAGCAACTAACAACCCACCAGAAGCTCCCTGAGATGGAAGATAATCAAATTTATTGAACCCAGGGGTGCAGAAATTTCTCAAGTAAGTAAGATCAAAATGCTCCCTTTTAGTCTCTTGCAGGTAGAGAACAGAACTAGAGCTTTCCTCAATTTTTTGGTGCACAACAAGCCATTTATTTTCAGAATTAATGCCCCTGATGTTCTGGTTTAGGATATCCAATTTCTGTTGTTATTCATATTGGAAACTTGCTTGAGAGATGCAAACTGATAAGCACCAGCACGTATCACCATTTAATCCACAGGCAATCAGACAGGCATAAAAAGTGCAGCTTTGAAAGTACCAGCATTCAGCAAAATGTAGCCAGCATCTAGTTCTAAGAGCATAAACAGGCCATTTCATACAGAAATTATCAGCCACAGGCCAGCAACAATTATTACAAGAGCCAAATCCATACAAAATAAACTTAGAGAAGGTCCTAAAAACTACTAGACCCCTCCTGGCCTTGCATTTCTTTGATTGCTTAATCATTCTTGCACTGTTGTAGCTGCCTCCTCATTCTTGTCCATGGGCACCATGTCCAAGCCTTCCTGGGATTTTTTCTTCTTCTTTTTGCTTAATTGCAGGTCTAGCTCATCCTCATCCACCTTGCAAAAGGATTTAGTCAAGTTTTTGAGTATAGCTTTTGATATGATAGGAGGAGTAGCATTGCAAGGTAAACATGAAGAGGTATGACATGAACCCCTCTTAAATCCTTCATTAATTTTACTGATTCTATCACTTCTCCTTACCTCTGATTCCACTAGAGGTGTCTTTCCTCCTCTCTTACATCATTTCTAGTTGTGGTGGGTCAACATGAAGACTCATGGGTCGGTTCCATCCTGCGCCACATAGGTTGGACCGAGATGCGTTATACGAAGAACCATGTGGAGGACTCGGCGTACTACACGAAGCTAGCTACCAGAGTCGCGGAGGAATCTATCCCCACTAGTGATAAGCCGACTATATATGATTTGTAACCCTAGGCCCCCAGTATGTTATAGAAGCTTGGGGGCTAGTTCGTCGATAGTATACACACACGCACAATGCCTGGTATTCACGTGTACTTTGTACACACCCCTATCACTAATATCTGAGCATCAGAGTAGGCTTTTTCCTCAAGCTGTAAGGGTCCGAACTAGGGTAAAACTTTGCCTCAGATTACCATCCAGCCTAACGATCGGGGATATCCACCGAATGATATGATGGAATCATGTCTGCCAACTACTAAGAGAGAGGTGTGTCTGGGGGGGGGGGGGGCAATGTGTGCGAGAGAGGCCTAAAGATAATGTGCGTACGGGAGACACGTAGGCACATATATCTGCGTATAGAGGGCTAGTAGAGACCATGCGTGTGTATATATGCATGTGAGAGAAATAGTGTTTTCCAACTGAGATTAGTGAAAAGAGTGGTACATAGTAGTCAAAAAGAGAGAGAGAGAGAGAGATGCAGAGAGAGCATGTGTGTGAGACACCCCGACACCCCGAGAGAGATTGTGAGCATGTGGTGAAAGAGAAATGTCGATGCATATAAAGTGTGTGCACTTATGCGTTAGATAGAGAGATATATAGCGCCTGTGTGACAACGGGCCGAGGCATAGTGCATCTACGTGTAAAAGGCGGTTGTCGGCGTTCTGGGAACGGGGGTCCCCAGACTTGCCTGCCTGCAGCCTGCGGCGTGGCTCAAAGGGGGCCAAGGACAGCCCATCTTCATCAACACAAGCTCAAGACCCTCGCGAGGGGCCAAGCCTCGCGGGGCGGACGACCAAGAGCTTCCTCAGGCGCGGCCTCGTCAGGCTGGCTCGTGAGGAGGCGGAGAGTTCAAGGCAGGGTACCTCGCGAGGTGCACGTGACGCAAGCCATGACGACCAAGGGCGCCAGTCGGGCGCCAGCCCGCGCAGCGTCCTCCTTTCCTCTGTGGTGCAAAGGGAGCAAGCACAGGCGAGAGCATCAAGCAAAGGCATCTGTTTCGGTGCAACAAGACCAAGACCAGCCCCAACGGCTGGAATGCGATCATCGTGGAGCCCAAGCAAAGGTCATCACCGAGCCTTTGGCGGCGAGGACCAACTTTAGTCAGGATAAGTGTACCCGTTGTTCCCCTTCAAAATGGCCAATTGTTGGCGCCCTTCCCGCTCAATATTTGGGAAGAGGCCCAGGGCCTTCGTCTATATAAGTAGAGCTAGCCACCATAGTAAAGGGGACGGAGGATCCAGCATTCGGAATCCAGAGAGAGACAAACCCGCTCCTCAGGCTAGAGCGACGGGATACCACTTAGCAGTTCATCACACCCACCAAGAACAGGCCCTCGCGAGGCTGTTCTCCCCTGTACTGTTCTTCATCAGCCCCTGCAGAGGCAATCCACACACACACAATTGGAGTAGGGTATTACACCATGATGGTGGCTGAACCGAGATAAATCTTGCGTCTCTTGTGTTGTTCTGTTAGTAGTTTAGGTCCCTGCGGTTCGGTGAGGTACGAGGCGGTGGAGGGTTGGATCTCCGCGCGCACCCCAGAGTTCGAACCTTAAGGGTCTGCCGGAACCTGAAGTCCGACATTTTGGCGTGCCAGGTAGGGGTGCGCCGGAATCTGCCTTTCGTCGCCTCGTTCTTCCCCGACCACCGCAACCATGTCTGACGCTCGTCGGGCTCGCGCCGAGTGCCGAGCCGCCCTCGCCTCCCATGTCGCCCAGACGGCTCCCGTCGGCGGGCGTCCTCGTCGTTCCCCGTCACCTGCTGTCAACGCCGCCACTGGCCCGGCGGGGAACGAGCAGCAAGCGTCATCCCAGCACCCGTCCATGAGGCGGGACGGCCTCACCGCCACGCCTTCGCTCACCCCCGCTGGTTCTTCATCGCGCCGCGCGGCCATGGAGGCCCGAGCTGCACTCATCGCGGCCAACGAGCTCCTGCGCTACCGCCCCGTCGACGACGTCTATGAAGAATGGCTCGACCGCGTCGCCGAGCTCGTCCGCGCTGCGGGAGGCGACCCCGCGCCGTCCGTCTCGCTGCACCACGCCCCGCCCCGCGCGGGCGATGTAGCTTCCGGGGCGCCTCAGCCGCCTCCTCCTCAAGACGGCGCCACAGTTAAGAGGTGCGCGCCCCTGGGCGGAACCCGTTCCGCCAGGCGCCGGCGCGGCAAGAGCAGAGCTGCCAAAAGTTCCGCGCAAGAAGAAGCTGCCCGAGCGCTCCCCGCTCCAGCACGTCAAGACCCTGCGCTGCCCCCAGCCGCGGCGCAGGGAGGCCTGCAAGACCAAGCTCTCTGCCGTCCGAGGCCCCCCGCGGCCACGGCGGGCTGCCGCGCCTTCACCACCGAGCTGCGCAGCGTCGCGTGGCCCGCCAAGTTCAAGCCAGACCTGCCTCCACGCTACGACGGCACGGCTGACCCTACGGAGTTCCTCCAGCTCTACGAGCTGGGCATCGAGGCTGCCAACGGAGATGAAAAGGTCATGGCGAACTGGTTTCCCATGGCGCTCAAGGACGGAGCCCGCTCTGGCTCTGAATCGGCCCGAGCACGATCTCTTCTGGGCGAGATGCGCACCCGCTTCATCGCCAACTTCAAGGTACTCGCGACCGGCCACCCGCCGTGGCGACATCTGCTGGATCAGCGGCAGCTGGGAAACCTGCAAAAGTACATCCAGCGCTTCAACAACGCACGCCTCAAGATCCCTGGGGTGACGGAGGAGGCCATCATCTCTGCCTTCTCCGACGGCGGCGCGACGTCAAGATGAAGGAGGAGCTGGCGATGCATGAAGATCTGTGCACCTCCTCGAGCTGTTCAACTTGGTGACCAAGTGCGCCAGGCTGAGGAGGCGCCTCTCCCTCCTCGAGCTGCCTGCCGTGGATCCCGAAGAGAAGAAGTCCAAGGCCAAGGACGTGAAGCGCAAGGGGGCTGCCGTGCTTGCAGCCGAACCAAACACCAAGCAAGGCAGAGATCAGCCCGAGTCTTCCAAGGGCAGCCGGTACTGCGTGTACCACGACCTCCACACCCACAACACCAATGAATGTCAAGAGCTCTGGGCCGTGCGCGAAGGAAGGGTCGGCAGACGCCCTGAGCGCAGCGACCGGGGCTACGGCCGAGGAGGAGGAAGGAATGCAGGATGCTGGGAAGACCGTGGCCCGCGCCAAGGATGGCGTGACCAACCTCGCGAGGACCGCTGGCAAGACCCACCTCGCGAGGGGGGCTGGAGGAATCAGCCTCATGAGGATCGTCCGCAAGGAAACGCGGGCCTCCCTCCGCTGCCGCCGCCACCAAGGAGAGTCGAAGACCGCCATCGGGGACGAGGGGCTGGGGCTCTGTGAAGCGCGTGCGATCGCTTTGCATCTGGGCGGAGCTCAAGCCCCAGCCTCTCACCGCATCTTCAAGCAGTTCGCCCGTGAAGTGAATGCAGTCCTCCCCAAGCTCGAGTCCACGCGCCCTCTCAGGTGGTCGGCGTGCGCCATCACGTTCAGCTCAGCGGATCAGCTCAAGTGCGCAGCCACAACCGGAGTTCTCCCAATGCTCTGCTCTCCAATCATCAGCAATGTGCTGGTCACCAAAACCCTCATCGACGGCGGAGCAGGGCTCAACGTCCTGTCCGTGGAGACATTCAACAATCTTCAAGTGCCCTACAGCCAGCTTCAGCCAACCAAGCCTTTCTCTGGAGTCACCGACGGTTCCACAGTCCCGATCGGACAGGTTCGCCTTCCCGTCACCTTCGGGGACCGCGAAAACTACCACACCGAGCTCATCGACTTCGACGTCGCCCACATTCGCCTGCCGTACAACGCCATACTCGGGTACCCAGCGTTGGCCAAGTTCATGGCCGTAACCCACCATGGCTCAAACATCCTCAAGATGCCGAGAAGCGGCGGGGTCATCACGGTGCCACGTGAAGAGAGAGACGCAGTGTGCTCCACAGGCGAGCTTTTCGAGCGCATCTTTGGAAGACCCACACCACAAGCAGCAGCGGGGCGCCTCTGAGGCAGCACCCAAGAAGAAGAAGACATCGACCGGCCCGGCTCTTCAAGAGACAGGCCCCTCAGGAACCCGACTGGCCCGGCGCCCCTCAGGGGCTCGGGGCTCTCCACGGAGGGCCGCCGACCTCGCCAAGGTCTCGAGGCGCTTGGGCACCACGATGGGCGTGTTTGAACACGTTTCCATAGCGAGGCAAGACCAGGAGGACAGAACCCCCAAGAGTTCATCAGCGAGGCCATTCAGGAGTTATAGGAGTCAAGGGCCATGAGGGGCAGCCGCCGCCTACCCGCTGTGGCCCCCCATCCAGACGAGGATGGTGGGCTGCGCGTCTGCATCGACATACCAGGGCTCAACCGAGCCGCATCTCAAGAGCGCCTCTGGCCCTCGCGAGTGGGACGTTGCGAGGGTCCGCCCCACAGCTACGTACGCATGCCTTATGGCCTGCCAAACGCGGCTGCTGCACACCAGTGTCTCATGAGGACCATCCTGGAGGCTCAAGAGGTCAGGCACGCCGCAGCCCTGGCGGAGATGGAGATGGCCCATGAGGAGCCGCCAGCGCCTCTGGAGCCTCCCGAGGCCCCTGGGCCTAGGGGCTCGTGAGGATCGGCTCCCGCAGCCCACCGAGTCTGCTACATCAACGACCCTTCATCCCCAACATCACCAGGTGACATCTTTAAGTTTTATTTCTGGCTGGGAGCGCCTTCAGGGCCGCATTATTCCCAGGCCGCGTGGGTCCGTCCCTGCGGCATGTATCCCTTCTATTTCATGTCTTTAGCTTATCTGTTGGGCGCCCTCGGCTGCATCATCCCAAGCCGCTCGGGCCATCCAGTGCATGTATCCTTCATGCGTTTTCCTTAGGATTATGCTCTCGTTCCACCATGCTTGTTATTTGGTGCCTTCTCCTGGGTGGCGCAATCTTGCACGTTAAAGGGGGGGTGCCTGAGCATCGCGACTCAGGGCTCCTACCGGCTCTCCGGCCCTCACCCTCTGGTCTTGTCCATGGCATCACGACCGGCTTGCCCGACAGCAGTAGAGACCAGCCCGAGAGCCGGGACCGAGGGCGAGGGTTTTCGTCATCCAATCCAGCTTATGCGTTAAAGGGGGTGCACGAGCATCGTGACTCGGGGCTCCTACCGGCTCTCCGGCCCTCACCCTCTGGTCTTGTCCATGGCATCGCGACTGGCTTGCCCAACGACGGTAGAGACCAGCCCGAGAGCCGGGACCCGAGGACGAGAGTTGCGTCATCTAACCTAGCTTGGCGTTAAAGGGGGTGCACGAGCATCGCGACTCGTGGCTCCTACCGCTCTCCGCCCTCACCCTCTGGTCTTGTCCATGGCATCGCGACTGGCTTGCCGGTGACGGTGAGACCAGCCCGAGAGCCGGGACCAAGACGTGAAACCGACATCGGCCAAATTTTGCAGGAACACACTCGAAGATAAGGCCCAGAGCTAGGCGCAACCCGCCTTGAGGTAGGGCCTCGTGAGTCCCACGCTGGCTCACGGGTGCCCAGATACACCTCGTCTAGCCCTACCGTGCCAGCCACGTGTCAGGGTGGGGCTGTATCGCCGAGGGCTCCTCCCGAGGGGAGCCCCTCCCACGTTCGATGGAAGCACCATGCTCCGCTGGCCGACGACCTTGCCGAGGGCGGCTATGCCCGTAAGCATGCGGAAGTGCTATGCTCGCGCTGGTGATAAACAAGCGAGGTGGCTTCCGGGCGCATCAACCTCGTGGAGCCCAGAGCTCGATGTGCAGCCTCGTTACCGCGCCTCCCTCGGGGCGCCACGCGAGGCTGGGCACGGAGCTGCATCAGGTCACGCCCAGACGCCGCCACCCAGCCAGGCCCCTCGGGCCTGGTTCGTCTGACGCCACTCCCGGCGGTGCCAAAATGCGCATGTCGTTTGGCGTCGAGGGGACTCCACGAGCATCGCGACTCAGAGCCTAACTGGTCACGTAGCCCTCACCCCTTAGTTCCGAAAGGCTAACGGCGGTTGAGGTATGCGCGGGGCGGGCTCTGCAGACGAGAACGGTGGGTCCACGGCGCCTCACCTCCCTACTTGTTGTTAAATGCGCCAAGGGGACTCCGAGCATCGCGACTCAGAGCCTAACTTGTCACGTAGCCCCTCACTCCTTGGTCCCGCCCTGGTTTCGGTCGGGGCTAACGGCGGCTGAGGTATCTTGTGGGGCGGGCTCACCGGCGAGAACATAAGCAAGTAGGAAGCACAAATCTCAAGGAATTCAAAAGCAAATATTACAGTCCACATTGTTACAAGCAGATACCAAACGCAGTTTAAACGCCTCCCGAGGCATGATACATGTGCAGGAATTAAAAGCAAGACAGGAGTTGCAGCGGAGTCACTTGTCGGTGGTGGAGCAGCGGAGTGGGCTCGCCGTGAAGCAGCAGGCCGGGCAGCGCCTCGCCCGGCTTGGTCTTTGAAGGCCGGAACTTCCCCAACAGAGCCTTCGCGTGACCCTTCACAGCCTCGGCAGCGGCAGCTGCATGCTCGCCGCTTGCCAGCTCCAGCAGGCTGTCCATGTCGACGCTGGGATCGCGAAGATAGATGTGGGTGAGGATCCGTGTCAATGCCGCAGAAGACAAGACCCGCGCCTCGGCCTCAGCCGTGGGGCCAAGACCAAGGGAGACATCTTCAAGAGCGCGGATCAGGAAGGGAAGCAGCTTGGCGGGGCCGTCCTCTGCGTCGGCCAGTGGGCTCTCCAGGCCGCTGTCGTAAAGCTCCCTCAGCAGGACACGAGCCTTCACCTCCATATCCATGAAGGCCACGCGGTCTTCAGCAAGAACCCGTGCCTTGGCGTCCAGCTCGACCTTCCTCGCCTCCAGTTCCTGCCCCAGCGCGTCAAGGCGGTCATGACGCTTCTTCAGCTTGGCCTCCCGGTCCTTGATGGCCACCTCGCGAGCCTTCATGCCTTCCTCCTGCTCCTGGCGGAGGCGGGCCTCCTCGGCAAGCTGGTTCTGCAGGCCCTTCAGCTCGCCCTCCAGCGTCTCACAGCGACCTCGGATGCTGGCTGCCTCCCCCAGGGCAGCATCACGGGCTACCTTTGCCTCGCGAACAGCCTGCTTCTCCTCGTCACAAGCCGTCAAAGCCTGGACCAGCACCGCCCGAATCGAAGCGTCGACGCGAATCCAGCCAGAGGCCAGCTCCAAGCACCCAGCCACCAAGCGAGGGTCGGCGCCCAGAAGATCCTGTCGCAGCCGGTCCGATTCAGCGGCAGGGTCCAGACCCTTGGGAGGAGTCGGAGAGACAGCAGTTGGCGGAGTAGGAGGAGTTGGAGGCGGCGTAACCACTGCGCCCTGAGGCGGAACCAGCGGCGCCACGGCAACGGTGGAGGCAGCGTCCAGCAAGGCCACCTCAGGAGTCGCCTGGGACAAGGGGGCTGAGCTCGCTACGCCCGGGCAGGAGAGGCCTGGGCGTCGGGATCATCCTCCTTTTCGGGCAAAGGCACCACCACGGAAGGGGCCTCAGGAGCCCCCTTCAGCTTCTTCGCCGCGGGCGCCAGCCTGACCGAAGAGCATGGACATCAGATCTCGTCGGCAAAGCAATAATCAAGACAGGAAGCGGGCACTTACAGGTCGGCAAAGCATCCACCAAGACCCACTTGCTCCTGAAGCCCTCAATCTGCTTCCCAGTGTTTGATGGCGCCAGCGAAGAACGGGTAGAAGGTACTCCCCCGACCCTCAGGGGCGGAGGAGCCGGCCTTGAACACCGCCATTCCGCTGACGCCCTGCACCTCCGCCACCCGGCATGATCGAGCAAGGCTACGCCACGACACATTCGGCGGGTCCAAGGCAGGAGAGTACCAGGTTCCGGCCGGGGTTTGACGAGGAGCCATGGCTGGCTAGGGCACGAAGGTGGAGTGGATCTGAAGGTCTTGGAAGCAGGGAGGAGAGGCGCAAGAAAGGGATCTAAGCAACAAGCGGAGAAAGTAAAGGAGGCAAGGAAGATGCGCTCTATTATCAACCAGCAGCGGTTGCGAGGCGCCCACGCCCAATCAACCGCCACTTGGCGCCCAAGGCCGCAGGCTGTTAGGGACCCTTCGCCGCGACTTGCCCTTCGCCTCTCTGCGGCCAAGTTCGGCACGCCGTGGGCAGGGGACTCTTGTCGGCGTTCGGGAGCAGGGGTCCCAGAGACTTGCTCGCTGCGGCCTGCGGCGTGGCTCAAAGGGGGCCAAGGTCAGCCCATCTTCATCAACACAAGCTCAAGAACCTCGCGAGGGGCCAAGCCTCGCGGGGCGGACGACCAAGAGCTTCCTCAGGCGCGGCCTCGTCAGGCTGGCTCGTGAGGAGGCGGAGAGTTCAAGGCAGGGTACCTCGCGAGGTGCCCGTGGCGCAAGCCATGAAGACCAAGGCGCCCGATCGAGGCGCCACCAGCATGGCGTCCTCCTTCCTCTTTGGTGCAAAGGGAGCAAGCACCGGCGAGAGCATCAAGCAAAGGCATCCGTTTCGGTGCAACAAGACCAAGACCAGCCCCAACGGCTGGAATGCAGTCATCGTGGAGCCCAAGCAGGCGTCATCACCAGAGCCTTTGGCAGGCGAGGACCAACTTTAGTCGGGATAAGTGTACCCGCTGTTCCCCTTCAAAATGGCCAATTGTTGGCGCCCTTCCCGCTCAATATTTGGGAAGAGGCCCAGGGCCTTCGTCTATATAAGTAGAGCTAGCCACCATAGTAAAGGGGACGGAGGATCCAGCATTCGGAATCCAGAGAGAGAGAGACCCGCTCCTCAGGCTAGAGCGACGGGATACCACTTAGCAGTTCATCACACCCACCAAGAACAGGCCCTCATGAGGCTGTTCTCCCTCATCTTATTCTTCATCAGCCCCAGAGGCAATCCACACACCACACTTTGGGTAGGGTATTACACCATGATGGTGGCCTGAACCAAGATAAATCTTGCGTCTCTTGTGTTGTTCTGTTAGTAGTTTAGGTCCCTGCTGTTCGGTGAGGTGCGAGGCGGTGGAGGTTGGATCTCCTTGCGCGCCCTGAGTTGAACCTTAAGGGTCTGCCGGAACCCGAAATCCGACAGCGATTCTACGCATTAAATTAAAATATAAATGGCATTATTATTTTTGGATGAGGTCATGAATTTTGCAAATTGTGTATGGACGAAAATCGGTCTATCAGACACCCATACTCTATTGAATTCTAGCATGTGCATGTGTTTATTTCATATTATCGATCCATAGAGTGAGAGCGGTTTGAAATACAGGCAATGGATGCTTTTGCAATTCATATATAAACATTAATTAGTGCACTCCATGTTGTTAGTGTGAAGCACTTTATACATTTGTCACTTGCATGGATACATTCCAAATTGCAAGGTACGAAATAGAATACATGTCGAATTCAACATAAAGGGGGTTTCGAAGATTCGAATTCATAGGAAGTGCATTCATCTATTTGAACCCGAGATAATGGTATTTGTAAATCAGATGTAAAAGGGGGCATCAATCTTTGTTGTGCATTTGAACATGCTATATATATTCATACGCATGTCTAACTTTTTTTTTGCAACCAGGAGATTATATCTGGAACCATGCATAACTGAGGTAAGTTGCATATTTTTTAATATATACGTGTACAATGTATATTCAAATGTACCCCCTCCATTCCAAAATAATCGTAGCTTTAGGATTTTCAAGAGTAAAGATTTATGAAGTTTGACAAATCCTGAAAGTTCAATTCAAGAGAACCGAAAACGTTAATGCTTCTGCTCCCAAATATTGAACGAAGCGCCAATAGGCCTCTGGTCACCTGAAACCACGCGAGACTAATGTTTGGTGGTAGGAAATTATCGTCCTGACTCTGGCCCGTGTAGCCTATCGGCCTGATGTCCAAAGGTCTAAACCGGGGTAGGTTTGTAACTTCACCAAGACGCCAGTCTCAACCGCCTCCGAGAAGCATTCATACGCCGTGGGCGCCTAAACACCCATGCGCTCGGCCAAATCTATCCCGCCCACAGTTGGGACACTTAATATTACTGTCCTACCCACAACCCGCAATATGTCCAAAATTTTAGATGGGGCAAAGTTTGTAACTTTCCCCAAATTTCAAACAAGCGCGTCCCAAACCGAAACATTGTTCCCCCTTAGTTCCCCGCCTCCCTCCGTTTCCCCATTCATACTCCATGGGCGCCAAAACGCCCTCTCCACCAGCCGCGAAACCCCAGCCTCCTCCGTCCTCCACCCCATAGCGCCCAATCCACCGCCGCCCTCCTTCATCACGCCGGAGCCGGTACCCCAACATCGTCGTCCAACGCAGCCGCAACCGCAACGCCCTCAAGGACTTAGCAGCAGAAGCCGAGGCAGAGCTGCCTCCATGACGCCCACGCTGACGTGCGCCGTACCAGAACCACTCTGACCACGCCGTCCTGCACCTCACTGCTGCCGCTCCACTGTCGCAACCGTCCACCGCACCGGAGCTGTTCCCGCTACGCCATCGTTCGCTGCCTCGGATCTGGTTCCCCACTGCCGACAGACGGCCACCGCACCACACTCAACAACTTGGCCGTGGGTTCGTCCAAGGCTCCACTGTCCTCCACAACTTCTCGTTTCCAGCAAACCCCAAGAAGATCGTTGGAAAAACAGAAGGAGGACACAACACTGCCAGCAGAAAGAGGTACTCCTCTCCCTTATTCGTGCAAATCTTGCGTCTCTTCTCACACCGTATTCATCCCACGAAAGAAACTAATTGAGCGCTTCTTACTGCATCTTCTTCGTGATACTAAATGCACAAGGTTTCCTCCCTTTACTATTTCACCTTTGCTAGAGGTCAGTAGCCCGCCTGGATTTCAATTCAGGGTCAGTCGAACCGCAATTAAAAGAAGCAGCACTCGCTTAGGCGCGCGGAGCACCTAGTCCGCTTGTTCGCCGGGGAAGCGCATCGGTGTCTATCATAGGGGTGTGGGGCGCAGGAGCTGCTTGCGCCCGATCTAGAGGTCGGCGGGGCTTGAATGGATGGCCGGGGGGCGTGCCAAGCACGGCGGTGCGATGAGGTCGAGGGGAGGGCGCAGGCAGGGGACTGGGCCGGTGGTCGCTGGCGTTTCGAGGAAGATCGTCAACACTGACTGGCTGGAGGTAGATGAAGGTGATCTGCCCGTTCTTTGTACATCGGACGGTGCAGAAAAAATGGACTGACCTATTTGTTTTCAGTCGACTATTATTTTCATAGAATCCTGTAGTAATTTAGTGTGCCATGCATGTTGTAGAGCTATCATATGTCTCCCGTCATTTATTTCTCACCGACCTACTATCTGCTACCTTTACACTGTACTAATTGTGCACACACTTCACCCATACTCACACTATTGTTTTTTTATGCATGGGTATTTCAGACTTTGACGCGGTGTTGATGAATGCAGAAAAGAAAAGACAAAAGTCACTCCAGTGTAATTCGAAGATAAGCACTAAGCGTTTCAGCACTGTAAAGGGTGTAGTGTCAGCAGTTGGAGACGGTAAACATAGCTCTGCAGTTGATGATCTCAATTGCCACACACAACCATCCCAGGTGTTTGCTTTAACTTTGCGTTGTCAAATGTGGTTGCATGTTGCATATGGTGTCTAGCTTGTATTGCTTCCAATTTGGTTAAATTGCATCTGCTTACTTTACACATTATACCTTTGATAATGGCATGCCTTCCTGTTTTTGATACATACTACATATGTCTATTAACCATGTTCGTACATCAAACTAATGCTCTTTTGTATCCCTTGTCAATCACTTATGATGAGACAGTCACCCCAGGTGGAGTTCTTGTGAGGCGCCCTACTCGTTTAAAGAGTGCAGTGTCATCCTCCCCACATGATTCTCAAGAAACAGCAAGGCTAAATGAAGATAGTCAACGTAGCTCTCTAGTTGATGACCGCAATTCCCCCACACCACCATCGCATGTGCTTGCTCTTACTTGGCAGTGTGATATGTGGTTGCATGTTGCATATGGTGTCTACCTTGTAATGCCTCTAATTAGGGTAAATTGCATCTGCTTAGTTAACACATTATACCTGTGAATATGACATGCCTTCCTGTTTTTGGTACATACTACGTCTTTCTATTAACCATGTTCTTACATCCAACTACTTTTCTTGTGTATCCCTCATCAATCACTTCTGGCGATACACCTTCAGGTTGGCAGTGTAATATTGGTTGCATCTTGCATATCATTTCAAACATGTATTGCCTCTAATTTGTTGAAGTGCCACTTGTAATGAGACACATCTAACTTGGTAGAGTGATTTTGGTTGGATCTTTCATATGGTGTCTAGATTGCATTGCTTCCAATTTGTTGAAATGCCTTCTGCTTAGCGTTTTTCATACATATCCCATCCTCCTACAATGTGGTTGCCATAAATAAAAGTTGTGTTCGTAATTATCATGCATCAACGAATTTGGAAGTGCGAATTTCATTCATTTTTCTTGTGTGTTTACTTGACAAGGCAAAATCTGAAAGGACAAAGGCACGGAATGATGGTGGTCCTCTGGAGCAACCGAAACATATGATCTCTGCAGATTCTCCTGCTACTCGTACTGTAGTGCAAGTTCCAAATCTCATCTCCCCTACTCCACAACCCAAGGTGCTTGCTCTAACATGGCAGTGTGATATCTGGTTGCATGTTGCATATGGTGCCTAGCTTGTATTGCTCCTAATTTGTTAAATTGCATCTCCTTAGCTTACACATTATACATGTGAATATGACACGCCTTCCTGTTTTTGGTACATACTACATGTGCCTATCACACCATGTTCTTACATCAAACTATTGTTCTTGTGTATCCTGCATCTGTCGCTTATGATGAGACAGTCATGCCCGTGGGTTAATATGAGATGCTCTACTCTTATAAAGAATGCAATTTCATCCTCTCCACATGATTCTCAAGAAACAACAAGCCTAAATGAAGATATTGAACGTAGCTATGTACTTGAAGACCGCACTTCCCCTACACCACCATCACAGGTGCTTGCTCTAACTTCGTTGTGTGATATGTGGTTGCATGTTGCATACGGTGTCTAGCTTGTAATGCTTCTAATTAGGGTAAATTGCATCTGCTTAGTTTACACATTATACCTGTGAATATGACATGCCTTCCTATTTTTGGTACACACTACATCTATGTGTTAACCTTGTTCTTACATGAAACTACCTCTCTTCTATATCCTGCATCAATCACTTATGATGAGTCACCTTTATTCATTGCATATTGCATATTATTTCTAGCCTGTTGCCATGTATTGCTTCTAATTTGGTCAAATACATTTGTTAGGGCACCCTTTTAATTTGGCAGAGTGATATTGGTTTCATCTTTCATATGGTTTCTAGCATGCATTGATTCTAACAAGTTCAAGCACCTTGTGCTTAGTTTACACTTTATACATCATACATGTCAATATGTCACGCCATCCTGTTTTTCATACATATTCCATCCTCCTATCATGCATTGCCTTCCATGAAAGTAGTGTTCACAAGTATCATGCATCAATGAGTTCTGAAGAGCAAATTTTATTCCTTTTTCTTGTGGGTTTGACTTGACAAGGCAAAATCAAGAAAGAGGAAGGAAAATAGTAAGGAAGGCGATGATGGTGGTCCTCTACAGCAACGTAAACAGAGCATCTGTACCGATTCTCCTTGTACTGATAGTGCATTACAAGGTCCAAGTCTCCGCTCCCCTACTCCACCATCCAAGGTGCTTGCTCTAACTTGGCAATGTGATATCTGGTTGCATGTTGCATATGGTTTCTAGCTTGTATTGCTCCTAATTAGTGTAAGCTGCATCTGCTTAGCTTACACATGATACGTGTGAATATGACACACTTTCCTGTTTTGGTACATACTATATATGTCTATCACACCATGTTCTTACATGAAACTACTCTTGTTGTGTATCCTGCATCAGTCACTTATGATGGGACACCTTTAAGTTGGCAGTGTGATATTGGTTTGCATCTTGAATATGATTTCTAGCATGTATTGCTTCTAGTTTGATGAACGCCACCTATGACGAGACAATTTTAACTTGGCAGAGTGATATTGATTGCACCTTCCATATGGTGTCTAGTTTGTAGTGCTTCTAATTTGTTGAAGTGCCTTCTGCTTAGTTACCACATCATAGGTGTGAATATGTCAAGGCGTCCATTTTTCGTACATATTCCATCCTCGTATCATGACTTTGCCTTTCATCAGAGTAGTGTTCGTCAGTATCATGCATGAATGAGTTCTGAAGAGCGAATTATATTCCTTTTTCTTGTCGGTTTGACCTCACAATGCAAAATCAATAAAGATGAAGGAAATTGGCAAGGCATTGGATGATGGTGGTCCTTCCGAGCAACTGAAACGGAGGTTCTCTACAGATTCTACTTCGCCATCCTCCCAACAAGATTCTTAAGACAACGCAAGGCTAGATAGTCAACGTAGCTGTGTAGATGATGAGCACATCTCCCCTACTCCACCATCACAGGTGCTTGCTCTAACTTGGCACTATTATATGTGGTTGCATGTTGCGTATGATGTCTAGCTTGTATTGCTTCTAACTTTGTTGAATTGCATCTGCTTACTTTACACATAATGCTTGTGAATATGACATATGTTCCTGTTTCTGGAACATACTATATCTGATCACACGATGTTCTTACATCAGACTACTGTTCTTGCATATCCCGCATCAGTCACTTATGATAAGGCACCTTTAAGTGTCCACTTTGATAGTGGTTGTGTCTTGCATATGATTTCTAGCATGTACTGCTTCTAATTTGTTGAAACGCCATACAGTTTGAACTTGGCAGAGTGATATTGGTTGCATCTTTCATATGGTGTCTAGCTTGCAGTGCTTCTAATTTGTTGAAATGCCTTCTGCTTAGTTACCACATCATAGGTGTGAATATGTCATGCCATCTTGTTTTTCATACATATTCCATCCTCGCATCATGTGTTTGGCTTTCATCTGAGTAGTGTTCGTAAGTATCATGCATGAATGAGTTCTGAAGAGAGAATTTTATTCCTTTTTCTTATCGGTTTGACTTCACAATGCAAAATCATTACAGTTGAAGGAAATTAGTCCGGCCATGGATGATGGTGCTCCTTTGGAGCAACTCAAACAGGGAGTCTCCACAGATTCTACTCCGCCATCCTCCCAACAAGATTCGCAAGACAACACAATGCTGGACAGTCAACTTAGCTGTGTAGATGATGAGCACATCTCCCCTACTCCACCATCACAGGTGCTTGCTCTAACTTGGCACTATTATATGTGGTTGCATGTTGCGTATGATGTCTAGCTTGTATTGCTTCTAACTTTGTTGAATTGCATCTGCTTACTTTACACATAATGCCTGTGAATATGACACGTGTTCCTGTTTCTAGAACATACGTGTACATGATGAGCACATCTCCCCTACTCCACCACCACAGGTGCTTGCTCTAACTTGGAACTGTTATATGTGGTTGCGTTTTCCGTATGATGTCTAGTTTGTATTGCTTCTGATTATGTTGAATTGCATCTGCATAGCTTACAACTTCTACCTACAATGATCACTTACCCATAAGACACATTTAACTTGGGACTGTGATGTAGGTTGCATCTTGCATTGTCTTCTAGCTTGTACTGCTTCTAATTTCTTGAAATGGCACTTATGACGAGACACTTTTTACCTGATAGAGTGATATTGGTTGCATGTTCATATGGTGCCTAGCTTTCATTTCTTCTAATTTTGTTGAAATGCCTTTCGCTTACTATTTTTTCATACAGATTCCATCCTCCTATAAATGCGTGTGAATATGAAACGCTGTCTTTTTTGTATATATTCCATCCTCCTATCCTGCGCTTGCCTTACATCAAAGTAGTGTTCGTATGTATCATGCATCAACCAGTTATGCAGAGCTAATTTTATTCATCTTCTTGTGGTTTCGACTTCATAAGGCAATATCGAGAAAATAGGAAGGAAAAGAGTAAGTTAGGGATGTTGGTGGTCCTCCGCACCGACGCAAACAGAGACTCTCTAGATTTGCCACTCGCTATCGCTAATGAAGTTGAAGTCCCAAGTCTACATGATGAGTTCATCTCCCGTACTCCACCATCGCAGGTGCTTGCTCTAAGTTGACAGTGTGCTAATTGGTTTCATGTTGCATATGTTGTCTAGCCTGTATTTCTTCTATTTTGATTAAATTGCACCTGCTGAGTTTATACGTTATACATGTGCATATGACATGCCTTTCTGTGTCTAGAATACACTGCATCTATCTATCATACCATGTTCTTACATCAAAGTACTGCTATTGTGTATCCCGCATCAGTCACTCATGATTGGACACTTTTAACATGGCAGCTTGATAGTGGTTCCATCTTGCATTGATTTCTACATTGTACTGCTTCTAATTTTTCGAACTGCCACTTATGACAAGACACTTTTAACTAGGCAGAGTAATATTGGTTGCATCTTTCATATGGTGTCTAGCTTGCACTACTTCTATTTTCTTGAAAATCCTTCTGCTTAGTTTACACATCATAGCTGTCAATATGTCATGCAGTCCTATTTTTCTTACATATTCCATCCTCATACGGTTGTCTTACATCAAAGTATTGCTTGTCTGTATCATGCATCAATGAGTTCTGAAGAGCGATTTTATTCTTTTGTGTTGTGGGTACGGCTTGACATGGCAAAGTCAAAAAAGAGCAAGGAAAATAATATAGTAGGGAGTGGTGTTAATCGTCGGGTGAAATGGAAAAGGAACTGCCGTCGAGATTCTACTGGTACTTATAGTGCGGTAGAAGGTCCAAGTCCACCGGCTAAATCTACAAACACAGTATCACCTTCTCCACCAGCTGCAGCATCCACTTCAACTGTACCAGCATCTCAATGAGTTACTCGTTCGTTTGCTCCGGAACTCGCCAGTTCCCAAGCTGCCTTCACACCTAACACTACCTCTGAAGCACTGCTGACACAACAGGACTTGGCAAGATCAGATGAACCTCATGAGCATCAACACCAAGACGGTACCTGATCGAGTCAAGTTGCAGTTGCGTGCTCCTTTATATGTACTCTCACAATTTAATGTACACTAACACTTTCCATATTCGTTGTTGAACTAGCACCACGGCGCAAGCGGAAACAGACATCAGGGATAATGCTTGACAGATTAACAAAATCTAAAGGAGGAAGAATGGAGATCCATTTTGAGGCAGGTTTAAAAAGGCCACGTGATGCTATAGAGTCAGCCAAGTTAGTATCAAAGGCAGCCGTTGCCATTAGGTGTCATGCGTATCCTCCCAACGTGGATCCGAAGACAGAATGAGAAAGACAATACCAGTTTAACACCTTCCTTGACCATTTATCCGTAAGTAATGTTATTCATCGCAATTAGTAATATTGTCTTGCTCGTCCCATACTTTCTAGCTTCCTCCTAATAAGACTCACATTCTTTTTCAGCAGATGAGGTTCAAGTTGGATCCGAAAGATGATGCAACTAAACAAGCATGCACTCATGTTTTTCGATGCGCTTTCTGCGACAATATCGGTACCACCTTAGAAAATATCACTTTGAAGGCAAGGCTAACAATGAAATCTCCCAAACATCTCCAAATGGAATATATTACAGATGAAGACTGGACAGCCCTCGTTAAACACCGGTCGATCCAAAGTATTAGGTAGGCTATATGTATTTGATCAGACCACATATTGAACTTGTATTTATGTATGTGCCTTACAAGTGTATCTTCTTCTAGGCTAACTGTTTGAAGAACAAGACCAACCGTTCTAAAGTGAAATTCCAACAGACAACAGGATCTCGTAGCTATATTGCACACTGCGAGGCTCTTGTAAATAGCTGCTACTTCCTTCTTTTTTCTGTGCCATATTATCGTATCTATATTGACTTGTTCCAAATACAGAGGAAAGCCCATGCGGACCAAAAGAACCTGAACCGAATCTTGTGCAAATCTTCAAGGATTGCCACACCAGCAAGATGAAGGGCATGAGCACACCAGTTCAAGCCGCTGTTGTAAGTCCTTAATCCTCCTGCCTTTGAACTGATTGGTACTTGATGTGTTCATTTAACTAGTTGGTTTGCAGCCCATGTCAGTTACTCTGTTCACTTTTATACACAGTTGTCTTAACGTATCATTTCACCTTACATGGTTTAAAAGAGATGAAGGATATTCTTTTGGTCTTGATCTGTAATCTAGTTGTTATGTTCACGTGCGCACACAATGATAAAATAGCATGTTTGTTTTATATCTGTTTGCCCATGATATGAATGATGTCATAATATGTTCATCCTACTTTAAACCATGTCTCTTTATCCTTAGATGTCAACGAATGTGAGGAAATAGACAATACAGTAGGCATGCTACATGGACATATGTTCTGAAAGTGATTTTATTATGTAGTTCGCACTACAATACATGCTAATGTATTATAGTAGTTCACCAAAATAAGTTATGTATAAACGTGTAACCTATTTTGTTTGTTTTTGTCTCATTAGTAACTTATCTGGTACACTAATCTACAAGTTCAAACTTTCAGGAAGCTATGGAACAAATGATTGAACAGCCACAACCACCTGAAGGCGACGAGGCTACCACAGGCACAATGTCACCTCTTGTTGCAGTGCTTCAGTATCTCTCCACTAACATTGCAAAAAGAACCTTCCTGCGTAATTCCGGGTTGGTTGTCAAGGTAACCTCGTCCAAATCGCCTACTGAACAAAATCTTCCTGCTAGACAGAGTGATATATCTGTGCTCTGACACAAGTACAATCCCTAATGGACGTCGTTTCGGAAACAAGAATAGTGGTTGACAAATGTCGTTAAGATATGAATGGTTTTGAAACCAGACTATCAGACATTCACTTCGTTGTTCAAGAGCAATGGCGGAAAAAAGGTGAAGATCGTGCTGCTCCATCAGATTCTACAGCCTGAAACATTAGCACTCAGGTCAAATGATTTGTGCTTCTATACATCTGATGGTGCTTTTATCTGCAAGGACTTTAAACTTTATGTCAACAGGCCTTTTGTTGTATGGTTGGAATTTATTTTGTTGTGATACAACATTTATGATGCTGCCAAAGGCTGCAGTAATTACGACGCTATTTTTGTATAGTGTAGGTTTATCTTAGTAATGTATTCGGCCGAAAGCTTCGTAGGAGCCCAACATGCCAACATTCATCGGGCCCATTCCAGTTGGGTTAAAAATTATTATGGGCTGAAATTTCCATGTAGCCCACTAAAAATATATGGGCCTAAATCAGCATAAGCTTTCATATTTTTCTGGTAGGCCTGTGCCCATAGTGGGCCTTTAACAGGCCTAAACATAATTTGGGCCCTCAGTAATAATAGGCCGTTTACAGGTGTAAATATCTCGAGCCCATAAAAAACATGGGCCTTTAATAGACCGAAAGTGAGATTGGGCACTGATTGTGCCAAATAACCAACTGGTCTTAGCAGGCTGAAATGGTGGCCCATTTACGATGCGGATCTTTCACGGGCCGAAATTCGGACGGGCCGTAAATGCGCCGACCTAATATACGGGCATTTAACAGGCCGGAAGTTCGGTCGGGCTAGATTATCGTCATTTTTATATGGGTCGTTAATGGGCCCGATGCGACGTTGGGCCACATATGGCCCATGGATTTCGTCCGATGTTAACAGGCCAAAAATCACAACAGGCCGAAAGTGGCCCAAATCTATAGTGGGCCTCTAACAGGCCAAATGTCAGACATGGCTGAATATGACACAAATCCTTCACAGTCGTTTATGGGCCGAAAGTTTCAATGGCCTGTAAATGGGCCCAAATGAAGCAGGACCTTTAACAGGCCGGAAATACACCGGGCCGTAATTCGGCCAATATACTTAGGGGACTGTTAACGGGCCAGAAGTGACCATGGGCCGCAATGATGACAAGTTTAGGACAGGCCGTTGACGGGCCGATTTGACATTAGCCGTACGGGCCTTAACTGAGAATGTTGGGCCTTTAGCTGGGCCGGCCCATTATGGTCTGCAAAATCTTGTGGGCCTTTAGTTGGGCTGGCCCATTGTGGTCTGCTAAATCTTGTGGGCATTTAGCTGGGCCGGCCCATTATGGTCTGCAAAATCTTGTGGGCCTTTAGTTGGGCTGGCCCATTTAAACTTTACGGGCCACTTTTGGGCCCGTCCACGTGTCAACATATCATAGGCCCGTCTCAACCGTTGGATGAGTGACACTTGTGCCAACGCGGAGCTGACGCGTGGTTCCGTCAGCAATTGAGAATTTTACACGTGGAAAATCGGCATTGGTCGTGGCTGTTAGCGGGTTATCGGATCCAAAACCGGACCTGATAGCTTAACAGCGTCTCGTTACGGTGGATGCCATGTGTTGGTCACCCTTGACGAAAGCACTTCTATGACACGCGATTTATCATCATGGAAGTGGACACTTCCGTGATGATAATTTTGGTAATGTCATGGAACACTTCTACGACAGCACATGTATGACTATCTTGATTCTGTCATAAAATCGTCATGGATGTACATGCATGACAAAAACGCGACCTACTGTGACAAACATGTATCATCACGGAAGTGTATTTTTTTTGTAGTGTATCATGCACGAATGAGTTCTGAAGAGTGAATTTTATTGATTTTTCTTGTCGGTTTTACTTGACAATTCAAAATCAATAAAGTGGAAGGAAATTAGCAAGGCAGTGGATAAAGGTGCTTCTTCCAAATGGAGGGCCTCGCCACATTCTACTCGGCCATCCACCCAGCAAGATTTGGAAGACAACACATCCATAGACACTCAAAGTAGCTGTGTTGATGATGAGCACGGCCCCCCTTGTCCCCCATCATAGGTGCTCCCTCTAACATGGCATTGTTATATGTGGTTGCATGTTATGTATGATGTCTAGCTTGTATTGCTTCTAATTTTGTTGAATTCCATTTGCTTACTTTACACATTATACTTGTGAATAAGACACGTGTTCCTGTCTCTAAAACATACAATATCTGTCTATCACACCATGTTCTTACATCAAAGTACTACTGTTGCGTAACCTGCAAAATCACTTATCATAAGACACGTTTGACTTGGGAGTGTGATATAGGTTACATCTCGCATTCTTTTCTATCTTGTACTACTTCTAATTTGTTGAAATGGCACTTATGACGAGACAGTTTTAACTTGGTAGAGTGATATTCGTTGCATCTTTCATATGGTGTCTAGCTTTCATTGCTTCTAGTTGAAATGCCTTCATCTTATTTTACACATCATAGCTGTGAATATGCAATGTTGTCATTTTTTATTACACATTCAATCGTCCTATCATGCGGTCGCCTTACATTAAAGTAGTGCTCGTCAGCATCCTGCATCAATGAGTTCTGAAAAGCGAATTTTTATTCATTTTTCTTGTGGGTTTGACTTGACAAGGCAATACAATTAAGAAATAGGAAGGAAAAAATAAGGCAGGGACTCATGGCGGTCTTCCGGCAAAACCGCCATCCCATGTGCTTTATCTAGCTTGGCAGTGTGATATTGTCTTGCATGTTGCATACGGTGTCTCACTTGTATTCCTTGTAATTTGATTAAATTACTTTTGCTTAGTTTACACAAATAGTTGTGAATATGCCATGCCGTCTATTTTTCGTACATATTCCATCCTCGTATCATGTGTTTGCCTTACATCAAGGTAGCGATTGTCAGTATCATGCATGAATGAGTTCTGAAGAGTCAATTTTATTGCTTTTTCTTGTCGGCTTTACTTGACAATGCAAAATCAATAAAGCAAAAGGAAATTAGCAAGGTAGTGGATAATGCTTCTTCCAAATGGAGGGCCTCACCACATTCTACTCGGCCATCCCCCCAACAAGATTTGGAAGACAACACATGCATAGACACTCAAAGTAGTTGTGTTGATGATGAGTACGGCCCCCCTTGTCCACCATCACAGGTGCTCCCTCTAACATGGCACTGTTATATGTGGTTGCATGTTATGCATGATGTCTAGCTTGTATTGCTTCTAATTTTGTTGAATTCCATCTGCTTACTTTACACATTATACTTGTGAATAATACATGTGTTCCTGTTCCTAGAACATACAATATATGTCTATCACACCATGTTCTTACATTAAAGTACTACTGTTGTGTAACCTGCAACAATCACTTTCCACAAGACACATTTAACTTGGGAGTCTGATATAGTTTACATCTCGCATTATTTTCTAGCTTGTACTACTAATTTGTTGAAATGGCACTAATGACGAGACAGTTTTAACTTGGTAGAGTGATATTCGTTGCATCTTACATATGGTGTCTAGCTTTCATTGCTTCTAATTTGTTGAAATGCCTTCTGCTTAGTTTACACATCATAAGTTGTGAATATGCAATGGCACTAATGACGAGAGACCTTTAACTTGGTAGTGTGACGTTGTTTGCATCTTGCATATGATTTATTTCTTGTACTGCTTCACATTTGTTTAAACGCCAGTTATGACGAGACACTGTTAACTTGACAGAGCGATATTTGTAGCACCTTCCGTATGGTGTCTACCTTCCATTGCATTGCTTCTAATTTATTGAAATGCCTTCTACTTAGTTTACACATTATAGTTCTGATTATCTCATGTCATCCTAGTTTTCGTACATATTACATCCTCCTATCATGTGGTTGTCTAACATCAAAGTTCCATTCGTCTGTATCACGCATCAATTTATTCTGAAGAACTAAATTTTTATTCATTTTTCTTGTCAGCTTGACTTAACATGGCACAAGGAAAGAGGAAGGAACACAGAATGACAGGGGATGGTGTTAGTACTAAGTACACATGGAAACGGAAGCGGAAGAATTATGCAGGTTCTGTCGGTACTGATGGTGCAATAGAAGGTCAAAGTCCAGTGAAAAATTGTACAAAGATGGTATCCCGTGCTACACGAGCTGCAAAACAAGCCAAGCAGAAACTAATAGCTGCCACCAAACAAGCAGAGAAAACCCTAGTTGTTGCAACACCTTCCACAGTACCACCAGCTGCACGAGTTACTCGTTTGTCAACTCAGCTAGCAACACATTCCCAAGCTCTCTTGCCACCTGACACTACTTCCGAAGCACTCTTGACATAAGACGAGTTGGCAAGATCAGATGAACCTTGTGAGCTTCAACAGCAAGAAGGTAGTTGCTGGATTCAAATTACAGTTGCATGCTTCTTTATATGTAGTCTCACAATTTGATGTACACTAACACTTCCTATGTTCGCTGTTAGACTAGCACCTAGGCACAAGAGGAAACAAACATCAGGGATAATGCTCGATAGCTTAAATAAATCTAGAGGAGGAAGAATGGAGATCCGTTTTGAGGCATGTTTAAAAAGGCCACGTGATGCTACAGAGTCAGCCAAGTTACTATCAGAGGCAGCGGTTGCCGTTAGGTGTCATACACGTATCCTCCCAACATGGATTCAGTACAGGAATGACAAAGACGAAACCCAGTTCAACACCTTCCTCGACCATTTATCTCTAAGTATGCTTATGTATGGAAACTAGTAATATCGTCTTGCTCTGTCCTATAGTTTCTAGGTTGCTGATAATGAGACTCCCATAATTTTCAACAGATGAGGTTCAAGTTGGATAGCCAAGATGATGCAACCAGACAAGCTTGCACCCATGTTTTCAAGTTTGCTCTGCGACAGTATTGGTATAACTTGAGGAAAACTAACTTTGAAGGCAAGGCAAACAGTGAACTTGCCAAACATCTCCAGTGGAAAATATATCGGATGAAGACTGGAGAGGCCTCATTAAACACTGGTCTGATCCAAAGTATCAAGTACGTTTTATGTATATGATCAGATAACATGTTGAACTCCTATTTACGCATGTGCCTCACAAATCTATATTCTTGTAGGTGAACTGTTCAAAGAACAAGGCCAACCGTACGAAAGTGAAATTCCAACAAACGACAGGATATTGTAGCTATATTGCACACTGCGAGGCTCTTGTAATTAGCTGTTGTTTCACTCTTTTCGTTGTGCCATATTATCAGATCTATATTGACTTGTTCCAAATGCAGAGGAAAGCCCGCAAGGACCAAAAAGTACCTGAATCAAATGCTGTGGAAATCTTCAAGGACGGTCACACCAGCAAGACGAAGGGCATGACACACCAGTCAAAGCTGATGTTGTAAGTCTTAATCCTCATGCCTTTTAACAACTACTTACTCTGACTCGTCCTAAACAAACGGTTTAAAACCCCTTTCCATGACGGCATTTGGAACCATCGCCAAGTGAGTGTGGGCGATAGGGGGGTCCTTCCCACACGACCCAGAAATCGTCAGGGATATGCCCTCGTGGGACCCAGGCTGGGGCCGTGTGCGATCGGGCGAGGCATGGAAACCCAATCATTTCCATAGGTATATACATCCCACACGGTGAATCCCAAAAATCATTTCCGTAGGTATGTACATCCCACACGGTGAATCTCAGAAATCATTTTCGTAGGTATGTACATCCCACACGGTGAATCCCAGAAATCATTTCCGTAGGTATGTACATCCCACACGGTGAATCCCAGAAAATCATTTCCGTAGGTATGTACATCCCACACGGTTCTTTGTGTGGAAACATTTGTGCAAGGTGGCCTAACGCAAACAGTTTGCTGCCGGAAGCCGTGTGTGATTGTTAGTTGATCGAACACGCATACTTTCTATAAACCATGCGGGTTGTTTGAGTTCATTGCCCACGGTGTTGTCTGAGTAACCGTTTGTCACATCCCTAGTGCTGGTATGCTCAAGGCTAGCTAGTCATTGTGCATCATGTTTAAATTCCATTTAATTTTGAAATGGGGATTGTGAAACCCTCAGAATAACTGTTGGAAATGACCTAAATAAAAATTGCTCCAAAAAGGTCCAAGAAAATGCTCATGTGGCCCTCTGAAAATATTGGACAGAGATAACAATCTAACCAATATTTTTAGGATCTCATAAGTATTTATTTTGGGCATTTGGAATTAATACAGTAAATATTTGCCTTGGATATATATTATTATATATATAAAATATTGTCCAAAAATTGTGCCTTTTGTGGAGGAGCTCTGGAATATTATAAATGGCTCCTATAAAAATTGGCATGATTAAATAAATTGGTTTAGTATTTTAAATAAATCAAAACAAATGTCGAAAAATAGAAAAGGAAACAAAATAGGTAAAAGCCCTTACAGGCTTACCTCCCACATGCATGCCCAGCTCCTGCTGGCCTGGCACAGCCAATGGCCCAGCCGACCGCCAAGTGCGATCGCCCGTCCTCGCGCCAGAGGATAGGGGCCTGCCCACGGCCAGCACCTGGCCACGCGTCCGGCCACGCCACCTGCCTGCCTGACCTCCCCCCTCGCCGCTCTGGACGCCTGGAACGACGCCACGCGCCGCTCCGCACCTCCCTCGCTCTCTCTCGTTCCTCCCCCTCCCCTGGAGCTCTCTCTCCCTCTCTTCCCGAACGCCACCGAGAGCGCCGCCGCTCGCCGCCGTGGCCACCGTCTCCCCCTCGCCCTCTCTCCGTGTCCACGAGATCCGCGCCGCCGTCCGCTACCTCCCCGTCGAGCCACGTGGCGCGGGAAGCCCTGGAGCGCCGCCGTCGCCTTCGTCTCCGTCTCCGGTTGCCGGAGATCCCCTCCGCCGCCACGACCGCTCGGGTCCCTCCCCGACCTCGCCGCCCCGTTCGTCGCGACCACCGTGAGCTTCTCCTCTTTCTCCCCCTCTCCGTTCTCGTCCCCGTACGCCGTAGCCCTCTTCCCCTCTCCACCCGAACTCCGGCGCCGCCTGAAGCTCCGCTCCGTGAGCCCGGCCCCAGCTCGTCCCTTTGCTCCACCGGTGCGCGAGAGCAGGCTACGCCGGTGCTCCCAGACGCCGCCCGTGGCCGTGGCACGGACTCCGCCGTGCCAGAGGCCGCGGCGGCAAACCCGTCGCTGAGCCCTGCCACGTGGGTCCGGCTCGTCGGTGATTAGCAAGGCTAATCACCGACTAACCTACCCCCTCGACATCGACGGTGGGCCCTAGTGCCCCCTAATCTCTGATTAAATTAAATAACCCCCTGTTTAACCCCGTGTCACTGACGTGTGGCCCCCACACGTCAGGTTTGACCAGCCAGCCGCAGTTGACCGCTGACGTCATGCTTGCGCAATGCTGACGCAATATTTCATTTTCTGGAATTAATTTAAATCAGGAAATTCCAGAATATGTTCAAAACTTCAAAAATTCATAGAAATTCAACCGTAGCTCAGATTCAAATAATTTATATATGAAAAATTATCAGAAAAATTCAATCTATCCATCTGTACTAGTTTCATGCATGACAAACCAACTTATACATGCTGTATAAGTGAAACTCTAAAATGGCATTTATAAGAGCTTACTTTGGAATTGCATTTGAACCTTTGGTTCAAATGGACTTCATTCAAATCGAATACCAGTTGCATTAACTCAAACAGCATCACATCTACATGCCATGTTCATGCATCATATTGTTGCATATGATTGTGTATTGATTGCGGCATCGTTCCTTCTCGATAGGTCACCGCTCCGGAGGCGTTCAGTAGTACATCTATGAAGCGGTGCCTCCTTGTTGACTTACCGGGCAAGCAAATCCCTTGTTCATTCGATACAATCCTACTCTCTCGCTCCTGCTCTCGGTTATTGCATTAGGACAACAGCGATTCACCGCTACTTTGTGCTGCGGTAGTTGAACCCATTCCTCTGCATGACTGTCATTGCCACGAGAATTAGTTAAAACCCACTAGCATGTGTAGGAGTTGATTGAGCCATGTTGTGTTCCTACCATGCTATGCCTGCTATTGCTTAGAGTTGTGTCAGTCTGATTCATTGGGAATGAATTGGAGTACAGTTCTATGTTCCGATCTTTGAGAGTGAAGTGTGTGAACACGATTTGGTAAAGGTAGCGGTGAGAGGCCATGTAGGAGTACATGGTGGGTTGTCTCACTGGAACCGTCCTTAAGCACTGAGTTCTATGTATGTTGTCCAATGACTCGATACTACCACGCATTGGGTTCCGGTAACTCGACCCCTCTCGACTTATTAATCAACTAGACCTCTGTCCAGGAGTCGCAACTAGTTTCTGGTGTTTGTAGGTAGTGCTATTTTTCTACCGAGTGGCACCCGGCAGGGTGGGCTTGGGACAGACTAGGCACAGGTGGCACGGTGTACCAAGTGGCACCCGGATGGTGGGCTTGGGAACCCTGCTCACATCGTTTGGGGCCGTGGCGACACCCGCCGGATCTCCTTGCGGATGGAACCGAATAGGCGATAAGCACGGACTAGAGTCTTGTGTGGTTAGTCGGTCGTGGCGACACCCTCGCCAAAGCTTCCGCTTGAAGGTTGCCGAGATACATGGCGTGTATATGGCGGTAAGAGGCGAGGCGTGTGTGAAGAAGTACACCCTGCGGGGTTATCATGATCTATTCGAATAGCCGTGTCCTCGGTTATGGACTTCTTGGATGCTTCGTGGTACATAGACAAATTGAAGTGGATACTCTAAAATGCTCAAGATAAGTGTGAGTGCTGTGGATGGCCTTCTCGTATGGAGACGGAATGAATCCGTAGTAGTGTATTGATGTGGTGATTAGTGGACTCGTGTACGTTGATTCACCTCAAGAGTTTCTTGTAGTCGAGAACAGGATAGCCACGAGTCAAAGCTGGCTTGCTGCAACTAAACTCCACATTACCTTTTGACACTAATGCATGTATAATAGGATCGATGTAAGTCTTCTGAGTACCTTTGTACTCACGTTGCTTTATTTATGTTTTTGCAGCGGAGACTTGGTCTTGCTAGTAGTTCGCTTGGACTTGACGAGTAGCTTGTTACCTCAGCTACGATCTTGTACCTTGGGAGGGTCTTATAGATAGTCGGCTTCTCGGCCTTTTCTTTTGTAGATGTCGTACTCGGACATGTAATGCTTCCGCTTGTTGTTTGTATGCTTTGAATGATGGGTCATGTGACCCTGTTTGTACTTATTGCTATGTGGCTCTTCCGAGCCTTTATCTATATGAGTTTGCGTTATGTTGTGATGCCATGTTGTACAGCACATACTTGCATGTTATCGCGACGTGTAACTTGTATTGCTATGTGTGGGATCCGACAATCTAGTTGTTTATCCTTGGTAGCCTCTCTTATGGGGAAATGTAGTCTCGTGCTTCGGCGATAGTAGTCCGCTACAGCCGGTTCACGGAGTCCCGCTAGCCCAAAGACTACTGCTTGGACACTTGATCTGGCGGCATGTGTTTCACTTCGTTCCTATGTCTGTCCCTTCGGGAAATGTCACGCGTGTTATTCGAGTCCTGCTTAGCTTGCTACAGCCGGGATACCGGAGTCCTGTTAGCCCAGTGCTACAGCCCGAATATATCGTTGATGACCGACATGCTCGATGTGATTCATGTATGCCTGTCCCCATAGGTTAAGCGCCGCTTTGGGTTCACGATCGCCATGTCGGCCGGGTTCTTTGTCATATGGATGCTAGCGACACTATCATATCGTGAGCCAAAAGACGCATAAGCGGTCCGGGCCATGGTAAGGCGCCACCCGTGGGGATACCGTGCGTGAGGCCGCAAAGGGATATGATGTGTTACATGCTAGATCGGTGTGACTTAGGATCGGGTCCCGACAGCTTTGGTATCGAGCTCGATTGCTGTAGGATTTCCAAGCCAACCTGATCGAAGTTGAGTCTAGAAATGCTTTAGTTATATAGGGAATTGATTGTGGAAGGATGCGTAAGGCTCTTTTACTCCTTTACCTCATGGCCTCTCGATCTGAGTCGCCCTATCTTTCCTCGGGGTTAAGGAACTAGGCTATCTCTTACATCTCATCGGGATCACGAGTTACTATTTCCGTAGTCCCATAGGATTGGTTGATCAGAGTCTTACCCCAGTTTTCAAGTACCCTCGGTATAGCATGTTTAGTATTATCCCAGAACCTTTGATGGATGATGTTGAGTATGGTGCTACCCCATTTTGCAGAATGTTCCATTTTGAAACATTTTTTGCCGTTATCTGCGGAACTGCCCGGGAGTTCGAGAGTTACTAATATCGGTGTCCCACATTTTCGGTATGTAGTGATGTGATTCCGTCCTTGGCTTCGTTTCTCGGGATGTCATCGTTAAGCGAAGTTACATTGCTCGTACCGTAACCACGGAGATGGAAGGATGAGGATCCTCCCGACCAGCCTTCATTGACAGGTTCATGTTAGAAATGGAGAGGAACAAGCGTGAGTCTAACCGTTTGTTAGCGCGTGTCGAGGAGAACACCGCACATCAGTCCAAAGGGTTTGCAACCATTCATGACTTCATTCGCTTGCACCCACCTACCTTTCATCATTCCATCGAGCCACTCGATGCGGATGACCGCCCGTAGCATCACTCATAAGCTGCGTTCATAAGCGATCTGAAGATGACAAGGTCACCTATGCTGCATACCATCCGGAAGGTCATGCTAGTCTTTGGTGGCAGAACTATGAGGCTATGCTTCCGGCTGGTCGATTCAACACGGAGAGATTTCACCGAGGCTTTTCGCGAGCATCACATTCTGAAGCCCTCATCGATCGCAAGAGAGAGGAGTTCGTAGTTTCACCCAGTGAGATGGCTGTTGATGCTTACTGAGAGAGTTTGAGAACCTTGCCCGTTATGCCCCGGAAGAAGTGTCCACGGACGCCAAGAAGCGAGCTAGGTTCGGAAGGTCTCAACCCCAAGTTGCGCGTGACCTCCACCGCACCATTGCGATACATTCCAAGCTCTTGTGAACAAGGCCATTAATGCAGAGACAGCTCAGCTCACCTACGAGGAGTCTCGTAAGCACCACCGTGAATTGGTTTCTTCCTCCGGTTCTAGTTCGCAGAAACGCCGGATTTGGATTCCGAACTCTGCTCTTCCACCCGGATATTCACCGAGGCCATCTCATATGGCGCCTCACCCAGTTCAGTTACATGCTCCACCCAGGCCTATTGGTAGACCACTTGTCAATGCGGGTCCACGTCCAACTTCAGGGACTTGCTTCACATGCGGAGAGCCAGGACACTATGCACGTGACTGCTCTCAAGTCAGTTATGCTCCACCCCAGCTCGAGAAGCCTGTCGGCTGTGTTAAGCCATCACGCAAGATGATCAGTGTCAAGACAGCTCCCGCTGAACGTGGATGTGTGCATCACGTCTCAGCTAAAGACGCTCATGATGATCCGGATGTCGTTCTTGGTACACTCCTTGTCAATTGCCATCCCGCCTCAGTTCTATTCGATACTGGAGCATCTCATTCCTTCATTTCTGAAAGCTATGCTAACTTGCACAACATATCATTTTGTGATATGCCCTCTCCGCTAGTCATTCAAACTCCTGGATCCAAATGGCAAACTTCTTGTATAAGCCATGGTAACGAAATCCTTGTTGACAGACTTGTATTCCTTGCCTCCCTTGTAGCCCTCAAGTCTTCAGATATTAACATCATCTTGGGTATGGGTGGATGACAGCTCATCATGCCAAGATTGATTGTTTCACTAGGTCATTCAGCTTACACACCCATCGGCAAGATAGTCTTTGTCTCCACTAGAGTTGCAAAGCGTCAACTCTATTCTCTTAATGCCAGCCCTCTTCCGGACCTTGAAGATATCCGGTAGTCCGTGACTTTCCGGATGTTTTTCAGAGGAACTGCCGGTGTTCCACAGCGGAGATGTAGAGTTCGTCATAGATCTTATCCGAGAACCGCCCCAATCTCTAGGAGACCTTATAAGATGGCACCCTTAGAACTAGCCGAGCTTAAGAAACAACTTGATGAGTCCTTGCAAAGGGTTTCATCCGTCCTAGTTCTTCTCCTTGGGCTTGCCCGTCCTTTTCGTCAAGAAGAAGGATGGTGCGGACCGGATGGTTGTAGATTATCGTCCGTTAATTTGGTCACGATAAAGAACAAGTATCCGCTCCCGAGATCAACGACACTGTATGATCAGCTCGCTGGATCCTCAGTCTTTTCTAAGATGGATTTGAGGTTAGGCTACCATCAAATCAAGATCAGGAATGGAGACATTCCCAAAACAGCTTTTGTCACTCGTTATGGACAAGATGAGTACACCGTCATGTCCTTTGGTCTAACCAACGCTCAGCTACATTCTCCGCTTGATGAACTCGATCTTCATGGAGTATTTAGATAAATTTGTCGTGGTTTACCTCGATGATATTCTTATTTACTCGAAGAATGAGGAAGAGCATGCCGAACATCTCAGACTTGTGCTAGAAAAACTCAGAGAGCACCGCCTTTATGCCAAGTTCTCCAAGTGTGAATTTTGGTTGCCAGAAGTGACCTACCTAGGCCACGTAATCTCTGGTAAGGGCATTGCTGTCAATCCCGAGAGAGTTCAGGCCGTTCTTGATTGGACTCCACCTGAAACCGTTAAACAAGTTAGGAGTTTCCTTGGTCTAGCCAGCTATTGTCGCCGCTTTGTTGAAAACTTCTCCAAAGTAGCCAAACCTCTTACGGAACTTCTCAAGAAAGATAAAAAGTTTGAGTGGTCCCCACAGTGTGAGTACAGTTTTCAGGAACTGAAAAGACGCCTGACTTCTGCTCCCATACTAGTGCCACCGGATTTCACTAAAGACTTTGTTATCTCTGCGGCGCCTCACGACGGGGATTAGGTTGCATTCTTATGCAAGATCGTCATGTGATTGCCTATGCATCTCGTCAGTTGCATCCACATGAGGAGAATTATCCTACACATGATCTAGAGCTTGCAGCCGTAGTCCATGCACTCAAGACCTGGCGACATTACCTTCTTGGTAAACGTTGCGAGATCTACACCGATCACCAGAGTCTCAAGTATATCTTCACCCAACCAGATTTGAACCTTAGACAAAGACGTTGGTTGGAGTTGATCACAGATTATGATCTAGGGATTACCTACACCCCAGGCAAAGCCAATGTCATGGCTGATGCGCTAAGCCGTAAATCCTATTGCAACAATCTCATGTTGCAGCAAGGCCAACCACTTCTCCATGAGGAATTTTGTAAGCTTAATCTTTACATTGCTCCTCACGAATTCCGTTCTACCTTGGTGGCGAAACCTACTCTGGTGGATCATATCATAGAAGCCCAGAAGCATGATACGGGGATTACCCGGATCAAGAGAAACGTTGCCAAGGGTATTGCTGGTAGTTTCTCTATAGATGATCGAGGTGTCGTTTTCTTTGGGCACCGCTGGTGGTCCCTAAGAAGCAACATCTTCGACAACTGATTCTTAAGGAGGCGATGAATCTCCTCTCACAATTCATCCCGGTAGTACTAAGATGTATCGGGACCTCGCCGGAGGTTACGGTGGACTAGGATGAAGAGAGAAATTGCTCGATATATTGCTAAGCGTGGCGTTTGTCGTCGCGTTAAGCGAGCATCAAAGGCCTCTTGGCACCCTTCAACCCTTAGCTATTCACGAGTGGAAATGGGATAAAGTTGGTATGGATTTCATCACCGGCTTTCCCGGGACCAAGAAAGGAATAATGCTATCTTCGTAGTCGTTGATCGTCTTTCCAAAGTGGCTCACTTCCTTCCTGTTAGGGAGAGTATCACGCTAGTCAGCTCATTTGACTTATACATTCTCGAATAGTGTCACTCCATGGTGTTCCACTAGAGATCAATTCAGACCGTGGTAGTCTTTTCACTTCTCATTTCGGAGAGTTTCCAAACTGCCATGGGAACCCATCTTTTCTTGAAGACCGCTTTCCACCCTCGGTCAAGTGGTCGGTGGAAAGGGTCAACCAAATTCTCAAGACATGCTTAGAGCTTGCGTTATCTCATTCGGTATGAATTGGGAGAAATGTCTTCCTTTCGCCGAGTTTGCTTATAACAATAGCTATCAATCCAGTCTCAAGAAAGCTCCTTTTGAGATTCTCTATGGGCGAAGATGTCGAACACCTTTGAACTGGTCGAAACGGTGAAAGACAATTCTTTGGACCGGACATGATCCAGGAGGCAGAAGAGCAAGTTCGCATCATTCGTGAGAATCTGAAAACAGCCCAATCTCGTCAAAAGAGCCAGTATGACCGTCGTCATAAGGAAGTGGCTTATGAAGTTGGCGACAAGGCTTACCTTCGGGTTACTCCTCTAAAGGGTACCCATCGTTTCGGTATCAAGGGCAAGTTGGCTCCTCGTTACATTGGCCCTTTTCGCATTCTCGCTAAACGAGGAGAGGTTGCCTACCAGTTGGAACTACCCCCACATCTTTCTCGAGTTCATGATGTCTTCCACGTCTCTCAACTCAGGCGTTGCTTCTCGGATCCTATCCGCGGAGTGGACCACGAAACGCTTGATCTCCAAGATAACCTCACATACCGAGAGTACCCGGTTCGCATTCTTGATCAAGCAGAGCGTGTTACTCGACGTCAGAATATCAAGTTTCTCAAGGTTCAGTGGTCTCATCATTCCGAGAGAGAAGCTACCTGGGAGCGAGAAGATCGTCTACGACTGGAGTACCCCGCTTTCTTTCCGTCGACCCCTGAATCTCGGGACGAGATTCTTTCAAGTAAGGCGAGTTGTCACATCCCTAGTGCTGGTATGCTCAAGGCTAGCTAGTCATTGTGCATCATGTTTAAATTCCATTTAATTTTGAAATGGGGATTGTGAAACCCTCAGAATAACTGTTGGAAATGACCTAATTAAAAATTGCTCCAAAAAGGTCCAAGAAAATGCTCATGTGGCCCTCTGAAAATATTGGGCAGAGATAACAATCTAACCAATATTTTAGGATCTCATAAGTATTTATTTTGGGCATTTGGAATTATCTGATAAATATTTGCCTTGGATATATATTATTATATATATAAAATATTGTCCAAAAATTGTGCCTTTTGTGGAGGAGCTCTGGAATATTATAAATGGCTCCTATAAAAATTGGCATGATTAAATAAATTGGTTTGGTATTTTAAATAAATCAAAACAAATGTCAGAAAAATAGAAAAGGAAACAAAATAGGTAAAAGCCCTTACCTGGGCTTACCTCCCCACCGCGGCCCAGCTCCTGCGGCTGGCACAGCCAATGCCCAGCCGACCAGCCAAGTGCCGTCGCCCGTCCTCGCGCCAGAGGAGGGCAGGGCACGCGCGCAGCCTGTGGCACCACGCGTCCCGCCACGCCACACTGCTGACCTCCCCCTCGCCGCTCTGGACGCTGGAGCAGCGCCACGCGCTCCGCACCTCCCTCGCTCTCTCGTTCCTCCCCCTCCCTCGAGCTCTCTCTCCTCTCTTCCCCGAACGCCACCGAGGCGCCGCCGCTGCCCGCGTGTGGCCCGTCTCCCCTCGCCCTCTCTCCGTGTCCACGAGATCCGCGCCGCCGTCCGCTACCTCCCCGCCGAGCCACGTGGCGCGGAAGCCTGAGCGCCGCCGTCGCTTTCGTCTCCGTCTCCGGTTGCCGGAGATCCCCTCCGCCGCCACGACCGCTCGGGTCCCTCCCCGACCTCGCCGCCCCGTTCGTCGCGACCACCGTGAGCTTCTCCTCTTTCTCCCCCTCTCCGTTCTCGTCCCCGTACGCCGTAGCCCTCTTCCCCTCTCCACCCGAACTCCGGCGCGCCCTGAAGCTCCGCTCCGCGAGCCCAGCCCCCAGCTCGTCCGCTTTGCTCCACAGTGCGCGAGAGCACGAGCTACGCCCCGGTGCTCCCAGACGCCGCCCCCGTGGCCGTGGCACGGACTCCGCCGTGCCCAGAGGCCGCCGGCGACGAGCCCCGTCGCCTGAGCCCTGCCACGTGGGTCCGGCTCGTCAGGTGATTAGCTTAAGGCTAATCACCAACTAACCTACCCCTCCTGACACTGACCGGTGGGCCCTAGTGCCCCCCCCTAATCTCTGATTAAATTAAATAACCCCTGTTTAACCCGTGTCACCGCGTGTGGCCCCCACGTCGGGTTTGACTCAACCAGCGCGAGTTGACCGCTGACGTCATGCTTGCGAATCTTGACGCAATATTTCATTTTCGGAATTAATTTAAATCAGGAAATTCGAATATGTTCAAAACTTCAAAATTCATAGAAATTCAACCGTAGCTCAGATTCAAATAATTTATATATGAAAATTATCAGAAAAATTCAATCTATCCATCTGTACTAGTTTCATGCATGACAAACCAACTTATACATGCTGTATAAGTGAAACTCTAAAATGGCATTTATAAGAGCTTACTTTGGAATTGCATTTGAACCTTTGGTTCAAATGGACTTCATTCAAATCGAATACCAGTTGCATTAACTCAAACAGCATCACATCTACATGCCATGTTCATGCATCATATTGTTGCATATGATTGTGTATTGATTGCGGCACTGTTCCTTCTCGATAGGTCCCGCTCAGGAGACGTTCAGTACTGTCTATGAAGCGGTGCCTCCCTTGTTGACTTACCGGGCAAGCAAATCCCTTGTTCATTCCGATACAATCCTACTCTCTCGCTCCTGCTCTCGTTATTGCATTAGGACAACAGCGATTCATCGCTACTTTGTGTCTGCGGTAGTTGAACCCATTCCTCTGCATGACTGTCATTGCCACGATAATTAGTTAAAACCCACTAGCATGTGTAGGAGTTGATTGAGCCATGTTGTGTTCCTACCATGCTATGCCTGCTATTGCTTAGAGTTGTGTCGGTCTGATTCATTGGGAATGAATTGGAGTACAGTTCTATGTTCGATCTTTGAGAGTGAAGTGTGTGAACACGATTTGGTAAAGGTAGCGGTGAGAGGCCATGTAGGAGTACATGGTGGGTTGTCTCTTTGGAACCGTCCTTAAGCCTTGAGTTCTATGTATGTTGTCCAATGACTCGATACTACCACGCATTGGGTTCCGGTAACTCGACCCCTCTCGACTTATTAATCAACTAGACCTCTCGTCCGTGAGTCGCAACTAGTTTCGGTGTTTGTAGGTAGTGCTATTTTTCTATCGAGTGGCACCCGGCAGGTGGGCTTGGGACAGACTAGGCACGGTGGCACGGTGTACCAAGTGGCACCGGATGGTGGGCTTGGGAACCCTGCTCACATCGTTTGGGGCCGTGGCGACACCCCGCCGGATCTCCTTGCGGATGGAACCGAATAGGCGATAAGCCCGACTAGAGTCTTGTGTGGTTAGTCGTCGTGGCCGACACCTCGCCAAAGCTTCCGCTTGAAGGTTGCCGAGATACATGGCGTGTATATGGCGGTAAGAGGCGAGAGCGTGTGTGAAGAAGTACACCCCTGCAGGGTTATCATGATCTATTCGAATAGCCGTGTCCTCGGTTATGGACTTCTTGGATGCTTACGTGGTACATAGACAAATTGAAGTGGATACTCTAAAATGCTCAAGATAAGTGTGAGTGCTGTGGATGGCCTTCTCGTATGGAGACGGGAATGAATCCGTAGTAGTGTATTGATGTGGTGATTAGTGGACTCGTGTACGTTGATTCACCTCAAGAGTTTCTTGTAGTCGTAGAACAGGATAGCCACAGAGTCAAAGCTGGCTTGCTGCAACTAAACTCCACATTACCTTTTGACACTAATGCATGTATAATAGGATCTGATGTAAGTCTTGCTGAGTACCTTTGTACTCACGTTGCTTTATTTATGTTTTTGCAGCGGAGACTTCGGTCTTGCTAGTAGTTCCGCTTGGACTTCGACGAGTAGCTTGTTACCTCAGCTACGATCTTGTACCTTGGGAGGGTCTTGTAGATAGTCTGGCTTCTCAGCCTTTTTCTTTTGTAGATGTCTGTACTCAGACATGTAATGCTTCCGCTTGTTGTTTGTATGCTCTGAATGATGGGTCATGTGACCCCTGTTTGTACTTATTGCTATGTGGCTCTTCTGAGCCTTTATCTATATGAGTTTGCGTTATGTTGTGATGCCATGTTGTACAGCACATACTTGCATGTTATGCGTACGTGTAACTTGTATTGCTATGTGTGGGATCCGACAATCTAGTTGTTTATCCTTGGTAGCCTCTCTTATGGGGAAATGTAGTCTCGTGCTTCTGAGCGATAGTAGTCCGCTACAGCCGGTTCACCGGAGTCCTCGCTAGCCCAAAGACTACCGCTTGGACACTTGATGGCGGCATGTGTTTCACTTCGTTCCTATGTCTGTCTTCGGGAAATGTCACGCGTGTTATTCGAGTCCTGCCTAGCCTGCTACAGCCCGGGATACCGGAGTCCTGTTAGCCCAGTGCTACAGCCGAATATATACGCTGATGACCGACATGCTCGATGTGATTCATGTATACTGTCCCCATAGGTTAGCGCCGCTTTGGGTTCACGATCGCCATGTCGGCCCGGTTCTTTGTCATATGGATGCTAGCGACACTATCATATACGTGAGCCAAAAGACGCAAACGGTCCCGGGCCATGGTAAGGCGCCACCCGTGGGGATACCGTGCGTGAGGCCGCAAAGGGATATGATGTGTTACATGCTAGATCGGTGTGACTTAGGATCGGGGTCCCGACACCGTTTGCAATAGAAAACCCCAATAAGCAAGGTAATTAGCCTATTATTGATAATCCATGTACTAATCAAACTGATATTTCTTATAAAACACGCCAGATATTTCATATCCGTATAAAAGCAACCAGGATTTCATAATCGAATTACATCAAATAGCTTCAGCACTCAGTTACGCCATTACACAACAGCACCAAGTTTCACATGCAGCATCAAAAACCTTTGGAAAGTAGCATCATACACGGTAAATAGACAGATGAATCTCATCTGGGAAACTGCAGAAGCGGAAGGCAAATATTGAGCCTTCAGTGATGTTGAATGTCCTTACAACTTTAGGCCAGGGGCTATGGATAATTGCCCGCCCAACCTTCCTCCTCTTCAGCAAGACTTCAATATTGTACCGTGGGTGTTGAATGAATACCTTCCTCGCCTCTTGACCATGCAGGTGGTTTGAGAGGTGATCATCGGTGAAGTGCTTTGAAAAGTACTGAAAACAAAGCTATGTATAAATCGTTGTTGTAAATTTTGAAATGGCGCAAGGGGTAAAAACAAGGTAAAACAGTTGGTACCATCCTATAGTTGACTGATGTCTTCTTCATTGTGCAAACAAAGATCTTGCTATTATTCGTCACAAGTTTCTTCATCCTAACAATCTTTCTGAGTTTCTTGACTTGACTGATATTCATGGACATCTCATTTCCCCATATGCAAAATGGGTCGAACAGTGGGTCTAAGCCTCTGACAGCAGGACCTACATGTGCAAGACCAAATTGTAAGAAACCTAAATATTAGAATGATTCCTGCAACTGCACAGTAATGTCCTATTAGCCAAAGGACCCTCCTTGAACAAACCTCGATGGTAAACCGCAGTGTTTCCCATTGTTTCCCTGAAACACACATAAGGAAGATCTTGATCAGGTTAACTAAGAGTTGCCATACTATCAGTAGAATATGTATTGAGTACAGCCAAATTCGATTGGTGTCACATGCATAACAATACAAAATTGTACCCACATCAAATGAAAATCAAATTGCAGAACTGAACCAAACAGTTAAATGGACAGCAGACCAAATGAACCAAAATAGTTAACTGAGCACGACATTGCGGAATAGAAACATGTACTAGAAGATAAGACAGTTAACAAAACAAAGAATGCTTGAGAAAAGAACTACGAAATGTAGCAATTGTTGAGGACCAAACTGTTAACTAAACATCAGATTGCATATTAACATTACAGAGGACAAATCACTAGAAGGCACTGGCGTTGGCCTCGAGAAAACAACACGAACTGTATTTTAAAGTAGTCAACCGCGTGGCGGTGTCGACGGTGGCCTCGAAGATGAGGTGCTCCTCCAAGATCTGGCGGCCGATACGCATGTCAGCCATAGCGACCTCGTTCGCGCGTGCGGCCGCATGCTACTCAGCTCCATGTTATACTGCGTGTAAAATGGTTGTGGGCGGCGCTTAATTGGAGGAGGGGGCAATGATTTCTGTGGAATGTGTCGCTCCGTCAGTCAGGGCATGTGGGACGGGAAAGGAGGAGGATGGTGTGGGTGGGGTGTGGATTACCTGACCATATCGACGAGGCCGCGCAGCAAGAAGAAGGGTCTGCGGCGAGGAGGTCGCAAGAAGAAGAAGAAGGGTCGCCCGCAGGAGGCGGCGCTGCAAGAAGAAGGGTCGCCCGGCGAGGGTGCGAAGCATAAGAAGAAGGGTAGCGGAGAGGAGGCGGCGCTGCAAGAAGAATGGTCGCTGGCGAGGAGGCTGAGCTGCCAGTAAGCAGCAGTGAAGGTTTGAACTTGGAAAGCAAGGAGGAACAGTGGAAATGTGGATTTTGGTAGGAGGGAGGAGGCGGGGAGATAGATATTTCCGCGGTGGAAAAAAAATCGCTCGGAGCCGCGAGAAACTGGCACGCAAGTGTGCTTCAAGCGAGGCGGTGGATCAGAGAGCGATTTAAGCTTCTCGTAAGCTGACAAGGCGGTGCACCAAGATATTTTATATCGCATCCCACACGATTCTTTCTAGTAAACTGTTTGTGGTATACCTGATTTTTTTCATTATGTTTTGAAAGACAAAATGGTGTTACGGAGGGAAAGGATGGTGTTTGAATTGCTAGAACATTTACGTACAGTGAACATGCAACTAGTACATGAGTGTCAAGTTTAAATTTGGAATTATTCCGGGTTTGTTTGGCATTTTTATGCATTAATAGAGTTTCTGGGGATTTTATGTGCATAATTCAAATTTGAACTACAAGCACATGCTGCAATGCACCAAAGTTTGCTGAAAAATCACATGTGTGTCTTTGGGTGAATTTATAGGTCCCATGCAAGAAATGGGAATAAAATTCAAACATCAGGTGTCGTGGCTCGGCCGAATGATTGAGAAACTTGGTTTTTAATTCCAGAATCCAAAACATGGCTGAAAATCATGAAACTTGGCATGGTGTCATGACATGGCACCAACATGCTGCAGTAAATTTTTTGGTCGAATTGGGACAAGCTTTGGTGTAAGCTTCTTGCAAACCGTAGCTTCCCTCAAGAAGGCTCCTGGTTCCGAGAGGGAACGTGTCACCTCCGTGTGAGAAACGACATACGTACACTGCCTTCTCCCGCCTTAATTTTTTTACACAGGTAGATTAGACCAAATAGAAGTATCGTGCTAAATTTTGGAATTATTCCGTGTTCGTTTGGCCTTTTTATACATTAATTGAGTTTCTGGGCATTTGTCGGATCACGGATTCTGGCAAAACCCTTGAGGTTCGAACTCTGGGGTGCGCGCGAAGTTCTCCCCCTACCGATCCACGCCCGAACTTGCTAAGATCTCTTGGACGAACTCAACAAACTCACAACATAAGAGACACAAGATTTATACTGGTTCGGGACATCGTTGTGGTGTAATACCCTACTCTAGTGTGGTGGTGGTGGATTGCCTCTTGGACTCATGATGAACAATACAAGGGGAAGAAAAGCCTCCTGAGGTTGAGGTGTTCTTGTGCCTGGTGTGTGGCTAAGGATCAGCTAAAGATCAAATGCCCCCTATGGTGGTGGCTCGTTCTACTTATATAGGCCCTGGTCCTCTCCCCAAATATTGAGCAGGAAGGGAGCCAACAACCGCCAATTTGAAAGGGGACAACTAGTACAGCTTATCCTGACAAAAGTGGTCTTCGCCTACCAAAGGCTCTGGTGGTGACACCGCTTCGGGCTCCATGGTGACCTCCGTCTTGCCGTCCGACTAGTCTTGGTCTCGTTGCACCGATATGGAAACCTTTGCTTGACGCCTCGGTACTCCACGCCTGTGCTTGCTTCCTTAGCACCAAAGGGGAAACAAGGACACTGCGTGCGCTGGCGCCCGCCTAATCTCGATCGTCTCCTCTGGATTAGTACGATATGGTGCATAGTTGGGTAGTGATGCACCAGGAATTAATTCAATCTGATGCTCAATCCCTCGAATAGGTGGTAATCCTGGTGGCACGTCTTGTGGGAAGACGTCAATGAACTCTTGCAAAATGTTAGTAACAGCAGGAGGCAAAGAGGAAGTCACGTCCTCGAATGAAAATAATGCCTCTTTGCACAGAAAAGCATAGCAAACAGATTTGCTAAAATCTAGTTCATCAATATCACATTTGGTGGCAAGTAAACATGCACTTTTCAATTTAATTTTCAGAAGCAACACTAGATGGTTTAGTATTAGGCTTCATTTGTTGCTCAAATTCTTTTGCCACAATATGATTTTCACTCTTATTTTTACCCTGTTTTGCTTTATTAGCTCTATTAATATCATCTTTCAAAATGGAATCAGGAGACATAGGAAGCAAAGTAATATGTTTATCCTTATGAACAAGAGTATACTGGTTGTTTCTACCATGCTGTACAGAATTTTCATCAAATTACCATGGTCTACCAAGTGATTAGGAACATGCTTGCATGGATACCACATCACAATCAACATAATTAGCATATGTAGAGATACTAAAATGCACACGAACAGTACGTGTTACCTTAACCTTGCCGCTATTATTGAACCATTGAATATAGTAAGGATGTGGATGTGGTCTTGTGGTGAGAGATAGCTTCTCCACCATCTCCATGCTAGCCAAGTTGTTGCAGCTCCCTCCATCTATGATGATGCGAACAGGACGTTCCTTCACAACTCCCTTTGTATGGAACAAATTATGCCTCTGATTTTACTCAGCTTTGTGACCTACACACTCAAAACACATTGAGCAACAAAACATTCATACTTGTCAGCATCTTCAGGAGCCATGTATTGCGTCTCATGTTCAGAATCATCTCCACCGTGTTCTTCACGTGTAATAAGAGCCAAAGTCTCCTCATCATAGTCACTAGCGGACTTATACCCACCATCCTCAGTAGCAATCATCACACGCTGAGATTTGCATTCTCTCGCATAATGACCTCTTCCCTTACAACGACAACAAATAATATCACTTGTGTGCACTGTTGATGCCATGGAAGAAGAAGAGCTCTGTACAGGCCCGACAAGTGTGCTCTTGGTAGATAGTGGTGGTTGTGCCTGCTTTCTTGTATCATGACTGGAGGTGGCAGCTGATGGAGGTGCCGATGCAGTAGAATGTGTGGAAGTAGAGGATGCATGCGGTGTCCATGCGGAAGGTCGACCTGCAGAAAAGTTAGTTCATGCCAAAGCATGTCGATCCTGCACTTCACGTTCAGCTTTACAAGCAAGATGGAATAAACGATTGATATTATTATACTCCTTATACTCTAGAATGGTCTGAATATCTCTATTTAATCCACCCATAAAACATGCAGGCATAGGTTCATTATCCTCAACAATACCACATCTAATCATGCCAATTTGTAATTCCTGATAATATTCTTCTACCGAATTTTTCCTTGTTTTAAACGCTGCAATTTTTGTAGTAACTCACGTTGATAATATGGGGGAATCCGACGAGTATGCATAGCAGCTTTCAAAGCAGCCGAAGTCGTAGTTGGAATATTATTAGGATATAGTCTACGATGTTCAGACCACCACACACAAGCAAAACTAGTGAATGCACAAAGAGCAGCAGCAACAAGTCTCTCCTCGGGATATTTTTAACATGTAAAACGTTGTTCAGTTTCTAACTCCCAAGTAAGATATATCAGGAATATATCTACCCTCAAATGATGGAATATTCAGTTTTAGTTTAGGGAGATGGTCAGGCTCTCGTACCTGAGGTGGTGGTGCGGCCCTACCATTGCGATTATTTGCATGTGGACGACCTGGTGCTGGTGGTTGCATGTAGTTCTGATTTTGATCAACCTCATCCTCATAATTGCCCGCATAATCGTCATCCTCCTCAGCGGCAGCAGCAGGAGCCACAGAAGCATCAACAATAGGTGCAACGGCACCAGAAGTTTGACCAGGCTCAAGGGGAACGCACAGTGCTCGTCCCACTTGATTTGGAAGGCGATGTTGTTGTTGTTGTTGTTGTTGTTGTTGTTGTTGTTGTTGTAGAGGTGCGACAGGTGCAGCCGGTGGTGGTTGTGGAAGACGCGTGAGCAATTCATTAAACTTGTTATCGAGCTTTGTTTCGAACGTCTTCTCAATTCCATCTATCTTCTCCATGGCCTCTTCAAATCTATTTAGCACATCTTGCACCTGGCCACTCATCATTTGCTGAAATTTATCATGTAGCTATTTGTTCGTCATGTTCTCCCAATCAATCTCATCGGCTTGTGATCCTGCCATGGTCAGCAGCAATAGAAACACACAAGAATATGATCCTACAGACTACTAGGAAGTGGTGGTGGTGGTGGTGTATCCCAAATCCGTCAAGTGGATCTCAAATTCTTACCAGTTCTTACCAAGCGGCAGGTGGTGATCAGCAACCGTTGTAGTTAAAACTCTCAAAGATTGGACAGAGCGATTGCCAGGTGGTGTCAAACGCATGATGTAGATGTATGTGGAGCTGGGAAGGCTTATGATATGGTAGCAAAAATGTCAGCAATAATCAATTCAGAGATGCAAAGTTGAATAAACGCTCAACGACGGTACTGTGCTGGTCCTAGGCTAGACCGTACTAGAGACGCGAGCCTAGAACATTAACAAAATCACGGCGCGGCACGTAAACAAGGGAAAAGCACACTCTAAAAAATTTTCACTCTTTTCTCTGTTTTATTGCGCTCCTCTTTATTGTGAAAAATCACTATAATCGTGAGTGTCTCAAAACTCTTCCCAAGTCAAACTAACAGGATAGGCACGAAATTTTTTTTATAATTTTTTTTCAGAAATCAGGGCGGCGACGATGAAAAAGTGCAACAAAAAATCACTATGATGGCGAGTGTCTCAAAACGCTCCTTGGGACCTAAAAATAGGATAGGGAAAAATATTTTCGATCGCTGAAATTTTGGCCTAAAAACTGCCGAGGGTCTCCAGACTCTTTTTTTTTAAACCTACTCAGGCAAGGAAACACGAATCGGAAAATAAATATATCTCAAAAACAAACCTAATATGAAAAGAACTCGGATTGGTGGTGGACAGGCATATGTATATGTGGACTCGGATTGGTGGTGGACAGGCGGATGTATATGTGGAATCGGATTGGTGGTGGACAGGCGGATGTATATGTGGACTCGGATTGGTGGTGGACAGGCGGATGTATATAGCAGCGGTAAGGAATATGTTGGTGGTGGTAGTATATGGCAGGAACGATGATGATGGTGCGGCGGCAGCGTGACAACTGGTGAACAGAACTCGAAACTCTAAGGGAAACTAGACGCTAAGGCCAGCAACTTGACACGACGATGCAACCGCAAATTCAACAAAGCAAAATACTGAAAAAACTATGCAAAGGCTCAGACTAGTTCGGATATGATGACCTAACCCTAATTTTTTTGTGGCTTCTTCGTGGACTCTAGGTATGAAGAATAGACTCGATCTAAACTACGAAAAACTGTAAAATCTCACCGAACAACCTGGAAATCTGATACCACTTGATAGAGGCAAAGGTGTCCCATCTTTCGATGAGATGGTGATTATCGTTTCGGCGGAGTAGACTTTCACGATCCGACTACGAACGTGTGAGGACGTCGCGCCTTAGCAATCGCTAAACCAACTCTGAGAGGTTATTGACCACGCCGGAGCACGATCAACCTGACCATGAAGGTCTATTTCCTGCAAGCAAATGAAGAACAAGCAAGAAACTAAGATTGCAATCTGTATATTGCGAATATAAGATGAAAGCTTTATTGATCAAGGTGGGGTTCTGTGACGCCTTGGCCTGGTCGTTGAACACAAACGAAGTACGCGAAGTTGCAGATATGGCGAACTTTTAGTCTAAACAAAACCCAAAGTCTAAACGACGCCCTAAGGGCTGTATATATGGAGGAAGAGAGGGGGAATTTCGTGGCCCTTGGGGGAGGGGTCCGAAACCAACCCTATCTCTTGTTTCCCCACACATACGGACTCTAAAAATAGCCTATACTTATGTATTTCGAAATTACATGGGCTAGGCCCAATAATAAGGTGACGCAGCACCTATAATAGACTCTGGACGAAATCTGTGAAGTGGCATCTTGTATATTTCGTCCAAGACTTCATGCACTCATTACGGTGGCTTCAAAGTCCTGAAATCATCACCCGAAACTCGGTTCTTGTTTCCCTTGCGCATGCCATCGTCTCCATGCTTGTTCTTCCTCCAATGTTCATCCTTCTCCAAGTTAGACCCTTCATTTGTAAGCAAAACAAATATATCCAATTTAGGCAGCATCATATTCTCATGAACATTAGAATCATCACCAAGAAACGAAAGTACCTGGTAATTCAATTGGCGTGCACGAGCTCTAGTAATTGGTCCAATATGTATAGTAGCAGGGGTTGTGGGTGTAACAATGGTATTGATCCTCATCATGACCTGTGTGAGGAAGATTATGCATAATTTTATATGTGGTTAGTTGATTTCCACCTTGGGATCTCCTATGATGGCACGGAGCAAATTCTATGCAATCGATGAGTGCAATTCCTTTCGTGTGGTTGTGGAAAATTTGTCCGACTAACCCCAATATCTTTTTTGTGCAGTTCCACTAAAATAATGCACCGTTGTTTGCATGACCCCTACTCACCGGATAGGCCATCAATGGTTGGGTCTCTTTTATCTTGAGTTGACGGCGCAGCTGTAGTGCTTGTTTGCTCCACTGAAAGTGCAACTAATCCCCGCGTGGTTTTGGTAATTCATGACAACATATAGCTCATTGAACTAATATCTATTCCCCTCCTCCCCCTCCCGCGTCACCCCCAGCTGCGCATCGGGGCCCTAAAATCTGGTGCTGCCACCCCCCCTCCTTCTCCCCCGTCCCCTCTGCCGCCGCCCTGGGCCTGGGGCCAGTTTGTTCCCTCGGTGGCTGGGGTTGGCACGGTGCGGCCCATCCGTCCTGGGCGCGGCACGGCAGTGTGCGGGCACCTTGGTGGTCACCGGTGCATCTGTTGGGCTTAGGACGGTGCTGAAGGTGGCGGGGCGCGCGGAAGCTGTGGCGGCGGGGGGATCCAGATCTGCGCGGGCTGCTAGTTCCCGCGGCACGGGCCGAGGGTGGCGGGGCTGGTGGTGCATGCCTGGCCACGTTGGCTGGCTTGCTGGCATGGTGGCGAGGCGTGGAGGCGGCGGTGGATGATGAGCGTCCAGGCGGGCGGGTGGCCGCGGGCTTGCTTGCTCGGCTCTGTGATGGCGCGGGCCGTGGGAAGCTTGGGCCGCGGGCGGCCGCCCTACAGTGGTAGGTGGTGGCGGTGGCGTGGTGGTGGTGGTGGTGGTTCATGCTGGTGGTGGCGTTGGCGGCGGTGCTGGCTTCGGCCATCCTTGCGTGCGGCAGCCATTGACGGTGAGGGTGGTGGCGCTGGCTCAGAACTGCCCATCGGGGTCCCAACTTGGATGTGGGATGTCACGGCACGGTGGTGGCCCGTGGCGGTGGTCTGGGTCGGTTCACGGCAGCGGCTGGACTTCTTCAGCATCTGATGTCAGTGAGCGCCCTTGACGACCTTCGATTCCTCTCCCCGTCGTTCGGACGCTACCTTCATCGGAGGGTTGGCCCTCTCCCAGCGGCGCCTATCGCCCATCTCGCGCCCGGCGGCGGAACCGAGCTCGTCTCACACCCGGTAGCAGGATCGGACTCGTCTCGCGCCCGATGTCGGTGCAACAAACCCTGGGTCTGTTTTCTAGACTGTGCACAGGCATGAGGATAAGATTGAAGCACCAGCCCAAACCAGAGTGCAAGAACCCCAGAGATTTGTAGGACCAACATGCAGATCAAAGGGAGCAAGATCAAACTAGAGAAGCAGGATATCGTCAAGAGAAAAGCCTCCCTTGTCGGGCAAGCGAGCCCGGCAAGGGGCAAGGCCACCCCCAGAAGTAGACAACCGAAGCATCCCGGCAGGGGCTGCCGGGACTCACGAAGGCAAAACCACCTCACCAACCACGACCCACGTCGTCGATCAGTGCGGTGTCAAGCCACAAAGTGATTAAGTGGCAGCCATTCGCCACATGGCGGCCATTTTCTATAGGATAAACCCACAAGTGACACCCGTCTTGCAACGTGTCAAACGAACAGGCGCGGAGCTGGCAAGATAGCCCGGCAAGCCTTGTCGGGCAACCAACGATGTGACATTGAGCGGTGCATTTAATGCACCTTGTCAGCCCGTAGAGTTAGGTATGATAGCATTGTTTGTTATCTTATCAGTGTGTGATGACTACTTTGCCACTGTTGTAACCCCTTTGATCTATAAAAGGAGGCCCATGGCAACCGTAGAAAGGGTTAGAAGGTTGGATAACTCACACCCCAATACGCGCGTAGTCGCTGCTGCTCCAAGGCAACCCTTGTCGGGCAACTGTACTACGCTCCGCCACCACCTTTCCACCATCAATCCACCAAAGTAGGAGTAGGGTTTTACACCTCGTGGCGCCCGAACCTGGGTAAAATTGCTTGTGTGATATCTGTCGTGCTGCCCCATGCTCGTCTGCTCTTTGTGCAACGCGTCGTCCCTACCGAACCAGCAAGGGGCCTCCATGTCCCATAGGTGGCCATGGTTTCCCACAACATCTTTGGCGCGCCAGGTAGGGGGCTCACTTGCGCGAACCTGAAGGCGTGTGCAGCACGTCAACTTCATCACCATCTTCATCTTCGACGACGCCATCGACCATGGCGCCTAAGAAGAAAACCGGTCCTTCGGCTCACCCATCCACCTCGAAGGCTCCGCCGCCCACGGCCTCTAATGTTGCGGGGGGTGCGGAGGCGCACGAGGACGTAGACGCTGCTGGGGAAGTGGTCGGAGCAGGCGGCGCTGTCACCACTTCCCCCGCAACCGACGCAGGAGCAGGAGGCACCGGAGGAGAGCAGCATCAGCAACACCCCGACGGCCACGCTCCCCAAGGTACGGGTGAGGGGGTCACTCCATCTGCGCCCCTTTCCCCCGCAGACGGGCACAGCCACAGCAACGGCGCTCGGACCGTGGCGAACCACCGCCCTCCAGTCGCCCCCACCATGGGAGCGGTCGCAACGCGTGCACCTCCCCCAGGACGGGCCGACCAAGCCGCTGCTCCCGACGAAGCCGCTGGCCCTCGAGCGCCTTTGCCACACCACATCTAGGTGGTCGCCCTGCGGCGACAGCGGGGGCGCAGTGCTACTGCCGCTGGCACCATCAGGAGCCGAGCGTCGGTATGATCGACTTCATCATCGTCCATGCCGAGTACAGCTTCGGAGGCCATGGCGCGAGCTCAACTACTGCTGAGGTTTCCACCAGCGGTCGAGCGGATGGACGAGTGGCATGCCACCATCCAAAGCCTGCTCGGTTTCGTTGAAGCTGGGGGCTCACAACAAACTGGCCCTCCATTACCTCCCCAAGCGACAGCAACAGCTCATGCTGCTAACCATACGGAAGGGGACATCCCCATGGTGCAGTCCCCACCACGGCAGCCAGCGCGAGCGCAACAGAATCAAGACCCCGACGACGTCTCGATGGCCTCTTCTGACCCTCGAGTACGTCCAGGCCAACGTCGAGCCCCGGAGGATGGGCGGAGAGGAGACGCGCGCGTCGTCATCGAGCAACGCCGCGACGACCTCCGCCGGACCGACAGGTGAGATGGCCCCAACGTTGACGAGACTGCGCTTGGTGTTGACGGGTGCCTACCTTTCGAGGTTGGCTGCCCTGCCTTTACATGAGAGCTGCGGCAAGTCCATTGGTCGTTCGTTCGCATGTTCAAGCTAGAGATACCTGAGAAGTACGATGGGAGGCTGAACCCGACAGAGTTCCTAAGCATCTACACCATCGCTGTTCAGGCTGCCGGGGGAAGAGATGAGAAGGTGTTTGCCAACTACTTCCCTTTGGCCCTCAAGTCCAATGTGAGGTGTTGGCTGATGCACCTACCGGACAATTCCATTTCGTCATGGGCTGACCTGTGCTACGAGTTCATTAGCGCCTTTACTGGCGGTCATCAAGAACCCGACAGGCCCAGCGATTTGCAACTTCTCTAGCTGAAGGAAGGAGAAACCCTCCGTAAGTATTTATAGAGATTCAGCAAAGTTCATAGAAATATCCCAAGTATCCATCTGGTAGTCGTAATAGCTGCCTTCTAGTCCAATGTGCGCAACCGTCGTATTCGTTCCAAGATGAACGTGCGGTTGCCCAAGACTGTGAAGGAGCTTTACACACTGGTGGATAAGTGTGCTCGGATGGAGGAGGGAAGGAAGTTGCCCGGAGAGGAAGATTGCGCCAATGTTGATTCGGAAGATGATGATGAATCAACCAGTCAGAAGAAGAGCAAGAAGCGCAGTAAGAAGCGAAGAGATAAGGTTGTCATGACTGTTGAAGGATCGGGTACGCCTAGTACCGGCAAGAAGGCCAAAGCTGAGGCCCCCGGCAAGGAAGCTGCCGCGTGCACTAACTGCCAGGAAGCCGCTGCTGCCGAGAAAGCTGGGACAAGTGATGGGTCGTACTGCAAGATTCATCAGACCAAGGGCCATGACCTTCAAGAGTGTTACCAAGTTGAGCAGCTTGTCAAGAAACAGAGAGCAGAGTATGAGAAGCGTGATAAGGAAAATGGTCAGAATGTTGCTGGCGGTAAGGGCCGAGGTGGTGAAATAAATCGCCCCGGTGAACCCTTTCGGAACCAAGGAAAGCCCGCCAGAGGTCGAGAGAAGGAAACCTATGATGATGAGAGTGATGGAGGGGATGAAGAGGAAACCAGTAAGCAGGAGTTTCAGAAGGCCACGGACGCCCTGTGCATTGACGGAGGTGCATCTCTGCACACTTCTCACCACCAGCTCAAGCGGTGGGCGCGGGAAGTAAATGTCGTGGAGCCAGCGCCAGAGGCCCGGAAGCCACTCAAATGGTCCTGTACGCCCATCATCTTTGACGAAGAGGGTCATCCTAGTCGTACCACTGCGGTAGGATGTTTGCCATTGTTGGTATCCCCAACAATTCACAACCTCAAGGTCACAAAGATGTTGGTGGGCGGCAGGGCCGTGTTGAATCTGATTTCCCCGACAGTCATCAGCAAGCTTTAGATAGGAGAAGAAGAGCTAGAGGTTACCGGCACGTTTCAAGGAGTTAATCCCGATAGGAGCCATCCTAAGGGAAAGATCATGTTGCCAGTAACGTTTGGGGGAGAACTGAACTACCGGACTGAGAAGATTGTGTTTGATGTGGTTGATCTCCCCTGCCGTACAATGGGATTCTTGGACGCGCGGCCCTGGCTAAGTTCATGGCGGCATCACACTATGCCTACAACACCTTAAAGATGCCTAGGCCACTGGGAGTCATCACCATCCCATCAGATGAGAAGGATGCAATCATTTGTGTGGACAAGATGTAACGGGACGCGGTCACGGCAGAGACAGCGGTAGCGGCAGCTCCTGCCAAGGAAAGTAAAGGAAAGAAGAGAGATTGTAGGGACTCCAGCAAAGATTCCGGGAAGCGTGCCCCCACCAAGTGCACGGCACCAGTTGACGACGTGCCAGAGTGTTCTAACAGCAAGAGATCTAAGGTTGCTGCACCCCAAGTGAAGAAGGTCTCGGCAGGGCTGGCTGGCGTTGATGGTACTTTCACTATCAGCGCCACCCTCGATGACAAATAGGAAAGCCCGCTCGTTGCCTTCCTGCGGGCAAATATTGATGTGTTTGCCTGGCAACCATCTAATATCCCCGGTGTTCTCAGGGAGGTAATTGAGCACCACCTTGTTGTCTGCCCACATGTCTGACCTGTCAAGCAGAAAGTCCAGAAGCAGGCCTTAGAGAGGCAGCAGTTCATAGCAGAAGAGATCAAGAAGCTTGAGGCAGCTGGTTTGGTCAGAGGAGTACTACATCCCACGTGGTTGGCAAATCCAATGGTAGTCTGGAAGGCTAACGGGAAGTGGAGGCTTTGCGTAGATTTCACAGATCTCAACAAGGCTTGCCCGAAAGACCCATTTCCCTTGCCGCGCATCGACCAGATTGTGGACTCCACTTCAGGTTGTGATTTTCTCTCCTTTCGGGACGCGTACTCCGGGTTTCACCAAATCTTCATGTCCAAGGAAGATGAAGAGAAGACGTCGTTCATCACTCCGTGTGGTACGTACTGCTTTGTCTGCATGCCATTCGGATTAAAGAGTGTCGGTCCACTTTTGCAAGGGCAATCCAGATTGGTTTTGAGCCACAGTTACACCAAAACATAAGATTGGTTTTGAGCCACAGTTACACCAAAACATAGAAGCCTATATGGATGATATTGTGGTCAAGACCAAGGATAAGGCCACCCTTATTCAAGATATGGAGGAGATATTTGATAATCTGCGCAAGATCAATCTAAAGCTCAACCCGGAGAAGTGTGCATTTGGTGTTCCCTCCGGCAAGTAGCTTGGGTTCTTTGTATCCCATCGCAGGATCAAAGCCAACCCCGACAAGATCAAGGCCATCGAGCAGATCCAAGTGCCAAGGACAGTTAAGGATGTGAGGCGCCTGACAGGATGTGTTACGGCGCTAAGAAGATTCATCTCCAAGTCTGCCGAGCGCGCCCTGCTGTTCTTCAAAATTTTGAAGAAGTCCGGTCCTATGAAGTGGACCCCAGAAGCAGATGCAGCTTTGCAAGAGTTGAAGGCCTACTTGTCCTCTGTGCCTACCTTGGTTGCTCCCAAACCTCAGGAGCCGTTGTTTCTATACTTGGCGGCAACCAACCAAGTGGTTAGTGCGGCCTTGGTAGCGCAACGAGAAGTGGATGATGAAGAAAGTGAGCAGAGACTGGCAGAAGCAGAGAAGGATCAGGACATCAATGAGCACGGCAACGAGAGCAACCCCAAGGACGCGGCAAGGAAGAAAGTGGTGCAGCGCCCAGTGTACTTCGTCAGCTCCTTGTTACAGGGGGCTAGATCGAGGTACTCTGGCATGCAGAAGTTGATCTTTTGTCTCATCGTGGCCTCAAGGAAACTTCGCCACCACTTCCAAGCCCATGAGATCACGATTGTTACTCATTTTCCGTTGCAATGGATACTCCAAAACCCTAAGGCTACCGCCAGAATAGTGGAGTGGGCTTTGGAGTTATCCAACTTTGGTTTGAAGTTTGAGAGCACATCAACTATTCAGAGCAGGGCATTGGCAGAGTTTATTGTAGAATGGACGCCAACCCCTAATGAGGAAGTGACAGAGACAGTTATCCCCGGCAAGGAATCGCCCCAAGAATGGATTATGCATTTTGATGGTGCTTTTTCCCTACAAGGTGCAGGAGCTGGTGTGCTTCTTGTGGCCCCCTCCGGCGAGCACTTGAAGTGTGTCGTCCAAATGCACTTTGCCCGGGAAGAAGCAACTAACAATACAGCTGAGTATGAAGGGCTCCTTGCTGGGCTCAGGATTGCAGCTAAATTTGGAATTAAGAGGCTGATCATTCGAGGAGATTCACAGCTTGTGGTGAGACAAATTGACAAGGATTATCAAAGTCCATTAATGGAGGCATACGTCGAGGAAGTGAGAAGATTGGAGGAGCGCTTTGACGGATTGCAAACAGAGCACGTACCCCATGCGGAAAACGGCATAGTTGATCATCTATCAAAGTGTGATGCGCAGAAGCTTCCTGTGGAACCAGGGAATTTTGTTCTCCATCTCACTCAGCCCTCCGTATACCCAGAAACAATGGCCCAGAAGAGGAGAAAGTTGGACTACGGTAAGCCTCTCCCGGTACAGTCGTCCACTCCTGGCAGAGACCCTGCCGGAAACAACTCCTCACAGCCTGCCGGACCACCCCCTCCAGCCGGGCCCATGGACCCCGCGAACGAGGCTGGTGCTCCCGCGGCAGAGGAGGTGCCGCTAGTCCTCGTTGCCGAGCCCAGGCTCCAACTTACGCAAGGCACATTGTCCACTTCCTCCAAACCGGAGAGCTTCCCGGCGACCAAGATGAAGCTGAAAAAGTTGCCCGGAGGGCAGTATGTATAGAAGGAGGCCCAACGGTGTGAAATTGAAGTGTGTCTTCCAGAAGAAGGAAAGGAACTGTTGGCTGAGATTCACAGAGGAATGTGCGGCTCTCACATTGGATCAAGGGCATTAGTTGGGAAAGCATTCCGGCAAGGACTCTATTGGCCCACAGCCCTCCAAGATGCGGTCAAGCTAGTCACGAAATGTGAGGCCTGCCAGTTCCATTCCAAGAAAACACACCTGCCTGCCCAAGCTCTTCAAACAATCCCTTTATCATGGCCATTTTCGGTCAGGAGCTCGATATCCTCGGCCCCTTCCCTCGAGCAATCGGGGGCTTTGAATTCTTGTTCATTGCCATCGACAAGTTTACAAAGTGGCCGGAAGTGACTGCCGTGAGAAAGGTGACTGCTCAGGCAGCTATCAAGTTCTTGAAAGAATTGGTGTGTCATTTTGGAGTTTCGGCAAGGATCATCACCGACAATGGCACCAAGTTCACGAGCCGCGCCTTCATGCAATATGTTCATGCCCTCGGATGCAAGATCTGATCCGCCTTTGTGGCACACCCTCGGAGCAATGGACAAGCTGAGAGGGCGAACGCTAAAGTGCTGCATGGACTCGAGACAAGAACTTTTGATACGCTGCAGAAGCACAGCAGGCGGTGGATCGAGGACCTGCCGGTAGTTCTCTGATCCCTCAGAACTACACCAAACCGAGCTATCGGGTAGACTCCCTTCTCCCTGGTCTACGGGGCAAAAGCAGTTATCCCCACGGAACTCATTTACGGGTCACCTTGAGTGCTTGCCTATGATGAAGTAGCGCAAGATCAGCACCGGCGTGACGATGTTGTGCTACTCGAGGAGAACCGTCTCCGGGCTACTACGTGTGCTGCACGCTACTAGCAAGCCCTGTGTCGCTATCATAACCACAAGGTTAAGGCCCGATGTTTTGAGGAAGGTGACTTGTCCTTGCTAGCTCTTGACCACTGCGTTGGTTTTCCCTTGAAGAGGAAAGGGTGATGAAGCAAAGTAGCGTAAGTATTTCCCTCAGTTTTTGAGAACCAAGGTATCAATCCAGTAGGAGACTACATGCAAGTCGCCTCGTACCTACACAAACAAATAAGAACCTTGCAACCAACGCGATAAAGGGGTTGTCAATCCCTTCACGGCCACTCGCAAAAGTGAGATCTGATAGAGATAATAAGATAAATATTTTTGGTATTTGTATTGTATAGATTGAAAAGTAAAGATTGCAAAATAAACGGTGACAGAAATAGCACGTTGGCGGGAGATTAATATGATGGAAAATAGACCCGGGGGCCATAGATTTCACTAGTGGCTTCTCTCAAGATAGCATAAGTATTACGGTGGGTGAACAAATTAATGTCGAGCAATTGATAGAAAAGTGCATAATTATGAGAATATCTAGGCATGATCATGTATATAGGCATCACGTCCGCAACAAGTAGGCCGAAACAATTCTGCATCTACTACTATTACTCCACACATCGACCGCTATCCAGCATGCATCTAGAGTATTAAGTTCATAAGAACAGAGTAACGCATTAGGCAAGATGACATGATGTAGAGGGATAAACTCAAGCAATATGATATAAACCCCATCTTTTTATCCTTGATGGCAACAATACAATGCGTGCCTTGCTGCCCTTGCTGTCACTGGGAAAGGACACCGCAAGATTGAACCCAAAGTTAAGCACTTCTCCCACTACAAGAAAAATCAATCTAGTAGGCCAAACCAAACTGATAATTCGAAGAGACTTGCAAAGATAACAAATCATACATAAAAGAATTCAGAGGAGATTCAAATATTGTTCTTAGATAATCTTGATCATAAACCCACAATTCATCAGATCTCGACAAACACACCGCACAAAGAATTACATCGAATAGATCTCCAAGAAGATCGAGGAGAACTTTGTATTGAGATCCAAAGAGAGAGAGAAGCCATCTAGCTAATAACTATGGACCCGAAGGTCTGTTGTAAACTACTCACACATCATCGGAGAGGCCATGGTGTTGATGTAGAAGCCTCCATGATCGATTCCCCTCCGGAGCGCTTAAAAGGCCCCAAGATGGGATCTCACGGCATGTAAGGTTGCGGCGGTGGAAATAGGGTTTCGTGGTGCTCTCGAATGTTTTGGGGTATATGAGTATATATAGGCGAAAGAAGTCGGTCGGGGAGCCACGAGGGGCCACGAGGGTGGGGCGCGCCACCCGCCTGGGCGCGCCTCCCGCCTCGCCGCCTCCTTTCTTTTCTTGATGTCCACCCAAGTCTCCTGATTATGCTTTGTTCCAAAAATAACTCTCCCGAAGGTTTCATTCTGTTTGGATTCCGTTGGATATTCCTTTTCTGCGAAACACTGAAATAGGCAAAAAAATAGCAATTTGCACTGGGCCTTTGGTTAGTAGGTTAGTCCCAAAAATAGTATAAAAGTGTATGATAAAGCCCATTAAACATCCAAAATAGATAATATAATAGCATGGAACAATAAAAAATTATAGATACGTTGGAGACGTATCAGTCCTTAGGCTTGTTCTGTCCGCCAAGGGTACAAACAAGTTGTCACCGAAGTGAGAAGGCCCTTACCGGGTAGTACGAGTCACCAGACCTGGCGCAGTCCATCTGCAGACCGGAGATGGCACTCAGTTGCAAAACTCATGGAATATTGAGTATCTCCGCAAGTTCTACCTGTAAGGCGTGGCTGTCGGGCCCTGCCCAGTAGCCACCCATTTGTTCAGGCCTTGCCTTAGCTGCATGTAACCCCTTGTATAAAGCTAGGGCGATGACCCTGTGCAAGAGAAAATAAAGAAGCGTTGTGGGGGGGGGCGACCAAGATTGCATGCATGCATGAGCATTCCAAGATTACTGCATAAGCATTTCATGAGCATTTGCATATGCATATAGATAGGATCGCATCCTGCATTCATTCTCATCTGCATGAAGCTACAGGTTCCTGTCGTGGACTTGGCTTTGATAAGGAGTTGAGAAGATTGCCCAGCACAGTGATCCCCGGCAAGCCAAATAGATAAGTTTTACCTCCTATCCATTAGTGTTCTGTAAGGCTATAACTTGAGCATGAGAAAGCTTCGCCACTCTTTTGAGACTTAGGTGCTCCCATCCATGACTCGAACGCTGCTTCGGTCAGGATGGTCGCAGTGGCCTTTGGTAAAAAGAAGTTGGCAGGGGGCTGGTCCCTCTATCTGTTCCCCGGCAGATGCAGCTCTCCGGCAGACAAGAAGGGTACCAGCAAGATAGCCTGCCGGGGAAAACTCATTTATTTATATTAAAAAGGCGTCTCACCTCTACATGGACATACACATGCACGGGTTCCCGGCAAGGTTCATCTTTTTCATTAATATGTTGATATAAGTACAAGCATTACAGAACACAAACATGGACTCGAGAGATTACATTATTTGAATTAAAATTTGGCAAATGCCTACAGATTTAAGATTGAAAAAAAGATAAGTGCCCCTTAATCCCCTCTTTGCATTTTCCCTCCTTCAGGCACTGCGGCGGAAGGAGGAAAAGACGAGAAAAGGGGCGCCCAAGCAGGAGCCCACCCCGGTCCCGTCGGGACCCGCTTGGCGCGGCCTGACAAGACCGGGAGTGGCGAGGCTGCGAAGGAGGAGCACGTAGGACGAGGCGGCGCCCTCTGGTCGCCACCTGCAGAGCCAACAAGAAGCCCCAGCTTGAGTGCCGGTGGAGTCATCCACCAAAGCTTAGCCGGAAGACTGCTGGAGGCGAGGCGAAGGCGCCAAGAGAACATCCCTCCCCGGCTGTCACCCTAGGAGGCTGGTGATGATGATGTCGGGGAGGGAGAGGAAGAGCGGGAAGACGAGGCGGCAGGTCGCCAGTCGGAGGCGAAGGCATCCACGCCATCGTACTCCGACCTGACCCCCTGCCACCCACCTTCTCCATCTTACCTCATTTTCTCCTCGCCACCACTGCTCCCGAGAAGCGCCAAGACTCCAGTCCGGCGCCTTCCTCGGGGAAACGGCGAACGGCCAAGACGGCCAGGGGGCTTGAGGCGCACCGCTCCCCACCTTGGCGGGCAGGAAGGGGCGCCCTCGTCGACATCAGCCCCAAGACCTCCGGGAGGGGCAGTGCTGGGATTACCAACAATCTCCAGCCCCGCCTCCCGGCCAATCCTCGAAGGAACCAAGAGGTTCACCACACCAAGGACCAGGCTCACTCCCCGAGCATCAACACCAGCATGCGGCGACATTAGCCCCGACCAAGAGCCTAGGGCTGGCCCCAGGCTCTTCCCTTCGACATAACCGGTAGAAGCAGAAGATAAGAAGAGGACGAATGCAAGGATGAGTGACTCCGCCCTCCTCCACCCCTCCCTCTTATAGGCGGGGCGAGGAGGGGGCCGCTCCATCAACGGGCGGCCACCGTCCTCCTCTGGCAATTCAAGACAATCGGGCCCTCACCTTGATGCTCTCCCGCGCCATGCGCCTACGTTACCTACCCCGCGCGATGCATGCAGCATACGTTGCCAAGGATAAGGGCGTGGTGGGAAGAGTGAATTGACAGTTTCTACCCCGTGCGTTAAAGTCATTCACGGGCCATTACTGGAGCGGCCCCACCACTATTGGCCTTACACGACTCACGGGTAAACCGGAAACTAGCCCAGAATCAAGGCTAATGAATAAGCAATGAATACCTCAAGAGACCAGCCTCTTCAGCAACCCTCGCATATGCACTTATTAGGTCTCTACCCGACGACGCTAGCGCTGCTCGGGGCGACCTGGGCTTCGCGGTGCAACAAACCCCGGTCTCATACAAGACTGCATGCGTGCACGAGGACAAGATTGAATCACCAGCACAAACCAGAGTGCAAGAACCCCAGAGATTTGAAGGACCAACATGCAGATCAAAGGGACCAAGATCAAACTAGAGAAGCAGGATATCGTCAAGAGAAAAGCTTCCCTTGGAGGGCAAGCGAGCTCGGCAAGGGGCAAGGCCACCCCCAGAAGTAGACAACCGAAGCATCCCGGCAGATCCTACCGGGGCTCACGAAGGCGAAACCACCTCACCAACCACTCTACCACGACCCACGTCGTCGATCAGTGCGGTGTCAAGCCGCAAAGTGATTAAGTGGCAGCCATTCGCCACATGGCGGCCATTTTCTACAGGAGAAACCCACAAGTGACACCCGTCCTGCGACGTGTCAAGCGAACAGGCGCGGAGCTGGCAAGATAGCCCGGCAAGCCTTGCCAGGCAACCAATGATGTGACATTGAGCGGTACATTTAATGCACCCTGTTAGCCCGCGGAGTTAGGTATGATAGCATTGTTTGCTATCTTATCAGTGTGTAATGACTACTTTGCCACTGTGGTAACCCCTTTGATCTATAAAAGGAGGCCCATGGCAACCGTAGAAAGGGTTAGAAGGTGGATAACTCACACCCCAATACGTGCGTAGTCGCTGCTGCCCCAAGGCAACCCCTGCCGGGCAAGTGTACTACGCTTCGCCACCACCTTTCCACCATCAATTCACCAAAGCAGGAGTAGGGTTTTACGCCTCGTGGCGGCCCGAACCTAGGTAAAATTGCTCGTGATCTCTCGCCGTCGCCCCACGCCGCTCGCTCTTTGTAACACGCCGCCGCCGAACTAGCAAGGGGCCTCTAGGTCACATAGGTGGCCGTGGTTTCCCGCGACACCCGGCAGTAGGACCGAGCTTGTCTCGCGCCCGGCAGCAGGATCTGACTCGTCTCGCGCCTGGCAGCAGGACCGAGCTCGTCTCGCGCCCGGCGGCAGGACGGGTCGATGGTGGCCAGTTTTGGCTGGACTATTGGGTCTCGACGCTGGGATCGCCAGAGTGCGAAGGCGGTTCTTTCCATTCATCTCTTTGGTTGGGGTAGCGGTGGGTGGCGGGTGAGGTGGCGCTAAGGTCTTGATGTCGGGCGGCGGCCTCTGCTGGTGGTGTCGCGGTGCTCCCGGCAAAGCTCGTGATTTGGTGCTCCCTGGTGACCATGGCCGTGTGGGCGGCGTGGTAGCCAGGGTGTGGCGTTCGGTGGCGGTGAATATTGGTCGGGGTGAAAACCTGTTCTATCTTCGGATTGACCGGCAATGGCGAAGCTCATTCCCTTCTTGAAGGCGTCACCGTGACTCCCGCTGCCCGTCGTGTTGCTCCGGGGGGAACTCTGATCCTTGGATCGGACGGAGGGAGTATTTGCAGCGCGAATATACTAGAACCTACAGGCAACGACAAAAAAAATCGCGTAATAATCACTTGGTGAGGGATCGAACACAAGACCTCCTGCTATGAAATCATATCCATAGCCAGTTTTCGTAACTGAGGTTAAACATGCGAACATTTTTTGATTTGTGGACAAAAATTAAACATGTGAACATTTTTTGAATGGTGAACAAATTTTGAAAATGAAAATATTTTTTGTATTTGTGAACAATTTGGAAAATAAGAAGAATTTTTTAAATTCCTGAACATTTATGAATTTGTGGAAAAAATTGGAAATAGGAACTTTTTTTCAAATTCCAATTTGCAAAGAAAATTTAAACATGTTAACACTTTTTGAATTTGTGATTTTTTTTGGAAATGGGAACTTCTTTCAAAACAAAATTTTGAACATTTTTTAAAATAGCAAACATTTTTTACAAAGCCGAACATTATTTTGAAAGCGCAAACATTTTTCAAAAAGATGAACTTTTTTCAAAATTGCGAACATTATCTTGGGAAACGTGAATTGTTTTTGAAATTTATGAACATTTTCTGAAAATTTGGGAACATTCAAACTTTTTTAAATTTGTGAACAACTTTTTGAACACAATAACATTTTTTAAAACCCCGAACATATTTTCAGATTTGAAAATATAAATTCTGAACATTTTATAAAAAATCAAATTTTAGAAAAAGAAACAGAAAAAGGAAAGAAAAAAAGAAAGAAACAGAAAATAAAAAAACGAAAATAAAAAATAAATAGAAAGGAAAAAAAACCAGCCTCGAAAAGCAGCAGGAAAAAAGAAAACCGTTTCGGGAACCTTCTGAAAGGTTCCAAAACCGGGAGAAAACCACCCGCCCGCAACCGCTAAATGGGCCCCAGCCCACTGAGCTCATAGCGTCGCTCGCCTCTGCGAACCTTCATCAATTTGACGCAGAATGCGTCAAATAGAAAATCCCAATAGGATTTTCCAACCACGTTACCCGTTACCCAGGACTAGATTAGGACGAGGACATTTTGTACATTCATATGCACGCTGAACCCATGCGGCCTACGGTGCACCGGAGCAAACAAACAAACAAAAACAAACAATAAGACCACAAATAGTTGCTGATGTGATCTTAGATGTGACACAGTTAGATAATACCTGGACACATCCTTCCAAGAGAGAGATTTGCCGTTTGCGCCACTTAAACTGCGGCCCTTGTGCGAGACTTGCATCCCATGTCTCGAAGATCACCTCATGTAGCTAACGGCGGTGCTATGACCAGGCCACATAAGGTGGTGCCCTAGATGTTATGTCATGAGAAGGAGAAAGCTGAAAACGGAAAACATGACGATGCGAATAGTTTATTTTCTTGAAACAGGTTTTCACCCCGCTTTACAAATAAAGCAACAACCAAAGAAAACACGGCGGAACGATACAAGAAGGTGAGGTCACCCTCTTACAAAGCCGATCCCATGATAATAGAAACACGCAGAACGCACGCAACTACGGTGCCAACACAGGAAGACTTAGACACACCGCCACGCTATATCCTAGTAGACCTAAGCCCCACGACAACACCCACAAGAGGAGAACGTCACAGAGCGTCGCCGCTGTCGAGTCCACAACGGACAAAGGTTTTCGCCCGAAGCCCTGACACGAAGAGAAGAACCATGATGACGTCTTCAAGAAGAACGCGGCACCCACGGGTGTCACCGTCGTCGGCACCAAGGCGTAGAGCTTTCGCTCGGCAACTCATCTATGTCACCATGAGGCCACCAGGACGAACACGACGGGGTCAGATCCTCAGATCCGGATCGGGGCGACGCCTCTGAGAGGACAGAGAGCACTCCAGAGCCACCCACCGCTACACCTCCCATTGCCCACGCAACCAGGGAAGAGAGCCACCGCCGCCGCACTGGTGCCTGCCGACGAGCAACCATGCAGACCGCCATCCGGGGCCGCTGCCCCCCGGCATCCCTGTCACGGGACACCGTGCATCACTCACTTCACAGCACACTCGACCACGGTAGGAAGAGCAGAGGCACGCCCCCTACTCCTAGCCCGGCATCAGTCACCGAATCTGGGTAGGCACCTTCACCGTAGGAGGCACCCACACCTGCATCCCCAGCCAATCCCGGTGGATTGGGGGGGAGGGGGGGCACACAACTCCATTACTGTCGACGGCCGTCGACGAGAAGCCCCAAGCATAAGCTCAAGCTAGCACGCACGATGCCATGTCCATGGCCACCAGCGCCGATCCGCCCAGCCATGCAACAGTATCACGACCACCGCTGCCGACCACCGCGCCCGCGAGTAGAGCAAGAGCACCATCGCGAGCACATCCCGGACCGAACCCCACCTCACCTACCCGGAGCAAAAGCTCTGATCCGCCCCGGGCCCTGATCCGGTCCACCCGAGCACGAACCCTAGGTCGTGGCCACCTCGGGCAAGCGAACCTGCACGCCACCGGCCCGTACCCAGGAGAAGGAAGGTTGTCACCACCACCTGCACCTCACCGCCAAGCACCAAACGTCGTGCCACGCCATTGCCCACAACCCGTGCACCCCCGAGCCACCACCAGCACGCCATCCCAAAGCACCGGAAGCCCCCCGCAAGGCCGGCCATGGCAAGCACCAACCACCAGAGGGGAACCCCAAGCAGGGACGGCAACCGCCGCCGGAGGGCAGCCCCGCACCGCCCAAGGCGGCGGCGGCTAGATCTGACCGCACCAGATCGGACCACCAGCAACCATGGGGGCACTACAATGGCCCCTCCAGCGGCCACCAAGAGGCACCACGGGCGTGCGACACGCACGGGATCTCGCCGTGTCTGCCCAAGACCGGGCTGACGCGCCACGCTGCCATCCGCGACGAGATCCACCCGTGCTGGATCCCGCGAAGCAAGGGGAGGATCCCGCCGCCGCCGCCTAGGCTTTGCCCGACGGCGGCGAGGACGGGAGGAGTCGTCGCTCGGGGCTTTTTTCGGAGGGTTCATTACAACACCAACCAGGCCGAAGCCTTGTCACCACCAGATTATGCACCTGAGATCCACAGCTACATGAACGTAAAACTTGGTCAGACAATGGTGAAATAGGTAAAATGTTGAGTTAGAACAGCAAAATGGATCACAAACCACTGTCTAAATTGATTCCTGGAGAAATTTATATCAAATTCCAGCGTTTGCCAGCAGAATAGAACTGGGAACAAATGAGCAGCATGAATAAACACCGCAGCAGAGTTAGGCCTCACTGGAATGCAATAGGTCATTGAAGTAGTTAAACCTCAACGCAACAGCACGCACAACAGCTACCCTGTCATACGATTAACTTAGGGAACCTCATCAGATCCTATTGAGCGCTGGAGACCAAAAGATCCTATTAAACTCTGGAGACCAATTCAATCGACGTGCTAGATTTCTGCTACTCCCTCCTATCCATATTAATTTTCGCTGATTTAGTACAAAGACAATGAATATGGACCGGAGGGAGTCCTATGCATTGCAACTCCTTCGTGCCACCACTGCCGTTATTCAATGCTCTTGCACTGCTTCTGCCGCTACTGGAACTGCAATATATACACCAGCCCAATCCCGCCGTGTCTGATGGAGCCGATATGGTCATATTTTGTGGCCGACAAACATGCACATCTGATCATGTATGTGCATGCGAGAACAACTTCTACTTGGCGTCATACCAACTCTTTCCACACTTGCCGTCAACAGCCAGGTCCACTATCAGGATGTTGGTTCCATAGAAGGGTTTGGACATGCACTCTACCACGATGGCCCTGGCCGCTTCAGCAGATTCTGTAGGCCCCTCCAGTATCACTTCGTCGTGCACCTGAGAAATGCCGATAAAAAATGCCGTATTAGGCCAGATCTGGGGTTGGAATATAATACTTTGCAAGGAAACTGACTAGTTAGTTATAAAGTATTACCTCCGTCCCAAAAAAATTGTCTAGATACAGATATATCTAACGCTAAAACGTGACTAGATAACATCCACATTTAGACAAATCTAAGACAAGAATTTTGGGACGGAGGGAGTATGATGTAACTATCGCATTTTCCCTTTCCCATTTACATAGTACTTCTTAGTACAAGTCCTACTTTGTTGTCAGAAGAGAAAAACCAAAAAAGTGATATCAACCTGTAATAGGAGTCTCCAACCAAGCTCCTTAAGGCGAGCATTTCTTTCTATCTCAAGCATTGCACACATGGCAACATCTGCTGCACTGCCCTGTTGAATAGAAAATGCATCATTATTTATGATTTTCCAAACAAAGAAAGAAGTCGAGCATCACAGACATTGGGCCATAATCACTTGATCAATACCAAGTACCTGCACTGGTGCATTTATAGCAGCACGATCAACATGACCTTTTTGACCATGGGGTGCGTGAGTCATGTTAGGAAAGCGGCGTGACCGTCCTAGCAATGTGTATACTTCGCATTTTTCACGAGCAAGCTCTTTCTGCCTCTTTTGCCAAGCTGAAACTTCTTTTCGATCTCTGTACCAGAGTTTGAGTGTATCCCTTGCCTCCTTGACAGACACCTAGTAAGATGGTAAGCTATAAAACCTGAACCGATTGCACCATAGTAATATTTTCTAAGAATATGGAGTTTGTGAAACTGTACCATAGCACTTCTCTAGCACGCTAGTATAGTCAACAAATAGAGCTAATTTCACATATAACTTATAATTCGGTAGAAACAAACAGAGGGTTTGCTCAATAAAAGTTGCTGCGCACAAGATATATATCAGTCTTTGATCTGATTTCCATCCTGGATCAATATTTTCTTTGGTGGTAATTGTTAAGGAGTGTTAGTATTAGGTCTAGGAGTCCTATTAGGCTATGTTTCCTTTCCTTGTACCCCAGGTCTTGTGTAATATATATATGCCCCTTGGGCCTTGCAATACAATCAAGTTGAATCCATAACAGTAATTAATATAACCTATCAAACAAAAGTACTGATCCTGCATATATATTTGTATAAGCATGTGGAGGAATGAAGGCCAAAGGAGAATACATCCTAGGCACAAGAGGCAGGAGGGAGATGAGAAAAGTGCAACACGTTACTCGTAGCTGATGCACATACATATGATAAAGGACAATGTTCAACTGACGCGTACATCTGGGTTAAGTGTGCAAGAGAATGACCTAATGAAGTTGTTTCCTAAACATACCTGGGTTGGGTTGTTGACACCAACTATCCTAATCAGTTCAAAATGCAGATGATCAGAGTTCATACCTGCCAATCACGGGATAGTCCCTGAGGTGTCTTTCCATACGCAATAGAGAAATTAAGCATTTTAGCCTTCCTTTCTCAGCACCAAAAGCATCCTGAAATCAAAAGGAAGACATCAAATTTAGTTTCATACATTACAACTCTACAGAGTACAAAGCAAAAGCATCTAATAAACAAAAACTGCAAATGCAGAAGGTTTGTGCTCAATAACAATCTAATTAAATTGATACTTTGCTGTGAAACTAGAAAAGAGTAACGCAAGATCCTGTCATGCTTGAGAAGGAGTACTGGAGATGCAAGGCCAAAAATATTAAGTGAGAAGAGTGTCCAAAGCAGACAAACAATGAACATGGCATGCTTGGTTTCATGTCTTCATGAACGCCCCATGCCAGAATGAGTGCATCAATCTTGGGTGGGACAGTGACATTTGACGACTTTGTGTAGCGCAGTGGGGCATGCAACAAATTTCGCGGAACGACACCATTCTAAATGCTAACTTCACAGACCCAAAAGGTATGCAATCATCCTCAACCATTTACAGAAGTGCAAGAGTTTGGTCAAGTAAACTGCTAACTACATATAACTGCATTGAAGTGGAACCAACAAATAATTTTTTTTTTCAAGAAGATGCAAAGGACCTTTGCATTTCATTGCATTGAAAAGGTAGAGTTTTGATACAATCCTCCTAGGAAGTCAAGTACAAATGAGGATCAGTGAAACTAGTGCACATCCCAAGTGGACGGCAGAATGACGCGAAGGCCGTGGGCACCCGCTCTTGCCTTAAACAGTTCAAATGAAACCAAGCATAGCTTTAAAACATACGCCACTGTCAGAATATTAGTGACAGAGTCAAGTACCTTCAACAATGGCACTGGAGGCTTCTCTTGACCTGGTTGAGGTTGCCATTCAAGAAGTACTTTTTTTTCGTGAACAGCATCACGCACATGCTCATACATATTCATGGCTGTTCTAGAATGAAAGTCACCACCAGCCTTGAAAGCATCCAGCATGCTTTTACAACTAGTAAGATGGGCTAAGATCCTCAGCTCCAGCTACATGGAAATGTATCTTTCATCAGGGTGAAATAGACTTGGCGATTCCAAGAGACAAAGAAATACTAAGAGCATCATTTGGCATTGAACATACCTGGCCATAATCAGCAACAACAAGAGAGTTCCCTGGAGCTGCAACAAAAGCTTGGCGGATCTTATATCGATCCTTTTCAAGTGCAGGTTGATTCTGCAAGGGAGATTATTCTGTTAGAGTTATATTTATGGTGGCCTTTGGCCTTTTGTATTCTGGCCTTTGGCCTCCTCTGTACATGTATATATGATGGCGTTTGCCTCCTGATAATACTAAGTTGCTATTCCTAACATGGTATCATTGCTTAGGTTCTAGATCATCCATTGACGCCGCAACTCGTCTGCTCTTCCGATTGGATTTTTTTCCCGGTCTGTTCATCTTTTCTGATTGCTGCCGCTGCTTGTCCACACATCCAGCAGCCTCTCTCCGCTGCTGGCCACCCGCAGCCGTGGCTCTCTCTCCGCTCCAGGTTGCCGTCGCGTACCAAGCCGCTGCCCACCGGATCCGATCTCCGGTTGTCCGGGCCGCCTTACGTTCGCCATACAGCCATCCACGCCGCCCGGCCCCCGCCGGCTTTGCTCGGCGGCTACTCCCTCGTCTCCTGCAACTGCAGGTCAACGCACAGGCCTGCTCCTTCCCTCGTCCTGTTCGCCCGCCTGGGTGTCCTTAGGATCGAGCTGCATTGAGCCGCCCTCTGCTTCTGGATCGAACAAAGGATCGGGCCGCCCTCTGCTTCTGGATCGGGCCACCCTCCTGTGGATCCGATCTCCCGCCGCCAGCCGCCGATCTCTGCTGCTCTCTGCCCGCTGCATTGTGCGCGTGCGCTCGATTTCGAGCCATCGCTGCTCTGCGTCCCAGTTTGATCGAGCCAGCACGTGGCCCGCTCGTACTGTGCTGCGTTCGTGTCATCTGGCCTTCCGCGAACTGGCTTGGCCCTTGCCTGATTAGAGTTGGCCCGTCCCTTTGCAAAGAAAAAAAAAAGAGGGTACTATGTCGTTGTCTTCAGGCGCTGGCTGTCTATCCAATGTCAGCTCACACATGCACCTTCCATCTTTACTCGGTGCTCCTCCTCAGGTCTTGCAGTCTGTTACTCCGATATTATTGGATGGCAACGGCCGCTTCGTGTTGACTCCTCTCGACACTTCCGTGGGCGGTGGTGGTCACTCTTCGTCGACTCCCTTTGCGGCTTTTACACGTCGTGGTGGCTGCTCTTCGTCGACTCTTGCAGCTTCCGCGCACGGTGGTGATCGCTCTATATCGACTTCTCTCGCGGTTTCCGCGCGCGGCGGTGGTCGCTCGACGTCGACTCCTCTCGCGGCCTCCGCGCGTGGCGGTGGTCGCTCTACGTTGACTCCTCTCGCGGCTTCCGCGCGCCACGGTGGTCTCTCTACGTCGACTCCTCTCGCGACCTCCGCGCGCGATGGTGGTCGCTCTATGCCGACTCCTCTCGCGGCTTCCGCGGATGACGGTGGTCGCTCTACATCGACTCACTACTCTCGGTCGACTCTACAAGCGGCTGGTGTTCCTACCTCGACCTCTTCCACTGTGTCCCTGTCTGCGCGCGAAATTGCGCAGCTCGGATGTCTGCTTGCTGCTTCAGAGTCTTCACCGACTGGTTGTGCAGGTTCTGTGACCGACTCTTCTGGCATTGAGAAACCACCTTCTACTCATTCAGGTACATCCCCATGAATTCTTGATACTGGAGCATCTTTTCATATGACTTATGATTCTTCTACTTTGACCTCCGTTCGACCCGTCGAGTCTCCTATGCGTGTTCTTACAGCTGATGGCACTACCCTCCCTGTAGCTAGTCGAGGCACTCTTAACACTTCTTCATTTCATGTTCCTTCTGTCGCTCATGTTCCTCGACTTACTATGCAGCTCATATCTGGTGGTCAGATTGTTGACTCTAGTTGTAGGGTCATTCTCGACTTTGATTCTTGTTCTGTTCAGGATCGTCGCACGGGCGCTCTACTTGGTGCTGGCCCTCGACGCTCAGATGGTCTATGGGAGCTTGACTGGCTTCGTCTTCCCTCCGCTGCCACCGCCGCTGGTCTCGCAACCCCTGTTGCTGCATCTACAAGCTCTTTTCAGCAGTGGCATCATCGTCTTGGCCATTTATGTGGTTCTCGTCTCTCGTCTTTGGTTCATCGCAGTGTTTTGGGGTCAGTCTCCGGTAACGCTTCGTTGGATTGTTTGGGTTGTAGGCTTGGTAAGCAGATTCAGCTACCTTATCCTCATAGTGAGTCAGTGTCTGAGTGCCCTTTTGATCTCATTCACTCTGATGTTTGGGGTCCGGCTCCCTTCGTTTTGAAAGGGGGTCATCGCTACTATATTATCTTTATAGATGATTTTTTCTTGGTACACTCGAATCTATTTCATGTCTTCTCGCAGTGAGGTCTTATCTATATACAAAAAATTTGCTCCATGGTTCATACCCAGTTTTCTACTCCTATCCGTGTTTTTCGCGCAGATTCGGCTGGTGAGTATATCTCCCATGCGCTGCGAAGATTCCTTGCTGAGCAGGGTACTCTTGCTCAGTTCTCTTGTCCTGGTGCTCATGCTCAGAATGGTGTGGCTGAGCGCAAGCATCGTAACCTTCTTGAGACGGCACGTGCGATGATGATCGCTGCCTCTCTTCCGCCTCACTTCTGGGCTGAGGCTATTACCACTTCCACCTATCTCATCAACATTCAGCCATCTGCTGCTCTACAGGGTGGTATTCCTCTTGAGCGTCTTTCTGGTCGTTCTCCTGATTATTCGGCACTTCGCGCCTCTGGCGGCCTGTCGGCCACCTCGAGCCGGTGTCGCCTGCTGCAAGGCCTGCGCGCGACGCTCGAAGGCGCGAGCGTAGTACATGGCCGTCTGGAGGTCCTGGGGTCCCCGCAGCTCCACGTCCACACGGATGTGATCCGGAACACCGCCGACGAAGAGCTCGGCCCGCTGCTGCGCTGTCACACCCGGCGCGTGGCATGCTAGGGCCTGGAAACGGTCGGCGAAGTCCTGCACCGTGGAGGTGAAGGGGAGGCGGCCGAGCTCCGCCAGTCGGCTCACAAAAGCGCTCCCAAGGGGACCCGCGTAGGGACCCGCGGAGCCGGACGGATCGCCGTACAGTAGGGTGGGCACCGGCTGGTCCCCGGCCGTAGTGTAGATCGGCGACGGCGATGACCCGGACAGCCAGGCCGGGAGCGGAGATGGCGATGTTGGGAAGCGGACCTGCTGGATCAGGACGCCTCCCGGCGTGGTCGCCCGCCCGGCGCCGAGCGGCGAGGGCGGCAGCGGCGGCGGTTGTCTTTGTATGGGGCGGCGGGCGCGGAGGCGCTGGCGAGAGCGGGCGCCGCCATCGCGGGTGGCGGCGGCGGCGGTTGCAGCTATACTGGGGTGCTGGCCAATGAAGGCCATGGAGGCCGCTGCGGCGGCGGCGTAGTACCACGGCAGGGCTGGCGGCCCGGTGGCGGCGGCAGGGGCGGCGACGGCCCGTAGGGGCTGGCCAGGTACAGCCGGATCCCCTGGACGGTTGTGACGAGGTCGTGGAGGACCCCGGTGACCTCCGAGGTGTAGACGGCTGCTGGCGGCACGGTGGAGGGGGCCGGCATCTGGGCGGTGGAGGCGCTGGAGGTGGAGATCAGCGGCACGGATGGTGAGGGCAGCGGCGCGGTGGTGGCGGTCGGCAGCGGAAGCGACGGGGTTGGCGGCGGCGAAGACATGATCAGAACTGAGCTAACTCATACCAAGGCGGTAGGAGCTAGGGTTCTACCGGGTCTAGGCTGGAGGTTGTAGGGAAAGGAGGGGAGTTGGACGCGGGTGAGCACGGGGCCGCCGGCGGCTGGGCGCTGTCGTGCGCGTGGAGGAGGCGGCGGCGGTGACAGGAGGCGGCTAGGGTTTAGGGTTTCCGGCTCCTCTGGGAGCCGGGCAATAGAATTGTCTTATTGCTTAATCTCCAAAAGAGTCTTACAGCTTGTTTATATAACCACGATGCTAATAAAAATAAAATAACTTCTGGGCTAAGCCCCTAACTAAACCTGCCCGGTGGGCCTCCTACGGGTATAAGTTACCCCGGTCATAGCACACTACTTGCTAAAAAATGCTGGAGACTTATTGAATATAATCAGTCCTTGTGTGCGGGGATCTTGAGGCCCAAATATTTCCCTGATGGGAATATATTGTCAGTTGAACTGAAGAAAGGCTCAACTTATGTCTGGCAAAGCATATGGTCAGGAACCCAAACATTCAAGAAGGGATGCATTTGGAGAGTGGATAATGGGGCCAACACCCACATTTGGGATGACCCATCGATCCCCTCCAGCAGTTCCATGGAAAATAATAACTGGAAGAGATGCTAGAGTCCTGACTCGGGTCCGGGATAATTTCTGGGATGTTAACTCCAACAGAATCCTCCAGATTCTGCTGCCAGATGGTGAAATGGAGGATTTCGTGGCTTGGCAATTCACAAAGTCGTACACGTTCTCTGTCAGATCGGCCTACCATCTTAAATGGGAGTCGACATACGGAGAAATTCTGAAACAGAATTCAGGGGAGAGCGGATCGCTGCTAAACCCCGTTTGGAAACAGTCACGGAAGTTAAATGTCTCATTGAAGGTGAAGATTTTCATGTGGCGTACGCTTCGTGGTGTGATCCCGTGCCGTGTTGTCCTTGCTGATCGCCACATTGGAACACTTTCCCAATGTCCAGTCTGTGAAAAGGCCAAAGAGGATACTAGACATGCATTATTCACCTGCGAGCGAGCTAGGAAAGTTTGGAGCAGGCTGGGAGTAACAGACAAGATCAATCAAGCTCTAGAGATCGGTAGAGCTGGCTCAGCTATTCTTGAGAAATTACTGTGCAACTCTGACGCGAACCAGGTATACCTCAGCCACATACCCATGGCCTCTCTCTATGCTGTTAGATGCTGGTTTTTTGTGGTGGGAAAGGCGTCGGCGTGTAAATGGTGAGGAGAGTCAGACTGTGGAAAGGTCAGCATCAGCAATCCAAGCCCTGGCACTGAACTACACACATGCTGGAAATACTGTAGCACATCGAACAAAGCAGCTTAGATGGACAAAACCTCCACAAGGTATGCAAAAGCTCAATGTCGAATTTGTTGCCGCTGAGAACTTCTTCATTGGTCCTACCAAGGATGCCCACACGACTGAAGCGATTGTACTGAAGGATTGGTCCTCTTCAGGCGCAGCACCCATCATTGATGATTGTTTTGATGGGTGAGTTCGGTAAGATAGTTTTTGAGCATTGCCCGCGTGAAACAGATCGTTTTGCTGATTATTTAGCGACCGGGGCCAGGACTTATCCTCCATCTCTGGCTGGAGAGTCCACCCTCGTCTATTCTTAGCCTATGGTGGATGATGTATCGCTTTTTCATATGAAGTAAAACTAGTCATGAAGGCTTTCCCCAGAAAAAGACAATGCATGTTAATTTCACTATACTAACGCCACTAGTGAATGCTCAAGTTTGAACCTATCATCAGCTCGTGTGCTTTATGAAATTTATAGCATATGTTAACTTCGTCCCTAAGTACTTCACAAAGTCTCCTTTACATAGCAGTTCACAGAGTCTCCTTTGCAAAGCTCAGGAGAAGCAGCAGAGAATGTGCATATACATAACACGCCCATCTAGGATAAGAGCATCTGTGAAACAGCAGCTTTTAGTATCTTACCAAAACAAGCACACTGGTGAGCAGAAGTTGGTAGTGCTTATTTGCATCTTTTATTCTTTCTTGAACACATACTCCCTCCGTTCCAAAAATACTTGAAGTTCTAGGTTTGTCCTAAGTCAAACTTCTTTAAGTTTGACCATGTATACAAAAATATATTAACATCTACAACATCAAATTTATATAACATGAAATATATTTTATGATGAATCTAATGAAACTAATTTGATGTTGTAGATGTTGGTATATTTTTCAATAAATTTGGTTAACATAAAGATGCTTGACTTAAGATAAACCTAGAACTTCAAGTATTTTGGAACGGAGGGAGTATTCGATTCTTCTAAAATACACCTATCATCTGTTTGTTTCTAGCGCTCTTTTCTTGTATACAGTACACCTTGCACTTATAACAACTGAGAATCGGGGAGATGCTGGTTTAAAACAACAAATGAAATGCAAAAGATGCATACCTGCAAATTTGGTATTCGTGCTGATAAGCGCCCTGTCTCAGTGTTGATATTTAGCGAGCAGTGAATGCGCCCTTCCTTGCATGATATATTATCTCCCTACCATGGATAAAAAAGTGTTTGACTTAAGAGTAACAATACTCAGTGACACTAATACTTCAAGGTTAACTTGACCCCACAAGCAGATGTCAGCACACATAAACCTTTAAACATACTCGAAGAGTCATAGTGTACAAGTAGCATCATGGGAATTTCTCAGAATCCATATGAACACCCATTTTGCGCCAAGTAACAAACAGCATTAATCAAGCGTCTAAAATTCATACTTGACGGTGCACTCACCAACTTTAGCTGCACCCATGCCTCCTCTAAAAAAAGCCGCCATATCACATGATGAGCAAAATAGCCACTCAATGGTTCGCAGAGCACCAGGTAAACAATATTTGAACTGAGCATGTCGCACAGCTTGATTTGCATTGTAAATGCATCCTAAAAGTAAAGGTAGGAACGACAGCTCTAGTCGGTATAAGTAAGATCAGCAGGCTAACCTGCAGGGGAAGAATGAAGCTGGATATCAACTTGTCAATAGAGGACCTTTCACACAGAGCCGCAATGGCATGGCATGCATCTGTTCCCTTCTTTCCTCCACCAAACGGTTCATATGCAGTTCCATATGATGATACCGCTTCTATATCCTGCTCGGGAAGTTCTGAACCGTTGCTATATTCATCTCGCTCTTGGTCGTCTTCTATTGTGTAAATTTGATCCATGGGTATCTTACCAGACAATATTTTCAATGCATCAATGCTGACTGAAGGCCACCCATTTGGGGCGAACATATCAATTTTCAGATCTTCCACAATACCAGAAAGTTCGATTGTGCGGAACTTTGAAGCCTTCTGGCCCTCTGGAGCTATGTTTTCATCATTTCGCACTTTAAACATTTTACTTTGTGGCCAGGTCTCATCATGTTTATGCCTACCACAAAGATTAGAAGTTAACAGTCCTAAAAATCATGCACAAGCAATGGCTATTGGCGAGCAGGTACATATTTAAAGAGAGTTCAGTTACACCTTTTAGGAATTATTATACACAGAATGACTGGCAGGCCCAACCCAATGCAAAGGAAGATCCAGTTTCAAATTCCCCCTTTTGTTGATATGAAGCATTATAAATGACAGAAACAAAAAAAAATCAATCTTATCTTATTTTACCCAAAAATTGGCTCCTAAGGAAAAATCCCAATTAAAACAAGCAAACACTACAATTATACTAACCATCAGACCAAAATCATTTAAATGTTAACTTTGATTCTCAAATACTTGAAACATTTTGATCATTAGATACATCTTAAGTTGCAAGGACAGAAATTTAATAAAACCACCTATATTCTTTCCTAAAAAGGCATCCTCTATGAATAGAATGTAGAGTTGTAGACTAAGTAATGTAGGAATATTTATACTTCGCAGCAAAGTGTGGGTGGTAATAATATTTAGCATACAATCTATAGCCTGTGTCACACTGTGCATATGAATCACAAAGGGTCAATGCACGCTAACTCAGATCAACACCAGAATTAGTACATTGCTTTTTTAAGAACCTAAAGATGTCACAAACTATTTAAGATATCATAGGAGATGGTATATGGAAATCCAGAAGACCTTCAATGTTGGAACCTTAAATAATAGATCGGCACAAAAAGGCGACAATACCTGTTCTCAATGCCAGCAAAGAAAAGCTGGCGAAGTTGTATATCACTATTCACATTCATGTACTTGGCATCTGGAGAATATTCAGATGCCCATTGCCTGAACTTATCTGCAGCCAATTTCCGTTCAGCAACAGCAGTTTTCTCGATCTCTGAGAGGTAAGCACAATCAACAAGCATTCCCTCTGTTTCCATCTTCACAAGAAGGGAACCAAAGGGACGCCAATACTCTTCATAGAAATCGTACATTGTTCCTCTAGGACAACCATCGAAAATCCATTCTTTTGCTTCAAGTTTGCTTTTCAGGCTTTCATAAAGCTTCAGTGTATTCACTGAATCCAATGATGAATAGCAAATCCACATCTTTCTGTCTTCCCTTTGCAGCTTTTCTACTGGTTCAATATATACAACTTTCCCTTCACCTCCGTCTTTTCTAATCTTTTTTGTACCAAAGATTGTTTTCATTGATACCTTTCCAGTTTTAATTAAATCCTTTCCAACATCACTCATGACTCTCGGATCATTTGTAAGTCCTTCGAGTGAATATCCACCATCGGTTCTCCTGTTAGAATCCCAAAGGCGTGCAAGATGCATTGTATCAGCATGAAACCCAGCCACCTTGATTCCATAGTTCTCAATGACATGACTACATGACTATCAAAACTATAGTTATGACAAACCTACATGATGAAGAGGAAAAACAAATGATGGCTTCAACCAACTCAATAAAAAATAAAGGTTGCAATAGTTGATATGACATGAGTGATCTGTAATATGTAATTTTTTCGAGATTGACACTTGAAATATAGCAGCTTCTAGGCCACAATGGCATCTTAGCAGCAAACTTGTTCTAGGAAGAAGCAAATCAAGGCATGATACCATGAGCAACAAGAAAACAGTATGCACTTGAAATATCCAGTGATACTATATACATTTGTTGTTGGATATGTAGTCTGGTGGTATTTTGCTGTTATATGAAATGCACAAGTATAAAAATAGTGCAATACATCCGATCTGTTTCAAGAGTAATCCACAACAGTAAATACTGGCACTGGAGTTATAGGTTTGTTGAGGTAAGACGTTAGAAAAGAACAGAACTAAACGGATTACATGAAGAGGCACGAGAAAATGTTACAACACATAAAGGGGAAACAATAGTCAGAGATTACTCCACTGTAAATAAGGAGGAACAAAACTGGACCTTCTTGATAGACATGTCCTCGAAGAATGGAGCAAACGCCATCAAGACATCCCTCCCACCGTCTAGCACATCCACCCAAATGCATGTTTTGCCATTTCCAAAATCGGCATGTGCATCCAAATTTCCTGAATAGATGCTAAAGCATATAACTTCTCCATGATCAACCAGTGTCTCTTTTTTGACATCAATATTTGCTACCTGCGTAAGATTGTGCTACCCTAAGTCAGAACATTTTAATGAGCTTAGTGTGCATCATGCAATAACATTGCCTGCTTGTCGTGAATAAGCAACATTAGACCATTTGGCGTAAGTGATGAACATATGAGTTCTCTTTTCTTTTTTCTTTTTTTTTCTTTTTTTTTGCAGGTAGAACATATGAGTTGTCAGCAAAGCTGCTATCCCAGCAGTAACCTACGATCATATGTGCTCCTGCTGTTAGGAATATGCAACTTGTATTCCAATGAGGCCATAGGCCAGTATATATACATGTACAGGTGCAGGAAATATGCAGAAGACCCCTTATAGAATGGGGTAAATACGAAAGGCTACATGGCTATATATATAGTACTCTAACACCCCCTCAAACTCATGGTGGATAAACAACACTGAGTTTGGAGAGTTAGAAGCCACGCTGTGCTCTAGTCTGGGCCTTCGTAAAGAAATCCGCCAACTGTAACTCGGAAGGCACATACTGAAGAGCAATAACCCGATCCTGCACACCAGCGCGCACATAAAAAGCGTCAACACCAATATGCTTGGTGAGCTCATGCTTCACAGGATCGCGCACAATGCTAATAGCACCTGTACTGTCAGACGGTAGAAGAGTAGGTGTAGTGACAGAAACACCAAAGTCCTGAAGCAAACCACCGTAACCAAGTCACCTCTGCCGTCAAAACATCCATAGCTCGCAACTCAGCCTCTGCACTCGAACGGGAAACTGCAGTCTGTTTCTTCGTCTTCCAGGCAATGAGAGAACCATCAAGAAAACACAGTAAGCAGAAAGTGAACGGCGAGGATCACTAGCCCATGTAGCATCCGAATAGACCTGAATCTGTAATGAGCCGGAGTGAGGAAAGAACAAACGGTGAGAGATCGTGCCACGAAGATATCGGAGAACATGAAGGAGGTGACTGTAGTGAACCGAAGTGGGAGCGGAGACAAACTGACAGAATATGGACTGGATAAGAGATATCCGGACGAGTGACAGCTAGATAGACAAAACTCCCAACAAGATGACGATAACGCGTCAGGTCAGACAAGGGGTCACCATCGGTATCACGGAGGTGAACATTGAGCTCCATGGGAGTCTCAACAATGCGGTCATCAGTAAGAGCGGCACGAGCAAGAAGATCCTGGATATACTTTTCCTGGGAAATAAAAAAGCCATGAGAGGTAGAAGAGACTTCGATCCCAAGAAAGTAGCAAAGAGAGCCAAGATCAGACATAAGAAACTGCTCACTAAGATGGGACTTCACAAAGGCAATATGCTTGGGGTCGTCACGAGTGATGATCATGGCATTGACATAGAGAAGAAGAGTCCGACCACAAGCTGAAAGGTGGACAAACAACGCTGGATCATGAGCACTCGCTGAAAAACCAGCGGCAGATACCACAGAGGCAAAACGCTCAAACCAGGCGCGGGGGGCTTGCTTAAGGCCATAAAGAGAGCGACAAAGACGGCAAACCATGCCATCAGGAACAGAATACCCAGGTGGAGGCTGCATGTAAACCTCCTCACGTAGCTCACCATTAGGAAAGGCATTCTTAACATCAAGTTGAGAAACAGACCAATGACGAACAGAGGCCACGGCAAGAAGTGTGCAATAGTGGTCATATGGGCCACATGAGCAAAATTCTCATCGTAATCACGACCTTGCTCCTGCTGAAAGTCATGAGCCACAAGACGAGCTTTGTAGCGCTCAAGAGAACCATCAGAGCAAGTCTTAACCTTGTAAACCCACTTACAAGTGATTGGACGAACACTAGGAGGAAGAGAAACAAGGTCCCACGTGCCAGTGCGCTCAAGAGCAGCAAGCTCCTCTGCCATCGCAAACTGCCATTCGGGATGAACCACAGCTTGACGATAAGAAGTTGGCTCAAGAACAGCAGCACCAACGCTTGGAAAACCAAGGCGATCAAAAGGCGGAAGCGGACGAGGACGCAAGCCATAAGTAGGCTGAGAGGAAGAAGATGGCACATCAGAAGTAGATCGCTCATCAATAGATACATCCACAACATGTGGACGTCGAGTATAATACGGAGGAAAAGATGGAAGAATACGAGGAGGAATCGCCGAGGTAGACTCAGGGGATGGAGACGAAGAAGTCACCGGGGATGAAGGTGCAGAATCCTGTGACAAGCGAGGTGGGGAAACCATAGGATATGGTGGCGTCGGATCTGCAATAGTGGGAGAAGCAGGGGCAACGGGACAGATGGACAGGAGCTCACCAGAAGTGATAGGTGTGTCAGGAGAAGTGAGGAAAGATATATCCTCCACTGAGAAGGTCGAGGAAGATGGACGTGGATAGAACGGACGAGACTCATCAGAAGTAACATCCCGAGAAATACGCGTTCGACGAGCAACAGGATCCCAACAACGATATCCCTTATGCTCATCACTATAGCCTAAAAAGACACATTCAACAGACTGAGCGGACAGTTTGGTGCATTCACGAGGGGCTAGAAGAACATAGCAAACACAACCAAACAAACGAAGCGCCGAGTAATCAGGAGAACGATCAAAGAGACGCTCGAAAGGAACGCCGCCCTGCAAAGCAGTGGACTGCTGAAGGTTGATGGGATAAGTGGAAGTAGAAACAGCCTCAGCCCAAAAGTGAGGTGGAAGAGAGGTAGCGATCATCAACGCACGAGCCATCTCAAGAAGGTGACGATGCTTGCTCTCAGCCACGCCATTCTGAGCATGAGCACCAGGACAAGAGAACTGAGCAAGAGTACCTTGCTCGGCAAGAACTCCACGCAACATCTTGGAGATATACTCTCCAGCAGAGTCAGCACGGAACACACGAATAGGCGTAGAGAACTGAGTGTGAACCATGGCAGCAAAACGCTTATAGATAGATAAGACCTCACTACGAGAAGACATAAAATATATCCATGTATGGCGAGAGAAATCATCTATGGGAAATCATCTATGAAGATAATATAGTAGCGATGACCTCCCTTCGAGGCAAATGGAGCTGGACCCCAAACATCAAAGTGAACAAGGTCGAAAGGATGCTGAGACACAGTCTCGCTATGAGGATAAGGTAACTAGATCTGTTTACCAAGCCGGCAACCTTGACAGTCTAAAGACACACCCCGGAGACGGGTCCAAGAAGGCCACGTCGAACTAAAGAGGAGAGATGAGAGCCACACAAATGACCAAGGCGATGATGCCACTACTGAAAAGAGCTGGTAGACAAGGCAACAGAGGCAGAGAGATTGGCGGCGGTAGCAGCGAAGGGAAGGTGAAGCCAGTCAAGCTCCCAGAGACCCTGAGAGTCACGGCGCCGGGGGCCAGCACCAAGGAGAGCACCAGTGTGACGGTCCAGATCAGAACATGAGTCAGAGTCTAGAATGACCCGACAACCAGAGTCAACAATCTAACCGCCAGAAAAAAGCTGCATGGTAAGTCAAGGAATCTGAGCAAAATCGGGAACATGAGAAGTTGAGGTGCTAAGAATGCCTCGACCATTAACTAGGAGCAGTACCATCAGCAGTAAGAACATGAACAGGAGAATCAAGAGCACGAATTGAAGACAAAGTGGATGAATCATGAGTCATATGAAAAGATGCTCCGGTATCAAGAATCCACGGAGATGTACCTGACTGTGCAGAAGGTGGTCTCTCAATGCCAGAATAGTCAGTAGCAGAACTAGCAGAACCTGTCGATGAAGAACCGAAAGATGGAACTAGCAGGCATCAAAGTCGCACAATCTCCTGCTCGGTCAGGGGCTCAACTGAAGAGGTCAACGTAGATGCACCCGACAATAGAGAGCCGGAGGTACTCAACAGGGCGCGAAGTCGCAATCTCCTCCTTAGTGAAGGACAGAGCTGAAGTAGTCGATGCAGTAACACCGGGAGAGGAGTGGCCACCACCACCTATAGAAGCCGCTAAATGTGGCGGTGTAGCATGACCACCAACGTCCGCAAAGGCCGGTGAAGGAGACGAGGTTGTATGCAGACAAGCACTAAGCACCAAAGGAAGACGCGTGTGCGAGACGCGGTCGATGGAGTCATATGTACCAGCACAGCCGGTGCAAGTCGCGAGAGGAGTCGATGTAGAGCAACAATCACCATGTGCGGAGGTCGCAGGAGGAGCCGCAGAAGAGCGACCAGCACAACCTGCGGAAGTCACCTCAAGGGACGACTGTATAGATGGACGAGCACCAAGAACCGGGGAAAGGCACATGTGCGAGACGGGGTTAGTGTAGGGAACACCGAAAACATCATCTGAAATCATCGGACAGCGGGCTAGAGACACCATGATTTTTTTTAGCAGAACGAAGCAAAGCTTCAGCCGAGCGACACCAGGAAGACAGCGTCAGCACAGAACAGGACCGACAAGATCCAGCGGGTGGCGGCGGAATCCGGCGGCGGCACGAATCAATTCGAACATAGGGCGGCCGAATCGAGCCCGCGGGGGCAGTGGTCGTCCAGAGAGGCCACAAGAGGTAGCGGCCTTCATGGGAGAGCGTCGTGGAAGCAGCCTGACGAAGCCTCGAGCGATGCAGGCGAGGATCAAACAGTAGCTGGGACCAGGATCTTCACGCGGGAAAGCAGCAGCAAGTGGACAACTTGTGCAGGCACACGTCACATGCAAGAACACCACGTGCAGGCAAGGAAGCACACATCACGACGGGCAACTCCAGCTGATCTCATGAGTTGTGATCGGATGAAGCGCCCGCTACCGCACAGATGGAGCGGCGATCCCGCGCGCACTAACGGAGCCGTCGGGCGTGGATGCGTCCAGCGAGAGGCAGATCGAGACCTGCGGGCGTGGCTGGGTGGGTAAAAGTGGTAGCGGATCGGGAGTAGAGCAGCGGCAGCGGAGAAAGCTACACACGGGTTAGGCAGCAGCCAAGCGCAGCAGCGGCGCAGGAGTGGCGGGCGGTGTGGAGCAGCGCAGCCAGAGAGAGGAACGCGGCGGCGGGATTGGATCTTAGCACGAGTTGCGCGTGCGGAAAAAAAATAACCTAAAGCTCTAATACCATGTTAGGAATATGCAACTTGTATTCCAATGAGGCCATAGGCCAATATATATACATGTACAGGTGCAGGAAATATGCAGAAGACCCCTTATAGAATGGGGTAAATACAAAAGGCTACATGGCTATATATATATAGTATTCTAACACCTGCAACATGAGAATCCAATACTTACTGCTTATAATGTATCTATTTTAACATTCTTCATAACATTTGGAGGAGATTTTATCGACTTAGCTTAAATTCATAATGGAGGGACACGAACCAAACATCAACCATTTCTTGAGGCAACGGCCATTTGGGGACCATAGCCCATCAGAAATCAACTTCTAGTGATAAATATGTAGAGTGGACAAAACATATGAAATCCATGAAACATCGCTGTAAAGAGACATTATTCCGCTAGAGAAATTTATTGCCCAGCTGCCAATTATTACTTTATATGCATCTAATGGTGGCTGATAATGAACATAGCATAATCATTCTAGAGAAATAAATAATTGAAGCAGAGCTTTAGTTAAATATAGAATACCTCTGTGTCGCATGCATGAACAAAGCTTTTGTACTTTGCAGTAAGCAATCGAACAACATTCTCAGCTGAGTCGATATTGTCAACAACCAAAACTTCGTCATAGATGCCAGCAAGGGCCTTCCGTGTGCTTTTAGACTCATTGGTCAAGGATATTTTTTCTGGGGAAGATGGAGCCACCTTTTTGGCAAAAAGTTTGTGTTTATTCTCATACCCAACATTAGCATTGCCATCAAACTCTGAAGTTGCCTCCGTATTTGAGAAATTAGGCAGAGGGGCTTCCATGGATGACCAATCATGCAAAGAAATCTCCGCCTTAGACCTACTAGGCATGCTCGATAGTTTGCTGTGATTGTTGACAACACTCGTTGGGGTTGACACAGCATGGGCAAACCGATTTGTCAAACTACACTTGACCAAATCTGTATTGGCATATCTATTCACAGTTGATTTAGATGGCACTCTTTCTCTTAGATTGTTATACATGGAAGGATAGGTTGAACCCGAGGGTTGTTCATGATTTAGATCTTCAGCCCTTAGAGGAGTGGCTCCATTATGGATGTTATTGCTGACAGCGTTGGTGGTTCTGAGATAAAACATCTTCCTGCTCTCATTCATCCATTCTTGTTTGCTACTTTGCACATTAAAGTTGGCATAAAATCCAAACCTGAAATCGCCACTTTCTCTAATTCCCATGTCTGAACTATTGGAATAGTGTTGCCTGTCAGCCAGAAACATTTGGAAAATTAGATTTTATAGGACTGAAATTCTTAACTATGATAAGAAGAGAGAGAAAAAAAAGGAACATTACATCTAAAACTAATAAGTTGTCAAATGGGCATTATGGACTATTCGGAATAAATTGATTATTGAGCACGTTATGATTAATCATCCTGCTGATTGCATCTTCAAAACCGTTGTCTTCTTTCAGCTATGGTCGCCATTGGACAAGAGAAAGGACAGGGCGGCGTCGAAGGTGGCTCTTATTCATGCCCACCCGACCCCAAGAAGCGAACAACTGACGGCCTTTGCTGGTTCCTCGTCATGGGGCTTTATATAATATGTATAAGAAACAATGTGTTGACATCCAATGCAGAGATATATGGCCTAGCGAATAGCAGCTGCGCATAATCACATAGCCACCTACCATGAACCAAAGGAAACATCACCCTGTGCGGTCACGAACAACAATAGATTTAATTTCTGTATGAGTAAAATGCATCGGAAGTCACTGTTTTTGCTCCATCTGCTCACTTCGGTCACCGTACTTAGGGATACATGCAACACGGTCACTATATACGACAAGACGTGATTATACGGTCACTGTAGCACGTATTGAGCTCAGACACCGCCCTTTGACCAATGGACCGCGCCAGTGGCGAGGAGCGCCGTCAGCGACCATTTTGCACAAAACCCCGTGTCATTGAAATGGATCAAATCCCTTGACAAGGCGCAGCCGAGCGTGAACAGATTCCCTTCGAGGCGAGCGTCTCCAAGACCGGGCTCTGTCGAGCATGAAGTCAGATCCCGGCTCTCCACGACGACGCTGAGAGCCCGAGCTCACGGAGGTTGGGGAAAGAGACGCTTCGGCGGGAGGCGGCGGTGCTGGGAACCTCGAAGCGAGGTGGAGGCGGGTGAGGTGGCCGTCTGCGCAGAACGTGGCGGGGGACGACGCCGAGCGGGCGCCGGCTGTTGACGAGGACGAGCTCCTGCAGCCTTGGCGGCGAGGAGCTGGAGCGTGGCGCGAAAGCAGTGGCGGACTCCTCCGGCGGTTGCCGTTGAGGTGGACGCAGCAAAAGGGCCCGGTGCGCCTCGCACGCGGGACAAAGGGGCGGCGGGCGGGGGAGAGGTCCGCGTCGGCGAGGACGAAGCGGGCGGACCGCTGACCCCGCGCCAATAAGGGAGAGAGCGGGCTGCGGCGCGCCTTGACGGGCAGGAGGAGACGACGATGCTGGAGAAGCGTCGGGGGAGGCGGCCGACGCGGTCGACGGCGTCGCCGGAGGGGAGGCGGAGAGGCGGCGGCGGCGAGACGGGCGAGTCGGGGAGGGTGTGGTGGGTGCAAAAGAGCAGGCGGGCCAAGATCTCGTCCGCCTCGTCTGGGTCGCGCCCGGGGTGCAGGAGCTCGGCCAGCACCGCGGCCCCTAGGGTGCCCTGGGCGATCGCCGGCGGCGGCATCCCCTCGGCATCCCCTCGCCGGCGTTCGCTTCCTCTGCTTCGGTGGTAACGAAGACGGACGACCGCTCCCTGCCACCTGGCGCGGTCCATTGGTCAAAAGGGGCGGTGTACGAGCTCAATACGTGCTACAGTGACCGTATAATCACGTCTTGTCGTATATAGTGACCGTATTGCATGTATCCCTAAGTACGGTGACCGAAGTGAGCAGATGGAGCAAAAACAGTGACTTCCGATGCATTTTACTCTTTCTGTATTTATCCTTTTCACCTTTCTTGAAACGAGCAGGCATGCAACCAACCAAAGCGAAAACCTCATTAATCCGGCAACAAGGAGCTACCTTGTTCGGCCGGGAAGGGCCGGAGGAACCGGCCGACGGTGGCGGAAGGGCGAGCAGGGGCACCGCGCCCGGAGGTGGCCGGACACCGGCGCCGCCGCCGCCGCCGCCGCCATGGAGCCCACGAAGCGCCTCAGCTTGGAAAACACCGTCGTCCCGCGACGGAGAGGGGAAAGGGCGGAGGAGGGTTCGCACAGCAGTGGACCGAGGGTTTAAGCTGCTGGACCCTCAACGTACCAGAGCTATATATATGTCGCCTAGTGCGACGCTCCGTTCCGTCTTGCCTGAAGGTTTTTCGTCTTCGAGCGTCACTAGGCCGGCCCATTATGGTTTTGCTTCGTGCGTTCGGTCCTCGGGCCTGGTCGATGCGTTCAGCCAAATCCTGAGACCAACTAATTAATGAGCGCTCGTTCGGGTGGCTCGCAACAATCAGCGCCACTTCGTGCGCTTCCAATCGCCCGTCACGTGTCGCGTTCCAGATGCTCTTTTTAGATTTTATTTTTCCGCATGCGTTCTTGGCTTTTTAAACGGTTTTCTTTTTCGGGTTTTTTTTTACGTTTCGGTTTTCCACCGATCTTCTTCAACTTTTGGATCAAAAAATTTATTTTTCGTGAAAAAACATGTTTTTTTTCTTTCGCGAGAGTCACGATTTTGCTTCTGCGAGAGGTACGGTTTTGCTTCGCAAGAGTCAGGGCCGTGCCTTTTGGAAAAAAAAACTTCCTTCCACGAAAGGCACGGTTTTGCTTCGCGAGAGTCACGAAGTGCCTCTCGAAAATGAAAAAAACACGTTTTCTGTTTTTTTCCTTCCGCGAGAGGCACTGCTTTGCTTTGTGCTTTCACGAGAGGCACGGCCGTGCCTCTCGGAAATGAAAAAAATATGTTTTTTTTTCTTTCACGAGAGGCACGGTTTTGCTTTCGCGAGAGGCATGGTTGTGCTTTCACGAGAGGCGCGGTCGTGCCTCCTTGGAAACGGAAAAATCTATTTTTTTTCCTTCCGTGAAAGGTACGGTTTTGCTTCCACGAGAAGCATGGTTGTGGTTTCGCGAGAGCACGGGTGTGCCTCTTTCAAAAAGGAAAAAAACATGCTCCCGGTTCAATTTTTTCGTCCGGTTTTTTTCATGAAAAAAAGTTCGTCAAAACCTATCAACATGAGATCTAGTTTTGAAGATCTCGACCCGAGGAATCCAACTGTGAAAACGGTTCGAGATTTGGGCGAACGGTTAAAGAGATAAAACGTTTTGAATAAATGAATTTACCAAAAAGGGGAAAACTCCCGGGTTGCGACAAGTGGCGCACATGCAGCACCACTTGTCACATCCTGGGGAGGAGGGAGTGGTCTTTGCAACGAGTACTCCTTAACTAGTGATTTCGCCAAAACCTAAACGGCGCCTTGCGGGAGCAACTAGTTGATGAGTGTTCCTTCGGAGCCTCGCAACGATGTGGGCTGAGAGCGCGGTCGTCGCCACGTGTCGCGTTCTAGGTGTTTTCTCTAGATTTTTTTTATTTTTTCGCACGCGTTTTCGGTTTTTTAGATGTTTTTTCCTAAGTTTTTTTTCTTTTCTGTTTTTCACCGGTCTTTTTTAACTTTTCGACAAAAAATTACCAAAAAGAACGCGTTTTTTTTCTTCCACGACAGGCATGGTTTAGCTACCGCGAGATGCACGGCCGTGACTCTCGAAAACAGGAAAAACATGTTTTCACTTTTTTTTCTTCCATGAGGCACGGTTTTTTCCTCCGCGAAAGGCATGGTCGTGCCTCTTGAAAACGAAAAAAAATGTGTTTTCTTTTTTTCCTTCTACGAGAGGCGCGGTTTTGCTTCCGTGAAAGAAAACATATTTTTGTCCCGTTTCTAAGAGGTGCGGCCGTGACTCGCAAACGGAAAAAATGCGTTTTTACTTTTTTTTCTTCCGTGAGAGACATGGTTTTGCTTCCGCGAGATTCACAATTTTGCTTCCGCGAGAGGCACGGTCGTATCCTCTCGGAAATGAAAAAAACATGTTTTTTCTTCTCCGAGAGGCACGATTTTGCTTCCGTGAGTTGCACGATTTTGCTTCCGTGAGCCTCTCGAAAAACGCATTTCTTTTTTTCTTTTTCCTTTCGTGAGAGGCATGGTTTTGCTTCCGCGAGAGACACGGCCGTGCCTTTCTGAAACAAAAAAACATGTTTTATCTTCCTTTTCTTTTATGAGAGGCACGGTTTCGCTTCCGCGAGAGGCACGGCCGTTCCTCTCGGAAACAGCTTCCGGGAAGGGGGAAAACATGCTCCCAGTTCAGTTTTTTGTCTGGCTTTTTCTTAAAAAAAATCGTCAAAACCTGTCAATGTGGGATATGGTTTTTGAAGATCTTGACGCGAGGAATCCACCGGTGAAAATAGTTCAAGATTTGCACACACGGTTGAGGAAACGGTGAGAAAAAGGTGCATTGGATCGCTTGGCAGAAAATGTGTACGAGCAAGCGCGAGGGAGGAATGGGTTTTCGTGTTATGGAGGCTTTTAATCAGGCGTTATTGGCAAAGCAAGCATGGAGGATTATGCAAGTCCCCTCTTCTCTGTGTGCACGTGTTCTCAAGGCACATTATTTTGATCATGGACAATCCTCAATGCGACATGTCCGAGTGGCGCTTCCTACACTTTCATAAGCATTTTGTATGGCCGAGACTTGCTGCTTGAAGGACTCATATGGAGAGTGGGGGACGGCTCGAGCATCCGCATCCATCATGATAGCTGGATACCACGCAAAGGCAGCCTTAGGCCACTAGGCCAAGTGTTCTTGTCGGGGATAAGGCGGGTGAGTGATCTCCTAAATGAAGATGCTACGGCGTGGGATCGTCCCAAACTGGAGGCGATGTTCTCAGAGGGAGACGTTGATGATATTATGCATATATGTGTTGGGGGTCCGGGTACAGAAGTGTAACATCCCAAATTTTCAATTTGGATGTTATACATAGGTCAGCATATGCATATCATATTTTTTTGCATTTTTGTTGTGATCCTAGAAATCTTAAGCAACTCAAGGACCCACGGAGAGAGAGTTGGGGATTTCATAATTTTCATATTTGAATTTTCTCAAATTTGAAAAGAGGATCATTTTGGTTTTAATATTTTTCTCTCCGAGTATTTCAAATATTAAAATAAAAGAGAGAAGATAGTATGACTTCTTCAAAAAGAGAGAAATACCGGAGGAAGAATTTTTAAAATCAAATAAATATTTTATGTGGATTTTTTTGAGATTTTTATTTGAATTAGAAAAAAATATACATTTTTCAAAATTGCATTTTTAGGCCAGAAAAATATTCACTTTGTTCTAAGCATTTTATTTAGACGGTGAAAATTGTTTTTGCCATTTTTAGAATTTTTTTAATATTTTATTAGGATTTTTCTTCGGCGGAATTTTTTTTAAAAAAAGTTTCACCCGACTAGGCCAACGGCCCAGCCGAGCAGGCCGGCCCGCCAGGCGACGCCGCCTTCCTCCCGTGGAGCCCCGCCGTCGCACGGACGTCGAGTCCAGCTCGGCCACGCCGCCTCGCCGCCTTGCCCCCTCCCCCAAGCCGCCTCGCCTACCCCCTCTTATAAGCCGCCGCCCGCCCGCCTCCTCCTCCCCACCCCATTACCCTGGCCGCAGCAAGCGCGCCGCCACCCATTGTCGTTGCTACTTGCGCCGCCTCTGCTGCCATCATTGCCGCCACCGTGGAGCCCCGCCGCCTCGCCGTTAGCCACACCGCCCCGCCGTTGTCGGCGTTCTGGCAACGGGGGTTCCCAGACTTGCCTGCCTGCGGCCCACGGCGTGGCTAAGACAGTAGGCCGTACGACCCATCTTCATCAACAAGGCATCCAAGACCCTTGCGAGGGGCCAAGCCTCGCGAGGCGGACGATGCAAGACCTCCTCAAGAATGGCCTAGTCAGGCAGGTTCGCGAGGAGCGGAGATATCAAGGCAGGGGAAACCTCACGAGGCTCTCGTGACGTGTGCCATGACGTTCGGCACCAGGCGGGCACCAGGCGGGCGCCAGCGCGTGCAGCGTCCTTGTTTCCTCTTTGGTGCTAAGGAGGCCAGCGCAAGCGAAGAGTACCGAGGCATCAGGCAAAGGTTGCTATATTGGTGCAACGAGACCAAGACCAGGAGGACGGCAAGACGGAGGTCATCGTGGAGCCTAAGACGGCGTCACCACAGAGCTTTTCGCAGGCGAAGACCACTTTTGTCAGGATAGCTTGTACTAGCTATCCCCCTTCAAATTTGCCCGCCGTTGTTGGCTCCCTTCCCGCTCAATATTTAGGAAGAGGACCAGGGCCCCTATAAATAGGTCTAGCCACCATAGTGGAGGGGGATCGAGCAGTTCATCCAACTCTCACGTGCACAAGTCCGCAAGCACAAGGACACCTCAACCTCAGGAGGATGTTCTTCCCTCTGTACTGTTCATCACCAGCCCAAGAGGCAATCCACCATCACCACACATCCGACATTGGGCGCGCGCCCCCCAGTGTTCGAACCTCAAGGGTTTGCCGGAACCCCACATCCGACATTTGGCGCGCCAGGTAGGGGTGCGCCGTAGCTTCTCTTCCATCAGATCGTCGCTCGTCGCTTCGTCGCTCCGTCGTCTCCATGGCGGACGCTCGCCGTGCTCGAGCTGAGCGTCGGGCTGCCCTCACCGCCCGCGTCGCTCAGACGGCTCCCGTCTGCGGGCCACCTCGTCGTTCTCCGTCTCACGCCGCCAACGCTGCCACCGGTCCGGTGGGGAATGAGCAGCAGTAGTCCTCGATGCATCCTTCGGTGCGGCAGGACGGCCGCACCGCCACTCCATAGCTGACCCCGGCCGGTTCTTCGTCTCACACACGCCGCGCTCCCATGGAGGCGCAGGCCGTGCTCCTGCGACAACGAACTCCCCGCTACCGCCCGTCGGCGACCTCTCGAGTGGCTCGACCGCGTCGCCGAGCTCGTCCGCGCCGCAGGGGGCTCTCCGGTGCCGTCCCTTTCTCTGCCTCACCCTTAACCAGCCACGGGCGACGAGGCTCATGGCGTGCCTCCACCACCTCTGCCCCAAGACGGTGGCTTGGCACCAACGCGCGCGGCCCCACGGTGTGATCCGCCACGCCCAGTGCCCACGCGCGAAGAAAGAAGCTGCCAAGAAATCCCCCGGACGCGAGAAGCTGCACCCGCGCTTCCCGCGCCACCTCGTCAAGATCGCGACCGCCCGGTAGCGGCACTGCTGGACCTCATCAAGACCAAGCTCCACCTCGGCGGGCCCAGCGACCACGGCCGGCCGCGCGCTTCACCCCGAAGCAGCTTGTCGTCGCGCCGTGCAAGTTCAGCCAGATCTGCCTCCTCGCTATGACGCAGACTTTGCCGACCCGCGGAGTTCCTGCAGCTCACGAGCTGGCGTCGAGGCGTCAATGGCGCGAGAAAGTCATGGCGAACTGGTTTCCCATGGCTCTCAAGGATGGAGCCCGCTCACGGCTCTGAACACGCAACACGGCTCGATCTCCTCCAGGACGAGATGCGCGACCGCCGTCGCCAACTTCGTGGCATCGCGACCGCCACGCGACGCAGGTGACTGCGCCGCATCAAGCAACAACCAGGAGAGACCCTCCAGAAGTACATTCAGCGCTTTGACAACACTCGCCTCAAGATCCCCAAGGTCACGGACGAGGCCATCATCTCTGCTTTCTCTGACGGTGTCCGCGGCGTCAAGATGAAGGAAGAGCTCGCCATCCATGAGGAGTTGTGCACATCTCAGGAGATGTTCGATCTGGCGACCAAGTGCGCAAGAGCTGAGGAAGGGCGCCTCTCCCTCCTCGAGCTGCCAGCTGCGGGTGCAGAAGAGAAGAAAGCCAAGGCCAAGGACGCGAAGCGCAAGGAGGCGGTTGTGCTCATGGTGAGCCCAACACCAAGCGGGCGTAGATCAGCCCGAGTCATCCAAGAACAATCGACCGTTCGCGCCTTCCACAACCTCAACACCCACAACACCCAATAACGCCAAGAGCTCAGAGCCATCGAGAAGGGGCGCGGTCGATACCCAGCGCAGCGGCAGGGGCTCTGCCGTGGAGGAGGGCGTGAAGGTGGGCCTTTGGGGCGGCCGTGGCCCGCGCCAGAATGGCGCGACAGGCCTCGCGAGAACGCGGCAGACCATCCCGTGAGGCGCTGGAGGATCGCCTCGTGAGGATTGCCCCCAAGGCAACACCGGACTCCCCCACTGCCGCCACCAAGAAGGAACGACGACCATCATCGGGACGAGGGGGTTGGGGGCTTCCAGGAGTCGCGCGCAATCGCCTGCATCTTGGGTGGCGCTCAGGCCCCAGCCTCTCAGCGCATCTTCAAACAGTTCGCTCGCGAGGTGAACGCGGTGCTCCCCAAGCTAGAAGCCACGCGCCCGCTCAAATGGTCCCAATGCGCCATCACTTTCAACTCGGCAGATCGGCTCAAGTGTGCGGCCACCACCGGCGCCCTCCCGTTGTTGTGTTCCCCAGTCATCAGCAATGTGCAGGTTACCAAGACCCTCATCGACGGCGGCGCAGGGCTCAACGTCCTGTCCGTCGACATGTTCGACAACCTCCAAGTGCCGTATGAGCAGCTCCAGCCTACCAAGCCCTTCTCAGGAGTGACCGACGGTTCCACCACGCCGATAGGGCAGGTACGCCTGCCTTTCACCTTCGGAGAGCACAAGAACTACCGCACCAAGCTCATTGACTTCGACGTCGCGCACATCCGCCTGCCGTACAACGCCATCCTCGGGTATCCGGCCCTGGCCAAGTTCATGGCGGTCACCCACCACGGCTACAGCGTCCTCAAGATCTTGGAAGCGGCGGAATCATCACGGTCCCATGTGAAGAGAGATGCGGTGTGCTCCCTCGGCGCGCCTTCAAGCTGCAGCAATCAGCGACCCGAGCAATGAAGCGGGGCCCTCAGGAGACCATCCCAAGAAGAAGCAGGTGCTGCGCGCGGCAGACCTCGGGAGGATGGCGGCGGCAGAGCCTCATCGGGATCGGCGCCCGTCTGGGGCGCCTCCCTCCATCGCATAGGAAGGTGCGCCCAGCGCCCTTCTCGGGCAGGGCTCGGGGGATCTCTTCTGGAGGGCCTCAGATCTTGCCAACCTCACGATGGAGGCGCTTGGGCACCACTTGGAGGCATGCTTTGCATCACGTGTCCCTCAGGAGAGCACAGGGCAAGGAGTGCCCACCACTCAGGAGTTCATCACCAAGACCACTCAGGAACTGCAAGACACAAGAGCCATGCGGGGACAGCCGCTCACGAGGCGCAGCTCCCCATCCTGGCGAGGATGCTGGGCTGCGTGTCTGCATTGATGTCCATGGGCTCAACAAGGCCGCATCTCAGGAGCGCTTCTGGCCTTCGCGTGTGGGCCGCTGCGAGGGCCCGCCACACAGCTACGTTCGCATGCCCTTCGGTTTGCCGAGCGTGGCGTCAGCCTATCAGCGCAACATGCGGCGTATCCTGGCGGCTAAGGAGGCCAGGTACCACGCCGCCCTGGAGGAAATGGAGACGGTCTTCAAGGAACCTCCCGAGCCCCCAGAGCCTCCCAAGGCTCAGGGCTCCGGTGGCTCGTGAGGAGTCATCCCTTGACGACGCGCCTTGGTTGCACCAACTCGCCGTCTGAGTAACGGTGACATCTTCCAAGCTCGTTTAGCTGAGAGCGCCCCTCGAGCTGCATTATTCCCAGGCCGCGTGGGTCCGTCCCTGCGGCATGTATCCCTTTTTGCTTATGTATTTAGCTTACCTTCCCGGGGGCGCCCCTCAGGCTGCATCATCCCCAAGCTGCTCGGGCTGGACCCAGTGGCATGTATCTTCCTGCATTTACCCAAGTTGATCTGCTTTTCATGATTAACCTACCCACGGCTATCGCCTGCTCGATCCTCGCCCACCACGGGCCTGTTCATCCTATGCAATTCGCTTGCGCTTTAAAAGGGGTGCTCCTGAGCATCGCGACTCAGGAGCTCTTACAGGCTCTCCAGCCCTCACCCCCTGGCCTTGACCACGGCATCGCGACCTGGCATACCAGCGGCGGCTGAGCTCGCTCGAGGGCCGGGACCTGAGGACGTAGAGTGCTTGCATCTAACCGCCTTGCAGGAACACATAGTCACCAAGACTCAAGACCAGGCGCAACCCGCCTTGAGTAGGGCCTCGTGAGTCCGTCTTTGGCTCACGGTGCCCAGATACACCTCGCAGCCCTGCCCGTGCAAGCCACGCGTGTCGTAGGGGGCAGTCTACGCCCGGGGCTCCTCTGGAGGGGCCCCATCCTGCCTGACAAGTGGAAGCACCATGCTCCGTCTTTGGTGTCGGCAGTGCCGAGGGCGGCTATGCCCGATGCTGGCGAAGCACTATGCTCATGGCTGGTGATAAACAACTAAGGCGACCCCATGGTTGTACCAACCTCGGGGAGCCAGGCTCAACGTCCAGCCTCATCAGAACGCCTCCCTCGAGAGAGCAGCGAGGGGCTGGGCACGGGCTGCGCTCGGGTCACGCTGGCGACGCCACCCAACCAGGTCTCGGGACACAGGCGTCGCGCGCCCTCCCGAGGCATCGGCGAGGCAGGTATGGAAATTGTTTGCACGTCAAGGGGACTCCTGAGCATCGCGACTCGGGAGCCTAACTGGTCACGTAGCCCTCACTCCTTGGGCGCCCTGGTCTCCGGTCGGCCCAATGGCGGTTGAGGTATCGCAGCGGGGCGGGCTCTGTGACGAGAACATTAATCTACCTCATGAACTCTCCCTGTAAGCTGTTTGCGCGTCAAGGGGGACTCCTGAGCATCACGACTTAGGAGCCTAACTGGTCACGTAGCCCCTCACTCCTTGGTCCGTCCTGGTCTTCGGTCGACCCAATGGCGGTTGAGGTATGCGCGGGGCCGGGCTCTGCCGACACAAAACGCAAAGCAAATAGGAAGGAAATCAACAAAATCTCGAAGCAAATATTACAAGCATATTGTCCTCACAATACCAAATGAAAAGTCTAAACGCCTCCACGAGGCATGATACATGTTGCAGGAACAGAACGGGAAGAATAGCCGCAGGTCATCTCTAGACATCGCCGTCGCTTGCGGAAGGTGCTCCCCCGTGAGCAATTTTATCTTCACCTTCATCACAGTACCGGGATCGGCGACATCGCCCGACAGAGGAGGCGGAGACAAAAGCGGAACTTCTTGAAAGAAGGCCTCCACGACCTTACAGGCAGGTGTGGCGGCGGCCTCGCATTGATCTTGACTCTGAGGCTCCAAAGAGCTCATCAAGGCAAGCGTTGGGGGTCGCGAAGGTGCAGTGGTGAAGACGCAGTCAGCCAAGAGCTAAAGAAAGACGATCGTGAGCTTCGCCTCCGCCATGGGACCGAGGCCATCAACGACCTCCTCAAGCGCCTTCACCAAGAGAGGAAGCAGCCGGGCGGGGCCGTCATCGTCGGTGGCCAGCGACTTCTCCAGGCCTTGCTCGTAGAGCGTCTTCAGCGCCTTGCGAGACCTCTCCTCGAGGTCGGCGAAGGCCGCGCGATCTTCGGCCAAGACACGCGCCTTGGCGTCAAGATCGGCCTCCCTCGCCTTCGCCTTCCGCTCCAGCCCTTCCAACCGGCTCTGTTCGGCGGCCTGCGTCTTCTCCAACTCCGCCAGCTCGGCATCGCGGTTCTTCACGACGTCCTCCCGGGCCTTCACCTCCTCCTCCTTTGCTTGGCGGTAGCGTGCTTCTTCGGCGTGCTTGTCGTGCAGGCTCTGCAACTCGTCCTCCAGCACCCGGCAGCGGTCACGGGCGGCCTTGGCATCTTTCAGCGCCATCTCACGATCGGCTGCGGTGTTGGCGGCACTCTGCTTCTCCTTCTCAAAAGCCGCAGCGGCCTGGCCCAGCACCGCGCGAATAGCCAAGTCGGAGTGGATCCAGCTTGAGGCCAGCTCCAGGCGCCCGGCCACAAGACATGGGTCCGCGCTCAGGAGATCCTCATGTAGCTGGGTCATCTCTGAAAGAGCACGCTCCAGAGCAACAATAGCAGAAGAAACTGGGAGTGGAGGTGCAGCAGCGGGAGGAGGCGACATCATCACCAGGGCCTGGGGGATCGCAGGTTCCGGAGCAGCTGGAACCTCATCAGCCGCCCCAGGCGCCGGCACCTTCGGAGCCAGCGGGACCATGGGGGCTAACTCCATGCAGTGATGCTCCTCTTGGCCTCGCGAGGACGACCGGGTTGAGGAGATGCGGGCGCTGCTCCTCCTTTCTCCGTGAAGGGAGGCACGACCGCTGCGTCTTCCTTCCTCTTCTTCGCCGAAGATGTCGGCCTGATCAACCAAGGGCGAGCATCAGGAAATGACAAGTACAAGCAAGGACAAGGCGAAGCTTAAGACACTTACTGATCCACCGCAACATACTTCCGCTTGGGAAGCTTGAAGCTTGACAGCTTCGGGACCTGAGGTGCAGGCGTTCGGGCTCCGGCGGCGCCAGGCGGTGCGGAGGCAGAACCGGAGCCAGCCCCAGGAGGCGTCAGAACGGAGGCGGCGTCACGAGCCAGCAGCGACAACCTACCCCTCGTCGGGATGAGGGGTTGCCCCTTCTCCCCTTGGTGGGCGTCGACCTCGGCATCATCAGGAAGGGCGTGGAGGATCTCAGCCTTGCTCAGAGGGGAAGTCTCCCCCACCTCTTCCAGAGTCTTCTCCGAGTCCACCTCCTCTTCCCCTTCCCCGCGGGACTCGTCAGAAGACACCTCCACTGGTGTCGGTGCCGCAGGGGCTCCCGGAAGTGCCGGCGGCACCAGCCCACGCGCGTCGAAGGTCGGCCTGGAGGTGACGAATTCCTCGCGGTCCCTGCGTTGGAACAAAGGAACGAAGGCGCTAGGCAGGTATTCCTTGTTGTCCCCAACTATGAGGCGCAGAACAACATCCAATTCGTCGCCAAGAAGGGCTCCAGGCCTCAGACAGGTCTTGCTCCCCTCCTCTTCAAGCTCCCACAAGGGGCGCTCGCGCGCCTGGAGTGGGGCGACCCGCGGCATCAAGAACTCCCTCAGGAGCATCACCCCTGTCACCTTGGCTGCCCTCGCATTGCCCGGCCTCAGGTCGGTCACCATCTGCCCCAACACTAGCGATGCCCGCTCATCGGCAAGCTCCGCCTTGGGCCACCCCGTTGGAAGAGGGCGCCGCCGTTGGCAACGCCAGACGCGGATCGGCACGTTTGGCGTCCATCATTACCCATTTGGATCGGATGTTGTCGGCCCTCTTCCCGGTGCTCGAGATCGAGTTGGCCTTGCCGCATGCGACGAAGTTAGCGCATCTGGAGATGTGTGTCTCGCTGACACGGAGGAAGAAGAAATGGCGCAGGAGCGCCACGGACGGCATCACGCCCAAGTATGCCTCCACGATGAGTAAGCGAAGATGGGCGGGAGGAGGGCGAGTTGGGATGAAGATGCAATGCCTGCAGCCCGTAGTGGTCGAGGACTTCATAAAAGAAATCGGAGAAGGGAGGAACCAACCCGACGGCGACGCTGCTCGAGAAGAAGGGGAAGAAGGTGCTTTCCTCAGGCTCCGACACATAGGAGGCAAGCCGGAGCTCGGTCTCCCCACTCGTTGCTCTCGCCCATTGTCGAAGCGACGGAGGCGAGCTCTTCTCCGTGTGGTGGGCGCCGAGGGCAGCTCATACCAAGCTGGTCTGAGGAAGTCTTGACCTTGCGCTGGCGCCATGGATTGCGGATCACGAGGATGAGATTGGAACAGATCTGAAGGTAGCGGCGGCGAGGAGTAAGAAAGGGGATCTAGAGCGAAGCGAGGGAGAAGCAATGAGGGCAAGTGCTGCTGCGACAGCCTTTTGTCAGGTCGGGTAGTTGCCGAGGTAGCGTGGGGGAGCGGAGACACCCACGTCCAATCAACCGCCACACATCAACCGAGACCGCATGCTTTTGGGGCCCGTGGTGCTCGTACTTGACCCTTAACCCGCGCAAAAGCCAAGCCAGCGCACTTTGGGCCGGGGCTCTTGTCGGCGTTACGGGAGCAGGGTCCCCAGACTTTCTGCACTGCGCCCCTGGCGTGCTAAGCCCGAGCCGTCGACCCATCTTCATCAACAAGGCATCCAAGACCCTTGCGAGGGCCAAGCCTCATGGCGGATGACGCAAGACCTCCTCAAGAGTGGCCTAGTCAGGCAGGCTCGCGAGGAGCGGAGATATCAAGGCAGGGCAAACCTCACGAGGCTCTCGTGACGTGTGCCATGACGATCGGCACCAGGCGGGCACCAGGCGGGCGCCAGCGCGCGCAGCGTCCTTGTTTCCTCTTTGGTGCTAAGGAGGCCAGCGCAGGCGAAGAGTACCGAGGCATCAGGCAAAGGTTGCTATATTGGTGCAACAAGATCAAGACCAGGAGGACGGCAAGACGGAGGTCATCATGGAGCCCAAGACGGCGTCACCACAGAGCTTTTCGCAAGCGAAGACCACTTTTGTTAGGATAGCTCGTACTAGTTGTCCCCCTTCAAATTCGCCCGCCGTTGTTGGCTCCCTTCCCGCTCAATATTTGGGAAGAGGACCAGGGCCCCTATAAATAGGTCTAGCCACCATAGTGGAGGGGGATCGAGCAGTTGATCCAGCTCTCACGCGCACAAGTCTGCAAGCACAAGGACACCTCAACCTCAGGAGGCTGTTCTTCCCCTTTGTCTTATTCATCATCACCAAGAGGCAATCCACCACCACCACCTTTGGGTAGGGTATTACACCACAGCGGTGGCCCGAACCGATGATAATCTGGTGTCTCTCTGTGATTGCGAGTTCGTCGAGTTCATCCGCGAGATCTTAGCGAGCTAGGGCGTAGATCGGTAGGGGGGAAGACTTTGCGCGCACGCCAGTGTTCGAACCTCAAGGGTTTACCGGAACCCCACATCCGACAGCCGCCGTTCGGATCCGCCGCCGCCGACCGGTTTTTGTCTGGTTTTCTTTGGTTTATTTTGGTAAACCCTAGATCTAATTAGGTTTTTTTCAGATCGGTTTTTCTTCGGTTTAGATCTATTCTGCGGACGTTTGTTCGTTTTGTTCTTATAATGAACAAATTCGTTCGGTTGTCTCTGTTAGCGGACGTTCATCCGATAGATTTTTCTTTTCTTTTTATTTTCGGCCAGGGACCTACCACGATTATTTTTATCGCAGATGAGCCCCTGATCTTCAAACCCCGCAACTTTTTGCCTGTTCCTCCAAATCCAATGAAACCAATGCCAAAATCTTCATCTCGAACCCCTCTTTCCAGCTAATCAACTTGAACATGGTTTTGACAATTTAAAATTTGGTTTCAAGAGATTTGATTTGAACTTCTTTTGATCGTAGTTTGAGTTTCGTAGCTCCGATTTGATTGATTCTTTTTGCAAATCGAAGCACTTCAGTTGAACTCTCAGTTTGGACTTTTTCATCTGAGTTTTACCCTTGCATCTATGCTTGAGTGCTTATGAGTGTTATTGTTTGTTTGCAATAGAATTTCCGGAGTGTGAAGCGTGCTACTACGAGTCTCTAGGGTTTGCAGATCGTTAGTAAGGCAAGTAACACTTTGATCATACCCCTTTATTACCCAGTTTTATGCATTAGTTTCAACCCTCAAACATTGCATGAGTAGGATCTGATTAACATGTGGGTCTGGGAAGTAGTTGTTGAGGTAGAACCTATTTTCCCTTTTATTTCAAACCCTCGGAGTTACTTCTACGTTATACTTATACTGCTATGCTATGCTCGTAGACGTGGATTGGTTGAGTGTATCCATGACAGATGTGAGAGTTATCAATAATGGTTAACTTAAGGTGCTACTTAAATACACATCTGGGTGGATTGGTTGAGGCACCCTGGAGCACCTAGTGGTTGTCTGGGCACATGGAGAATCCAGTGTTGTCCTAGGATATCCCGGAGTACCCGTGTGATCATCCTATGGTTCGCCACCTAGGCTCAGAGGGATCATAAGATTATTCATGCTAGAAACTTCCGTGTGCAGCCACAAGCCATTATGGGCTCTCGCATAGTTGAGTAAGTTGTGGGAAACCTTTCCATGATGGGCTAGCAGATGTAGGGGATTGTAGGTGTACCGGCCTATCTATCGATTAAGGGGACCTCCTCGGAAAGACTGTGTCTTGGTCATCCGTTTCTCAAACATCATGCAGTGCGAGAAATACAACGAAGGAGATCAAGTCTTGTGGGAAAAAGTGCGCAAACCTCTGCAGAGTGTACAAACTAATCATGGTTAGCCGTGTCCCAGGTTATGGACATCTCGAGTATCTGGTACTTGAATTATTGATTTGATCTCATCATTCTCTAATTAAATTTGTTGGGTTGTTAATATTGTTTAATTGGGGTTGAGTTGGAGGAACCTTCTCAATGTTTGTCAACCAACTTTGTAGTTAAATAAAATATATTCCTTTGTTGTAGGAAAAAATTGGCTTTTCCCAAAAACTTGCTAACCATAGAGCCCCCACCAGCCATATATGCATATAGTGTTAGCACTTTTCATGTCATGGTTCTACAATGTTATTTTGCCAACATATTCCATGTGCTTACCCGTTTCGGGCTGCAACGTATTATGTTGCAGACTTTTCAGACGAAGAGTAAGATGCGCTAGGTCGTTGTCGTGCACTTAGCTATGCCATTGGAGTTGATGGACTCATTTGCCTTCGATGCTTCCGCAGTTATCTTAATTAGATGGCCTTAAGCCATATTATTGTAATAAGTTCTCTTTTGAGACTTTCGATGTAATAAGTGTGTGATTGCACTCTGTTATAAATCCTTCGAGTACTGTGTGTGTCAGCATTACCGATCTAGGGATGACACTTATGCATAGAGATTTGACCGTTTGAGGTCGGATCGCTACAAGATGGTATCAGAGCACACACTGATTGTAGGACGCGACCACTAAGATAAGCCATAGGTCACTCTTCTCTACTCATTTCTGAATCCTCTCCATTTTCCACTCTATAGATGGTGGACCCAAGGAACAAGTTTGCTCAACCGGATGAAGACACCCCTTTTGGATGATACTTGAAGGAAGTCATTAGGTACCTGAACATCGGAATACCAAGCTTTATCGGGACCTACACCGCCACTTTACCAGAAGAGGAGCATTGGACGATTCGAGTTCATGTTCCAGGAAGGACATTGTGCCAGTTACTGAGCCCATAGAGTTTTCCTTTGATGCACCAACCTGGAGTCTAGGAAAGAGCATGGCAGCCCACATCGCCATGGGACGCATCGGCGAAGTTTACCACAAGGATCTTAAGGACACTATCTATCACATATGTGGGCGCCGAGACGAGCAATGGGAGATGATCAGCACCAGGAGGGACAGGTCCATTGCAGCCTTCATCCAGGAGTTAAACCAACACATTCTGAAGGAAATATGCCCTAGAGGCAATAATAAAGTTATTATTTATTTCCTTATATCATGATAAATGTTTATTGTTCATGCTAGAAATGTATTAACCGGAAACATAATACATGTGTGAATACATAGACAAACAGAGTGTCACTAGTATGCCTCTACTAGACTAGCTTGTTAATCAAAGATGGTTGAGTTTCCTAACCATAGACAAAGGAGTTGTCATTTGATTAACAAGGTCACATCATTGGTTGAATGATCTAATTGACATGACCCATTCCGTTAGCTTAGCACTTGATCGTTTAGTATATTGCTATTGCTTTCTTCATGACCTATACATGTTCTGTAACTATGAGATTATGCAACTCCGTTCTGGGAGGAACACTTTGGTACTACCAAAGCGTCACAGCGTGGCTGGGTGATTATAAAGGAGTACTACAGGTGTCTCCAAAGGTACATGTTGGGTTGGCGTATTTGAGATTAGGTTTTGTCACTCCGATTGTCGGAGAGGTATCTCTGGGCCTCTCGGTAATGCACATCACTATAAGCCTTGCAAGCATTGCAACTAATGAGTTAGTTGCGGGATGATGTATTACGAGCGAGTAAAGAGACTTGCCGGTAACGAGATTGAACTAGGTATTGGATACAAACGATCGAATCTCGGGCAAGTAACATACCGATGACAAAGGGAACAACGTATGTTGTTATGCGGTTTGACCGATAAAGATCTTCGTAGAATATGTAGGAGCCAATATGGGCATCCAGGTCCGCTATTGGTTATTGACCGAGAATAGTTCTAGGTCATGTCTACATAGTTCTCGAACCCGTAGGGTCCGCACGCTAAGGTTTCGATGGCAGTTATATTATGAGTTTATGAGTTTTGATGTACGAAGGAGTTCGAGTCCGGATGAGATCGGGGACATGACGAGTCTCGAAATGGTCGAGATGTAAAGATCGATATATTGGACGACTATATTCGGAGTTGGAAAGGTTCGAATGATTCGGTATTTTAGATCTGGGAGAGTTACGGGAATTCGCCGGGAGAAGTATTGGGCCTTATTGGGCCTGGGAAAGAGAGAGGGCTGCCTAGGGCAGGCGCCCCCATGGCCTAGTCCGGATTGGACTAGGGGAGGCCGCACCCTTCCTTCCCTCCTTCTCTCTTCCCTTACTTGTCTCCTACTCCCAATACATGGAAGGACTCCTAGTTGGACTAGGAAGGGAATCCTACTCCCGGTGGGAGTAGGACTCCCATGGCGCGCCCTACTAGGGCCGGCCTCCTCCTCCCTCCCTCCTTTATATCACAGGGGCAGGGGGCACCCAGAACACACAAGTTGATCTACGGATCGTTCCTTAGCGTGTGCGGTGCCCCCTCCACCATATTCCACCGGTCATATCGTCGCGGAGCTTAAGCGAAGCCTGCGCGGAGAAGTCATATCGTCAGCGGAGCTTAAGCGAAGCCCTGCGTCGGTGGAGCATCATCATCGTCACCACACCGTCGTCTTGTGAAACTCATCCCGACACTTTCTGGATCGGAGTTCGGGATCGTCATCGGGCTGAGCGTGTGCGAGAACTTGGAGGTGCCGTCGTTCGGTGCTTGGATCGGTCGGATCGTGAAGGCGTCGACTACATCAACAGCGTTGTTATAGCGCTTCGCTTTCGGTCTCACGAGTGCGTGGACGGACACTCTCCTCTCGTTGCTATGCCATCACCATGGTCTGCGTGTGCGTAGGAAATTTTTGAAATTACTCGTTACCCAACGGTGGCATCCGAGCCAGGTTTTATGCGTTGATGTTATATGCAGAGTAGAACACAAGTGAGTTGTGGGCGATACAAGTCATCTTGCTTACCAGCATGTCATGCTTTGGTTCGGCGGTATTGTGAGATGAAGCGGCCGGACCGACATTACGCGACGCTTACGCGAGACTGGTTTCACCGCTGCGAGCACTCGTTGCTTAAAGGTGGTGGCGGGTGTCTGTCTCTCTCACTTTAGTTGAACCGAGTGTGGCTCGCCGGTCCTTGCGAAGGTTAAAACAGCACCAACTTGACAAACTATCGTTGTGGTTTTGATGCGTAGGTAAGAAGCGGTTCTTGCTCAGCCCATAGCAGCCACGTAAAATTTGCAACAACAAAGTAGAGGGCGTCTAACTTGTTTTGCGGGGCATGTTGTGATGTGATATGGTCAAGGCGTGATGCTATATTTTATTGTATGAGATGATCATGTTTTGTAACGAGTTATCGACAATCGGCGAGGAGCCATATGGTTGTCACTTTATTGTATGAAATGCAAGCGCCATGTAATTGCTTTACTTTATCACTAAGCGGTAGCGATAGTCGTAGAAGCAATAGTTGGCGAGGCGACAATGATGCTACGATGGAGATCAAGGTGTCGCTACCGGTGGCGATGGTGATCATGGCGGTGCTTGGAGATGGAGATCACAAGCACAAGATGATGATGACCATATCATATCACTTATATTGATTGCATGTGATGTTTATCCTTTATGCATCTTATCTTGCTTTGATTGACGGTAGCATTATAAGATGATCTCTCACTAAAATTATCAAGAAGTGTTCTCCACGAGTATGCACCGTTGCCAAAGTTAAATCGTGCCCGGACACCACGTGATGATCGGGTGTGATAAGCTCTCGTCCATCTACAGCGGGTGCAAGCCAGTTTTGCACACGCGAATACTCAGGTTATACTTGACGAGCCTAGCATATGCGAGATATGGCCTCGGAACACGGAGACCGAAAGGTCGGCGTGAATCATATAGTAGATATGATCAACATAAGATGTTCACCATTGAAAACTACTCCATCTCACGTGATGATCGGTTATGGTTTAGTTGATTTGGATCACGTGATCACTTAGATGACTAGAGAGATGTCTGTCTAAGTGGGAGTTCTTAAGTAATATGATTAATTGAACTTAAATTTATCATGAACTTAGTCTGGTAGTATTTTGTAGATTATGTTGTAGATCAATAGCTCGCGTTGTTGCTTCCCCTGTGTTTTATATGTGTTCCTAGAAAATTGTATTGAAAATGTTAGTAGCAATATTGCGGATTGGATCCGTGATCTGAGGTTTATCCTCATTGCTGCCTGTAAGAATTATGTCCTTGATGCACCGCTAGGTGACAGACCTATTGCAGGAGCAGCGGATGCGGGCGTTATGAGCGTTTGGCTAGCTCAATATGATGACTACTTGATAGTTTAGTGCACCATGCTTAAGCGGCTTAGAATCGGGACTTCAAAGACGTTTTGAGCGTCATGGACCATATGAGATGTTCCAGGAGTTGAAGTTAATATTTCAAGCAAATACCGAGTTGAGAGATATGAAGTCTCCAACAAGTTCTATAGCTAAAAGATGGAGGAGAATCGCTCAACTAGTGAGCATGTTCTCAGATTGTGCAGGTACTTCAATCGCTTGAATCAAGTGGGAGTTAATCTTCTAGATAAGATAGTGATTGACAGAATTCTCTAGTCACCATCACTAAGTTACTAGAACTTCGTGATGAACTATAGTATGCAAGGGATGGCGAAAACAATTCCCAAGCTCTTCGCGATGCTAAAATCGTGAAGGTAGAAATCAAGAAAAACATCAAGTGTTGATGGTTGACAAGACCACTAGTCTCAAGGAAAAGGGCAAAGGGAAGAAGGGAACTTCAAGAAGAGCGGCAAGCAAGTTGCTACTCGAGTGAAGAAGCCCAAGTCTGGACCTAAGCACGAGACTAAGTGCTTTTGCTACAATGGAACTGGTCCTCGAAGCGGAACTACCCCAAGTATTTGGCGGATAAGAAGGATGGCAAAGTGAACAAAGGTATATTTGATATACAGATTATTGATGTGTATTACTAGTGTTCATAGCAACCCCTCGGTATTTGATCTTGGTTCGGTTGCTAAGAGTAGTAACTCAAACAGGAGTTGCAGAATGAGCGAAACTAGTTGAAGGGAAGTGACGATGAGTGTTGGAAATAGTTCCAAGATTGATATGATCATCATCACACACTCCCTATATTTTCGAGATTAGTGTTAAAAGCCAAATAAATGTTATTTAGCGTTTGCATTGAGCATGAATATGATTTGATCATGTTTATTGCGATACGGTTATTCATTTGAAGTTAAAGAATAATTGTTATTCATTTACATGAATAAGACCTTCGATGGTTATGCACCCAATGAAAATAGTTTGTTGGATCTCGATCGTAATGATACACATATTCATAATATTGATGCCAAAAGATGCAAAGTTAATAATGATAGTGCAACTTATTTGTGGCACTTGCCGTTTAGGTCATATTGGTGTAAAACGCATGAAGAAACTCCATCTTGATGGACTTTCGGAATCACTTGGTTATGAATCATTTGATGCTTGGGAACCTTGCCGTTTGGGCAAGATGACTAAAACTCCGTTCTCGGAACAATGGAACAAGCTCTTGACTTATTGGAAATAATACATACCGATGTATGCGATCCAATGAGTGTTGATGCTCGTGGCAAGTATCGTTATTTTCGACCTTCACAAGATGATTTGAGCAGATATGGGTATATCTACTTGATGAAACATAAGTCTGAAATAGTTGAAAGGTTCAAAGAATTTCAGAGTGAAGTGGAAAATCATCGTAACAAGAAAATAAAGTTTCGCGATCTGATCGTGGAGATGAATATTTGAGTTACGAGTTTTGTCTTCAATGAAAACAATGTGGAATAGTTTCACAGCTCACGCCACGGAACACCACAACGTTATGGTGTGTCCGAACGTCGTAACCGTACTTTATTATGATATGGTGCGATCTATGATGTATCTTACCGATTTACCACTATCGTTTTGGGGTTATGCATTAGAGACACTGCATTCACGTTTAATAGGGCACCATCTAAATCCGTTGAGATGACACCGTATGAACTATGGTTTAGCAATAAACCTAAGTGTCGTTTCTTAAAGTTTGGAGTTGTGATGCTTATGTGAAAAAGTTTTCTCCTGATAAGCTCGAACCCAAATCGGAGAAGTGCGTCTTCATAGAATACCCAAAGGAAGCTGTTGGGTACATCTTCTATCACAGATCCGAAGGCAAGTTTTTCGTTGCTAAGATGGATCCTTTCTAGAGAAGAAGTTTCTCTCGAAAGAAGTGAGTGGGAGGAAAGTAGAACTTGATGAGGTAATTGTACCTTCTCCCTTATTGGAAAGTAGTTCATCACAGAAATCAGTTTCAGTGATTTCTACACCAATTAGTAAGGAAGTTAATGATGATGATCATGAAACTTCAGATCAAGTTGCTACCAAACCTCGTAGGTCTTAGGAGTAAGATCCGCACTGAGTGGTACGGTAATCCTATTCTAGAAGTCATGTTACTAGACCATGATGAACCTACGAACTATGAGGAAGCGATGGTGAGCCCAGATTCCGCGAAATGGCTTGAGGCCATGAAATCTGAGATGGGATCCATGTATGAGAACAAAGTATGGACTTTGATGGAGTTGCCCGATGATCGGCAAGCCATATTATATAAATGGATCTTCAAGAGGAAGACAGATGCTGATAGTAGTGTTACTATCTACAAAGCTCGACTTGTCACAAAAAGGTTTTCGACAAGTTCAAAGTGTTGACTACAATGAGATTTTCTCAACTGTAGCGATGCTTAAGTCTGTCCGAATCATGTTAGCAATTGCCACATTTTATGAAATCTGGCAAATGGATGTCAAAACTACATTCTTTAATGGATTTATTAAAGAAGAGTTGTATATGATGCAACCAGAAGGTTTTGTCAATCCTAAAGGTGCTAACAAAATGTGCAAGCTCCAAATGATCCATCTATGGACTGGTGCAAGCATCTCGGAGTTGGAATACACGCTTTGATAAGTTGATCAAAGCATATAGTTTTATCTGAGACTTACGGTGAAGCCTGTATTTACAAGAAAGTGAGTGGGAGCACTACAGACATTTTTCGATAAGTACATGTGTGTCGGGACCCGATTCCAAGTCACATCGACCTAGCTGGTAACACCTCATATCACTTTGCGGCCTCACGCACGGTATCCCCACGGTGTCGCCTTACCATGGCCGGGACCGTTTGCGTCTTTTGGCTCACGTATATGATAGTGTCGCTAGCATCCACATGACAAAGAACCGGGCCGACATGGCTAGTCGTGAACCCAAAGCGGCACTAACCTATGGGGACAGCATACATGAATCACTTGAGCATGTCGGTCATCAACGTATGAACTCGGCTGTAGCTTTGGGCTAACAGGACTCGTAATCCGGGCTGTAGCAGAGCTAGGCAGGACTCGAGTATCACCGCGTGACATTTCCCGAAGGGACGGACATAAGAACGAAATGAATCACATGCCGGCCAGTCAAGTGTCCAAGCAGTAGTCTTTGGGCTAGCGAGGACTCCGGTGAACCGGGCAGAAGCGGACTACTATCGCTCGAAGCACGAGACTACATTTCCCCATATGAGAGGCTGCCAAGGATAAACAACTAGTTTGTCGGATCCCACTCATACCAAGCATTTCAATCATACACATAATATGCCCGATATGAGTAAATACAACAAGGCATCACAACAAAACTCTACAACTCAAGTACTTTATTTAAGAGGCTCGAGGAGCCATACATAACTATAGTCATACAGGTAGGGGTCACATGACCCAACACTCAAGTCATACAATCATACAAGCACATGCGGAAGCAAACTAGTCCAGAGTGAGACTCTAGAAAGAAAGAAAGCTTGTTGGAGCCTTTCTATCTACAATGGCCCTTCACAAGTCTTAGATCGCCACCAGGTGGCTAGTTCACTCGTCAAGTCAACATCTACATAGAATCCGTCGGAGGGGTAGTATAGTCCTCTGAAAAATATTGATTAAGCAAACATGAGTACAAAAGTACTCAAGCAAGTCTTACCACGTAATCCTATCATACATGCACATTCTCAAGGAAGGAGGTGGAGTTATTTGCACAAGCCACTTTGACTCTTGGCTAAGCTATCCTCGTGACACACTTTGTAAAGCATTTTGTCGCATACGAGTCCACTAATCACCATCACAATACTCCACCGTGGATCCTCTCTCGTCATCCCCGAGAGGGCCATCCACGATACTCACACTTATCTTGAGGCTTTTAGTAGTATCCATTTACTTGTCTATGAACTGATATAGGTAACCCGAAGTCCTTCTCCGTGGACACGGCTATTCAATAGATCATATATAACCTGCAGGGTGTACTTCTTCACACACGCTCACCACTTATAAATGCGTTTACGACATGTACTCTGCAACCTTCAAGCGGAAGCCCAACGTGGGTGTCGGCCACAGCCTACCTAAACACTCAAGTCCCTAGTCGGGTTTATCGCCTATTCGGTTCCATCCGCAGGAGTCCGCCGAGGTTTCCCATACAGCCCCGAACGATGTGTGCGGGGTTCCCGAGATACCAAGCGGGCACTCGGTACACGGGCCACGGTGCCTACCGCAACACAACCCACCCCTAAGGTCAGCGTTGCGTGCGGCCCCAAAGATGCTACAAACACGAAACTACTTGCAACTCCGGACTATGAACAGGGGTGGTTAAGAAGCCGAGAGGGTCAATTAAGGATCCCAATGTGTGGTAGTAAGCTGTTTCATGGATCACAAACACAGATCTCAGTTCTTAAGTTCGGCTTCAATGAAACAACCCACCATGTACTCCTACATGGCCTCTCATCGATACCTTTACCAAATCGTGTTCAACACTTTCACTCTCGAACCAACACAACCTTTCACTCCAGTTCATCATCCCGATGAGCCGGACTGACACAACTCTAAGCATAGCAAGCATAGCATGGTAGGAATCACAAACATGGCTCAATCAACTCCTACACATACTAGTGGGTTTCATCTAATTCTTGTGGCAATGACAGTCATGCAAAGGAAGTGGGTTCAACTACCGCAGACACACAACAGTTGAATCGCGTTGTCTTAATGCAGTAAACGAGAGCGAAGCGAGAACATGGGTTTGTATCGAATGATCAATGAGTTGCTTGCCCGATGGAACTGGGTAGAGAACGCCCTTGGATGGGTAGTCGAGGTTATCTTGAGGCGAACCTATCATGAAAACACACCGAAATAAACACACAAGACAATATGCAACAATATGATGCATGCTATGACATGGCAATATGGATGTGTGTTGGCCTAATGCAAGTTGAAGAACAGGGATGAACTCATTTGAATCAAGGATTCAAATGATAGCTCATTTGAGTTAGTCCTAATGGTGCAATATCTTATTCTGGTTATTCAGCATAGTTAACTTGTTTTAACATGCATGAAACCTGTACCAATGGATAGAGTGTATTTTTCTGATAATTTTTCATATATAAATCTTTGCATTTGGAGTTATAGATAAAAGTTATAAGCATTTGAAATTTGAATTATATTCGAATTTACTATATCAAAATAAATCCAGAATTTGAATTAATCGTCAAGCATGAGGTCAGCGTGACGTCAGGGGTCAACGGGGTCGTCCAGGTCAAACTGACCAGTGGGACCCGCATGTCAGGGTTAGTTTAACTAATTAACTTAATTAGAGCTAATCCTAATTAGTTAACCGGGGTCCACATCATTGACTCAGAGCAGCCATCAGGGCCTGATCGGTGGTCGATGGTCAACTCATCGGCGTCTAGCCTTGGCGAGGAGGCAGTGGCGGAGCAAAGTGCTTTTGCCCTTTCCGGCCACCAAATGGGGCGCGGAAGGCATCTACGTGGAGCTGGAGATGAACCGCAGCTCTTGGTGAGGTTAGTTGGGGTAGGGGTGGCCGGAGTTGGCGCCGGCGATGAGTTTGGCGGCGGCCGGGGCTCGGGTGATCTCGGGTTTGTTGCTAGGGGGCAAAGTGAGGCGCGTGGTGTGCAGGGTTAGACCCAACGCAGCTCGGTGAGTGCGATGGACACGGTGGCGTGGCCGTTGGGTGGCCGGAGCCTCGTCGGCGACGAGCTCCGCGGCGGTGCGTTCGGGTGGTCGTGGTTGGGTCGTTGTGGTGCACGAGAAAGAGAGTGGAGAGGATGGGGAGGTAGCCAGGCTCACAGCGATCCCGTAGAGAGCCTCGTCGGGGTCGGGGATGCTCTGATGCGGCGGCGACGGCGAAGGGGATCTCCGGCGGCTTCGAGCTCGGTCGAGGTCGGTGTAGTGGCTTCGGGGTACTTAGAGCGAGCGGGACTCAGCTAGCTAGGGGTAGTGGAGTCTTGGCGGAGCTCTGGACATGGTGGGGAGGAGCATGGACGGCGGGAGCACGATTGGCGGTGGCGCGGCGATGGCGTCGGCCAGGTTGGGGAGAGAGAGAGAGGAGGCGGGGCGAATGGCGTGTCACGGGGTCGGGCGACGACGTGGAGGCCGGCCCAGGAGGGGTGGCGGCGAGGGGTGAAGGTGGCGGCCGGCTGCGTGGCGCGCCTGCGCTCAGCTGGCGGGCACTGAAGCTGCCTACTGGCCGAGCCAAGCAAGCCATTGGCGGCTGCTGGGCTGGGCTGGGCGGCGGTGGGCGAACACAGGCGTCGAGTAAGTTTTTCCTTTTTAGTCTTTTTCTAATTTACGTAACTTTGTGGGGTTTATTTAAAATACCAAAACTATTTCAAAATTCACCAAAATGCTCCTGGTCACTTGTTGGAATATTCCCAACATGAAATATTTTGGTTTGGCAATTTTGAACATTTAAAATATTTTATATAATTTAAAATGCCCAAGTTCAAAACTTGTGGATTAACCCTAGAACCCTTAGATGACCTAGAAAATGGTACACCTTCTTTGACATGGGTTACGAACCAAAGTAAAGAGGATGAACATTTTGAAGGGCATTTCGGATTCATTGAAATAAATTTTAGTAAACCCTAGTTCTTTTTAAGGGGGTGTTCTGGGGTTTCTGCCTTCCCATTTCAAATTCAAATGAAATTTAAACATGATGCACACCCTAATGCATGGTCTAACGGGATGTGACAACTCACCCCCACTCAAAAGAATCTCGTCCCGAGATTTAGGATCTATTCTTGTAAAAGGTGGGATACTCAAGTCGAAGGCGATCCTCCCTTTCCCAAGTTGCTTCTTGCTCGGAATGGTTTGACCATTGAACCTTTAGAAACTTGATATTCCGACGTCGAGTGGTGCGCTCGGCTTGATCGAGGATCTGAACGGGATATTCTCGATAGGTGAGGTTATCTTGGAGATCAAGCGTTTGCGTGGTCCACTTCACGGATAGGATCCGAGAAGCAACGCCTGAGTTGGGAAACGTGGAAGACATCATGGACTTTGGAAAGATGCGGAGGTAGTTCCAATTGGTAGGCAACTTCTCCTCGTTTGGCAAGAATGCGAAAGGGTCTAATGTAACGAGGAGCCAACTTGCCTTTGATACCGAAACGATGGGTTCCCTTTAAAGGAGTAACCCGAAGGTAAGCCTTCTCGCCAATTTCATAAGTCATAGGCTTATGCTTGCGGTCATATTGGCTCTTTTGTCGAGATTGGGCTGTTTTCAATTTCTCACGAACAACGCGAACTTGCTCTTACGCTTCTGAATCATATCCGGGCCAAAGAGTTGTCTCTCCCGGTTTCGACCCGATTAAGAGGCGTTCGACATTTTCGTCCATAAAGAACTTCGAAGGGCTTTGCCCAAGCTGGCTTGATAACTATTGTTATAAGCGAACTTCGTGAATGGAAGGCATTTCTCCCAATTCATGCGAAAGAGATGATGAAGCTCAAGCATATCCTCTAGGATTTGATTGACTCGTTCTACTTGACCACTTGATTGGGGATGGAAGCGGTGCTAAAGGAGAGCGAGTTCCCATAGCGTTTTGGAAACTTTCCCAAAATCGAGAGGTGAAGAGACTTCCACGGTCTGAGTTAATCTCTAATGGAACACCATGAAGAGACACTATTCGAGAGATGTACAATTCAGCTAGCTGGCTAGCGGTTATACTCTCACTAACGGGTAGGAAGTGGGCTACTTTGGAAAGACGATCAACGACAACGAAGATAGCGTTATTCCCTCTCTTGGTCTGGGAAACCGGTAATGAAATCCATACCGATTTTATCCCATTTCCATTCAGGAATTTCCAAAGGTTGAAGGGTACCAAGCGGCCGTTGATGCTCTGCTTTAACTCGACGACGACGTCGCAATTAGCAATGTATTGAGCGATTTCTCTCTTCATCCTAGTCCACCAAAACCTCGGCGAGATCTTGATACATCTTAGTACTACGGGATGAATGGTGAGAGGAGAGTCATGAGCTTCTTTAAGGATCAATTGTCGTAGCTGTTGTTTCTTGGGAACCACCAAGCGGTTCTCAAAGAAAACAACACCTCGTTCATCTATGGAGAAACATTTAGCAGCTCCGCTAGCAATGTTCTCCTTGATCCGAGATATTCCTCTATCATACCTTTGAGCAGCTATGATTCGATCCGTGAGGTCGGTTTCGCCACCGGGGTGGAAAGGAATCCTCGAGGAACAATGTGAAGATTAAGCTTACGGAATTCCTCGTGGAGAATTGGTTGACTTTGTTGTAACATCAGATTGTTACAATAAGATTTGCGACTTAGTCGTCCACCATGACATTGGCTTTGCACAGGGTGTAAGATATTCCTAAGTCGAAATCTGTAATCAACTCGACCCAACGTCTTTGCACGAGATTCAAATCCGGTTGGGTGAAGATATATTTCAGACTTTGGTGATCGGTGTAGATTTCGCAACGATTACCCGTAAGGTAATGTCGCCAGGTTTTGAGTGCATGAACCATCTTTGCAAGCTCTAGGTCGTGTGGGGTAGTTATCCTCATGTGGACGAATCGCCGAGAAGCGAGGCAATCACATGACGATCTTGCATGAGTATGCAACCTAGTCCTTGTCGCGAGGCGCCGCAATAGATAATAAAGTCCTTAGAGAAATCTGGTGGAACAAGTGCGGGAGCAGATGTCGAGCGTCTTTTCAGTTCTCGAAAGCTGAACTCGCCTTTGTGGCGCCCATTGAACTTCTTATCTTTCTTGAGGAGTTCGGTTAGAGGTTTAGCAACTTTAGAAAAATTCTCGTTAAGCGGCGGCAATAGCTCGCTAAACCGAGGAAACTCCGAACTTGCTTGACCGATTCGGTGGAGTCCAATCAGGGCGGCTTGAACTCGCTTCGGGATTGACAGCAATACCCTTACGGAGATTACATGTCCTAGATAGGTCACTTACGGTAACCGAATTCACATTTAGAGAATTTGGCATAAAGGCGGTGCTCTCGAAGTTTCATCAATACTAGCCTTAGGTGTTCGCATGTTCTTCCTCATTCTGGAGTAGATGAGTATATCATCGAGGTATACCACGACGAATTTATCCAAATACTCCATGAAGATTGAGTTCATTAACCGAGAGAAAGTGGCTGGAGCATTGGTTAAACCGAAGGACATGACGGTGTACTCGTATTGGCCATAACGAGTGACAAAGGCCGTTTAGGAATGTCCCGTTCTTGATTTTGATTTGATGGTAGCCCAACCTCAAATCCATCTTGAAAAGATCGAGGATCCAGCGAGCTGATCATACGTGTCGTTGATCCCGGGAGCGGATACTTGTTCTTGATAGTGACCAAATTGATGGTCGGTAATCTACAACCATCCGATCCGTACCATCCTTCTTTTGACGAAGAGGACGGGCAAGCCCATGGAGATGAACTAGGACGGATGAAACCTTTTGCAAGGACTCATCGAGTTGTTTCTTAAGTTCAGCTAGTTCTAGGGGTGCCATCTTATAAGGTCTTCTAGAGATTGGGACGGTTCCGAGAATAAGATCTATCACGAACTCGACATCCTGTCGGGTGGAACACTGGCAGTTCCTCCGGAAGACATCCGGAAATCACGGACTACGGAATATCTTCGAGGTGCGGAAGAGGGTTGGCATTTAAGGAGTAAAGTGGCGCTTAGACACTCGGGTTAAAACATCCTTTGTTTTGCCGAAGGATGGGTAAGTTGAACAGTTCTAGTAGAGCAATCAATCTTAGCGTAGTGGGTGACATCCAGTCCATACCCAAGATGATGTTTATGTCCGAGGACTTGAGAGCTATTAGAGATGCAAGAAAGACTAATCGTCGACAAGAATTTCATTCCCATGACTTATTCTAGAGGTTTGCCATCTAGAACCGTGGAGTTTAATTTCCATGGAGGTAGGCATGTCACGAGAATGTGGTGTTGTGCAATCGAGCATAGCTCTCGAAATAAATGAATGAGATGCTCCAATATCAAAAGAACGATTGCGGATGGCAATTAACAAGAAGCGCATCGAGGGCGGCGTTGGGATCCTCATAGGTTTCTTGGCGAGAGACATAGTTGACATGGCCACGGCGGTGGCAACTGGTTTAACATAGGGCACCTTTCCTGCTGGCTTGCCGCGCCAGCAGACTTTCGGCTTGATTGGGGTTGTTCAGGGACACTCTCGGATATAGTGGCCCGTCTCTCCACACTTGAAGCAAGTTATCACATTTGGACGTGGAGCAGCACTAGCAGTTGGACCTCCATAAGTCTTGGGTGGAAAATCGGCTGGTTGGGGCGGCGCCTCGAAGGATGGCCTCGGGTGAACCTGGGTGGTAGAGCGGTATTTGGAACCCAAACCCGCGCTTCGGGATCCAGAGCGGATGGCGATCGAGTCACGGATGTGCTGCGTGAAGCCTCAAATCAGTCTGCCTTGATCTCGCGCCGATAGCCTTATTGACTAGCCGGAAAGAGGTACACTCATGCAAGCGGAGATCTCGGCGTAGCTCGGGGCTAAGTCCTTGCGGAACCTTGCACCTTCTTGGCATCGGTAGAAACTTCTTGGGAGCATAACGTGCTAACCTCCCAAATTCACGGTGTAGGCATCCTTTGTCAGCCTACAGGTGAAACTGCAGAATTCCTCACGTTTGCGGTCCATAAGACCTTCTGGAATATGGTGCTCACGGAAGGCGGCACTGAATTCATCCCAAGTTGTAACCTGTCCAGCCGGACGCATAGCCTCATAATTTTCCCACCAGAGGCTAGCAGGGCCTTCCAGATGATAGGCGGCAAAGGTAACCTTGTCAGCCTCAGCCACGTTGGCGGAACGCAGCTTGTGGTGGATCTGCGGAGCCAATCATCTGCGTCGAGAGGCTCGACGGAATATTTGAATTTTGGAGGATATAGCTTGGCGAAATCATTGAGTGAAACCACATCGTTTCTTGGTGGCGTCTGTGTTTTGCTCAATCCGCTCCAATAAGCGGTTGGTTTAGCGCTTATTATGTTCGCTTCCGGCATCACCTCGGCCAAAGATGGCGGTTGCGGCAGATCCACATTTCGGCTGCATTGGCTTCTCCTGCTCTGGAACAGCAGGAGTGTTGCAGTGTTGACCATCACAGGAGACAAAGCAAAGGTTTAAACTAGGATGGCAGAATTTAACAAGGAAGTGCGGAAGGTATTGGACAGCATGGAATGCAAAGATGTTCATCCGTATGACATGGTAATATAAAACTGCCATATATATATATATATATATATATATATATATATATATATATATATATATATATATATATATATATATATACCACGGTCATACACACCATCCATAGTTTAGTACAAGCTGACGGAGTACAACTATAAGGAAAGGCGTTACATCTCATCGGAAGCATCCCAACTCCTATACATTATTTTTCTACACTTAGGAGCGATACACACTAAGTCGTATTCCACGAGTCACGCAGACGGTGGAAACACAACCATTACCAAGCTAGGAATACTACTACTATCTCAGGCAGCTCCATAGTAGTCCTCATAGAAGTCACCACCCAAGCACGAAGTGGAACATGATCGTCAGGAAGCAGACAATCTGTGGGGCCTGTGGACCATAAGGACTCGGATGTGGCCGTGGACCAACAAATGGTGGCAGGCGAGGCCCACGAGGAGGAGTGATGCCTCCAACCTCACGCCACTCCATAAAGTCCGCAGACTCGCCCGCACGGGTACAAGTCTCTCATGTCCATATATCCGCTTGCACGGCGGTGCAAACCTAGTCGAGTAGCCCAGTGGTCGAGCGGGCATTAAAAGCTCCATACGCAAGGCCGGTTCTCACGGTCCTTGTCCTCCAAAGAACTCATTAGTAGTGCGAAGGAGTGAATCCTCATGGGATGCATCGCTGTACAAACCACGAAGGTAGCCATGCGCCCGAGGGAGGATCTTGGCATATAGCTAAAATCGGTGTTGCTCAAAGAAAGCGATTACGGCTCGAATAATAGTCATCATGGAATAGGCTGCATCTTGCAGACATTCCAATAGTGATTCGAGCCCATAAGAACGATGAAGTGGCTCAATAGCTCGGGTAAGATGGATAAATCCGGACCGTGCATAGATATTGGCTTTGATTGAAATCCCTAAACCGCTCCTCGGCGGTATATTCAGGATACCATCGATAACAGACTCAATCATCACCCTAACCAACATGGCTGTGTGACCGCACACATCAATGCAACGGGTCAAAGCGAACCACTTGGTTACGGGAACGGTGGCCATCTGAAAGCACAGCCACAATGCAAAGGCATTAGAATTTCTAGGAAAATCGGGCAGCATAACATCGTAAATGCTCAAAATCAGATTGAGACATTCAAAATCAGATTGCAAAACCACTCAACAACATCATATCAAGGTTACGGTTCAAATGATAGCATACTAAAATTTAGTAGCACCGAATCGAGGATATAACCAACAATCCTATAAGTTACTACGGATTAGTAACACGTGAACACGATAGAGAGAAGAAAGCCTAGTCCTAACCCCGTCGAATGAGAAGAGGATGACTCGGATCGAGGGCATAAGGTAAAGGAGTAAAAGAGCCTTACGTTCCTCCCACAATCAATTCCCTATATATAACTAAAGCATTTCTAGACTCAACTTGACCAGTTTGGCTTAGCGAACCTCACAGCAGCCCCGCTCGATGCCAACGCTGTCGGACCCCGATTCCAAGTCACATCGACCTAGATGGTAACACCTCATATCACTTTGCGGCCTCACGCACGGTATCCCCACGGTGTCGCCTTACCATGGCCGGGACCGTTTGCGTCTTTTGGCTCACGATATGATAGTGTCGCTAGCATCCACATGACAAAGAACCCGGCCGACATGGCTAGTCGTGAACCCAAAGCGGCACTAACCTATGGGGACAGGCATACATGAATCACTTGAGCATGTCGGTCATCAACGTATGAACTCGGGCTGTAGCACTGGGCTAACAGGACTCCGGTAATCCGGGCTGTAGCAGAGCTAGGCAGGACTCGAGTATCACCGCGTGACATTTCCCGAAGGGATGATATAGGAACGAAATGAATCACATGCCGCCAGTCAAGTGTCCAAGCAGTAGTCTTTGGGCTAGCAGGACTCGTGAACCGGCAGAAGCGGACTACTATCGCTCGAAGCACGAGACTACATTTCCCCATATGAGAGGCTGCCAAGGATAAACAACTAGTTTGTCGGATCCCACTCATACCAAGCATTTCAATCATACACGCATAATATGCCCGATATGAGTAAATACAACAAGGCATCACAACAAAACTCTACAACTCAAGTACTTTATTTAAGAGGCTCGAGGAGCCATACATAACATAGTCATACAGGTGGGGTCACATGACCCAACACTCAAGTCATACAATCATACAAGCACATGCGAAGCAAACTAGTCTGAGTCTGGACTCTAGAAAGAAAGAAAGCTTGTTGGAGCCTTTCTATCTACAATGGCCCTTCACAAGTCTTAGATCGCCACCGGGTGGCTAGTTCACTCGTCAAGTCAACATCTACATAGAATCCGTCGGAGGGTAGTATAGTCCTCTGAAAAATATTGATTAAGCAAACATGAGTACAAAAGTACTCAGCAAGTCTTACCACGTAATCCTATCATACATGCACATTCTCAAGGAAGGAGGTGGAGTTATTTGCGACAAGCCAGCTTTGACTCTTGGCTAAGCTATCCTCGTGACACACTTTGTAAAGCATTTTGTCGCGTACGAGTCCACTAATCACCATCACAATACTCCACCGTGGATCCTCTCGTCATCCCCGAGAGGGCCATCCACGATACTCACACTTATCTTGAGGCTTTTAGTAGTATCCATTTACTTGTCTATGAACTGATATAGGTAACCCGAAGTCCTTCTCCGTGGACACGGCTATTGAATAGATCATATATAACCTGCAGGGTGTACTTCTTCACACGCTCTCACCACTTATAAATCGTTTACGACATGTACTCTGCAACCTTCAAGCGGAAGCCCAGCGTGGGTGTCGGCCACAGCCTACCTAAACACTCAAGTCCCTAGTCCAGGTTTATCGCCTATTCGGGTTCCATCTGCAGGAGTCCGCCGAGGTTTCCCATACAGCCCCGAACGATGTGTGCAGGGTTCCCGAGATACCAAACGGGCACTCGGTACACGGGCCACGGTGCCTACCGCAACACAACCCACCCCTAAGGTCAGCGTTGCGTGCGCCCCAAAGATGCTACAAACACGAAACTACTTGCAACTCCCGGACTATGAGCAGGGGTGGTTAAGAAGCCGAGAGGGTCAATTAAGGATCCCAATGTGTGGTAGTAAGCTGTTTCATGGATCACAAACACAGATCTCAGTTCTTAAGTTCGGCTTCAATGAAACAACCCACCATGTACTCCTACATGGCCTCTCATCGATACCTTTACCAAATCGTGTTCAACACTTTCACTCTCGAACCAACACAACCTTTCACTCCAGTTCATCATCCCGATGAGCCGGACGACACAACTCTAAGCATAGCAAGCATAGCATGGTAGGAATCACAAACATGGCTCAATCAACTCCTACACATACTAGTGGGTTTCATCTAATTCTTGTGGCAATGACAGTCATGCAAAGGAAGTGGGTTCAACTACCGCAGCACACAACAGTTGAATCGCGTTGTCTTAATGCGATGCGAGAGCGAAGCGAGAACATGGGTTTGTATCGGAATGATCAATGAGTTGCTTGCACGATGGAACTGGGGTAGAGAACGCCCTTGGATGGGTAGTCGAGGTTATCTTGAAGCGAGAACCTATCATGAAAACACACGAAATAAACACACAAGACAATATGCAACAATATGATGCATGCTATGACATGGCAATATGGATGTGTGTTGGCCTAATGCAAGTTGAAGAACAGGGGATGAACTCATTTGAATCAAGGATTCAAATGATAGCTCATTGAGTTAGTCCTAATGGTGCAATATCTTATTCTGGTTATTCAGCATAGTTAACTTGTTTTAACATGCATGAAACCTGTACCAATGGATAGAGTGTATTTTTCTGATAATTTTCATATATAAATCTTTGCATTTGGAGTTATAGATAAAAAGTTATAAGCATTTGAAATTTGAATTATATTCGGAATTTACTATATCAAAATAAATCCAGAATTTGAATTAATCGTCCAAGATGAGGTCAGCGTGACGTCGGGGGGGTCAACGGGTCGTCCAGGTCAAACTGACCAGTGGGACCCGCATGTCGTGGTTAGTTTAACTAATTAACTTAATTAGAGCTAATCCTAATTAGTTAACAGGGGTCCACTGTCATTGACTCGAAGCGATCAACAGGCCCACATCGGTGGTCGATGGTCAACTCACGGCGTCTAGCCGCGGGCGAGGCAGTAGGCGAGAGCAAAGTGCTTTGCCCTTTCCGGCCACCAAATGGGGCGCGGAAGGCATCTACGTGGAGCTGGAGATGAACCGCAGCTCTTGGTGAGGTTAGTTGGGGTAGGGGTGGCGGAGTTGGCGCGGCGATGAGTTTGGCGGCGGCCGGGCTCGGGTGATCTCGGGTTTGTTGCTAGGGGCAAAGTGAGGCGCGTGGTGTGCAGGGTTAGACCCAACGCAGCTCGGTGAGTGCGATGGACACGGTGGCGTGGCGTTGGGTGGCGGAGCCTCGTCGGCGACGAGCTCCATGGGTGTGCGTTCGGGTGGTCGTGGTTGGGTCGTTGTGGTGCACGAGAAGAGAGTGGAGAGGATGGGGAGGTAGCCAGGCTCACGGCGATCCCGTGAGAGAGCCTCGTCGGGGTCGGGATGCTCGATCTGGCGGCGACGGCGAAGGGATCTCCGCGGCTTCGAGCTCGGTCGAGGTCGGTGTAGTGGCTTGGGTACTTAGAGCGGCGGGACTCAGCTAGCTAGGGGTAGTGGAGTCGGCGGAGCTCTGGACATGGTGGGGAGGAGCATGGACGGCGGGAGCACGACTTGGCGGTGGCGTCGGCGATGGCGTCGGCGGAGTTGGGGAGAGCGAGAGAGGAGGCCGGGGCGAATGGCGTGTCCTGGGGTCGGGCGACGACGTGGAGGCCGCCGAGGCGGCGGCGAGGGGTGAAGCAGGCGGCGGCAGCTGCGTGGCGCGCCTGCGCTCGCCGGCGAGCACCAGGCTACTGCTGGCGAGCCAAGCAGCTGTGTGGCCTTGCTCTGCTGGGCTGGGCGGCAGGTGGGCGCACGCAGCGCGTAAGTAAGTTTTTCCTTTTTAGTCTTTTTCTAATTTACGTAACTTTGTGGGGTTTATTTAAAATACCAAAACTATTTCAAAATTCACCAAAATGCTCCTGGTCACTTGTTGGAATATTCCCAACATGAAACATTTTGGTTTGGCAATTTTGAACGTTTAAAATATTTTATATAATTTAAAATGCCCAAGTTCAAAACTTGTGGATTAACCCTAGAACCCTTAGATGACCTAGAAAATGGTACACCTTCTTTGACATGGGTTACGAACCAAAGTAAAGAGGATGAACATTTTGAAGGGCATTTGGATTCATTGAAATAAATTTTAGTAAACCCTAGTTCTTTTAAGGGGGGGGGGGTGTTCTGGGGTTTCTGCCTTCCCCATTTCAAATTCAAATGAAATTTAAACATGATGCACACCCTAATGCATGGTCTAACTGGGATGTGACAATGTGAATGGCATATTGTTAATCGGAAATAATGTAGAATTATTCTGCAAAGCATAAAGGAGTATTTGAAAGGAGTTTTTTTTCAAAGAAAGACCTCGGTGAAGCTGCTTACATATTGAGCATCAAGATCTATAGAGATAGATCAAGACGCTTGATAAGTTTTTTCAATGAGTACATACCTTGACAAGATTTTGAAGTAGTTCAAAATGGAACAGTTCAAAGAAAGAGTTCTTACCGTGTTACAAGGTGTGAAATTGAGTAAGACTCAAAACCCGACCACGGCAGAAGATAGAAAGAGAATGAAAGTCATTCCCTATGCCTTGGCCATAGGTTCTATAAAGTATGCCATGCTGTGTACCAGATCTATTCTATACCCTACACTGAGTTTGGCAAGGGAGTACAATAGTGATCTAGGAGTAGATCATCGACAGACAGTCAAAATTATCCTTAGTGGAATAAGGATATTTTTCTCGATTATGGACGTGACAAAAAAGTACGTCGTAAAGGGTTACGTCGATACAAGTTTTGGCACCGATCTAGATGACTCTAAGTCTCGGTCTAGATACATATTGAAAGTGGGAGCAAGTAGCTATAGTAGCTCGTGCGAGCATTGTTGACATAGAGATTTGCAAAATACATACGGCTCTGAATGTGCAGACCCGTTGACTAAAATTATCTCACAAGCAAAACATGATCACACCTTAGTACTCTTTGGGTGTTAATCACATGGCGATGTGAACTAGATTCTGACTCTAGTAAACCCTTTGGGTGTTGGTCACATGTCGATGTGAACTATGGGTGTTAACCACATATAGATGTGAACTATTGATGTTAAATCACATGGCGATGTGAACTAGATTATTGACTCTAGTGCAAGTGGGAGACTGAAGGAAATATGCCCTAGAGGCAATAATAAAGTTATTATTTATTTCCTTATATCATGATAAATGTTTATTGTTCATGCTAGAAATGTATTAACCGGAAACATAATACATGTGTGAATACATAGACAAACAGAGTGTCACTAGTATGCCTCTACTAGACTAGCTTGTTAATCAAAGATGGTTGAGTTTCCTAACCATAGACAAAGGAGTTGTCATTTGATTAACAAGGTCACATCATTGGTTGAATGATCTGATTGACATGACCCATTCCGTTAGCTTAGCACTTGATCGTTTAGTATATTGCTATTGCTTTCTTCATGACCTATACATGTTCCTGTAACTATGAGATTATGCAACTCCGTTTACGGAGGAACACTTTGGTACTACCAAACGCCACAACGTAATCGGGTGATTATAAAGGAGTACTACAGGTGTCTCCAAAGGTACATGTTGGGTTGGCGTATTTCGAGATTAGGTTTTGTCACTTCGATTGTCGGAGAGGTATCTCTGGGCCCTCTCGGTAATGCACATCACTATAAGCCTTGCAAGCATTGCAACTAATGAGTTAGTTGCGGGATGATGTATTACAGAACGAGTAAAGAGACTTGCCGGTAACGAGATTGAACTAGGTATTGGATACCGACGATCGAATCTCGGGCAAGTAACATACCGATGACAAAGGGAACAACGTATGTTGTTATGCGGTTTGACCGATAAAGATCTTCGTAGAATATGTAGGAGCCAATATGGGCATCCAGGTCCCGCTATTGGTTATTGACCGAGAATAGTTCTAGGTCATGTCTACATAGTTCTCGAACCCGTAGGGTCCGCACGCTTAAGGTTTCGATGACAGTTATATTATGAGTTTATGAGTTTTGATGTACCGAAGGAGTTGAGTCCGGATGAGATCGGGGACATGACGAGGAGTCTCGAAATGGTCGAGATGTAAAGATCGATATATTGGACGACTATATTCGGAGTTCGGAAAGGTTCGAATGATTCGGTATTTTCGAGTCTGGGAGTTACGGAATTCGCCGGGAGAAGTATTGGGCCTTATTGGGCCTCTGAAAGAGAGAGGGCTGCCTAGGGCAGGCGCGCGCCCCATGGCCTAGTCCGAATTGGACTAGGGGAGGCCGCACCCCTTCCTTCCTCCCTCTCTCTTCCCTTACTTGTCTCCTACTCCCAATACATGGAAGGACTCCTAGTTGGACTAGGAAGGGGAATCCTACTCCGGTGGGAGTAGGACTCCCCATGGCGCGCCCTACTAGGGCCGGCCTCCTCCTCCCTCCCTCCTTTATATCACGGGGCGGGGGGCACCCAGAACACACAAGTTGATCTACGGATCGTTCCTTAGCCGTGTCGGTGCCCCCTCCACCATATTCCACTTGGTCATATCGTCATGAGCTTAGGCGAAGCCTGCGCCGGAGAAGTCATATCGTCATGAGCTTAGCGAAGCCCTGCGTCGGTGGAGCATCATCATCGTCACCACACCGTCGTCTTGTGAAACTCATCCCGACACTTTCTTTGGATCGAGTCCGGGATCGTCATCGGCTGAGCGTGTGCGAACTCGGAGGTGCCGACGTTCGGTGCTTGGATCGGTCGGATCGTGAAGACGCACGACTACATCAACCAGCGTTGTTATAACGCTTCGCTTTCGGTCACGACAGTGCGTGGCGGACACTCTCCCTCTCGTTGCTATGCCATCACCATGGTCCTGCGTGTGCGTAGGAATTTTTTTGAAATTACTACGTTACCCAACACATTCGTCCCCAGGAGAACCAAATGTGCGCAAGCATGATATATTTGGAGAAGGTGATGACTAGGAACATGGAGCTTGAAGAGGAACTCAAGTCTACACACGACGGATATGAGGAGGAAATCGCAGTGCTAGTAGAAAAGAATGAAGACCTGACGAACAAGCTAGGAGTATTCATGGGAGACCCCGCGCGAGGAGGAGATGACGACCATCCCGAGGACTACATCATCATCGACGACACCGACTCCGACCCTGACAGTAGTGACGATGATTACGAAGACGAAGCTGGAGAGGATATCATGGAGTCTTCCACCGATCAAAATTTCTAGATGACCACCATATTATCAGTAGTATTTCCCCCATGTATATAGTAGTAGTCCGAGTATTTTGTAACGGTAGCTAGATCGATTGTATGCCCTTGTTTGAATTGAGTGGTGTGATATGAATGTGTTTGTCTCATGTGCATATGGGTAGTGCTTTCTCTTTAGACCTCTTTCTATTCTAATATCTTCCCTCTAAACCCATTAGATGCCTCCGAGACGTGACCCCGGATTTGTCTTCCCATCGGAGCTCACTCAGTTGATCCAACAGCAGAATGCCTTGATGCAGTTGCTAGTCCAGAACCAAGGCAACAACAACAACAACAACCCATCGCCACCACCTCCAGTTGACAGCTTAGCCTGTTTTCTGAGGTTAAATCTGCCGGTGTTTTCGAGTAGCATCGAGCCGATTGTTGCTGATGACTGGCTACGCAGGATTGGAAGGGAGTTGACCACCGCAGGTTGCACAGATGCTGAGAAGGTGCGTTTTGCCACACACCAACTGGATGGACCCGCACCCTCATGGTGGGAGAATTACACAACCACATTCCCTATATCCAATGTCACTTGGGATCCGTTTCAGCAAGCGTTCCGCACTACACATGTCTCTACTGGAGCTATGAGCATGAAGAAGCGTGAGTTTCGCAACTTACGCCAGGGAAATCGTACTATGGGGCAGTACGTGGATGGGTTCAGTAAGTTAGCTCGCTATGCCCCGGATGATGTGGCCACAGATGCCGCGAAGCAGGAGAAGTTTATGGAAGGACTGAATGATGAGCTGAGTATGCAGCTGATGGTAGCTACCTTTGCTACCTACCAGGACTTGGTAGATAGGGCTCTTATGATTGAAGGGAAGCAGTAGCAGATAGAGAGCCGCAAAAGGAAGTATGGACAAGGGAGGTACAATTCTAGAGCCTCGCAGAAGCCTCGTTTTACCCCGATCTCGGGAGGATATACCCATAACCATGGAGGCCACACTCACAATGGAGGAAGTTCGCATAACCACAGTGGCCCCAAGAATGGGAATGGGAATGGAGGAAGCAGCAGCCAGAACCGTTCCAACCCAACAACACCCACCAAGAAGGATCTAAGTCACATTACTTGTTTCAAGTGCGGGAAGACTGGACACTATGCCATTGAGTGTTCTGAAGCAAAGAATGGAAATGGCAATGGAAGCTCTGGGAAGAAGCCCAACCCTTTCAACAGGGGACAGGTGAGCCACGTTAACATGGAGGAGGTTGAAGAGTAGCCAGATGCAGTTATAGGTAAGTTTTTGGTTAAGTCATTTACTGCAATTTTTCTTTTTGATACTGGTGCATCGCATTCATACATGTCAAGGGGATATGTGGATAAGTATAAGTTGCCCACCAAAGTTCTTAAGACACCCATGTTAGTAAGCTCACCAGGAGCGGAGTATATGGCAAGCCAATGATGTTTTCAGATGCCATTGACTATAGGTAGGCATGTTTTCCCCTCAGACCTAATAATTCTGGAGTCACAAGGATGGGATGTTATACTAGGCATGAATTGGCTATCAATGTATGGGGGAAACATCGATTGCGCCAGTAAGTCAATTATGCTCACCACCCCGGAAGGAAAGAGGATTAAGTATGTGCCTCGACATGCGTCGAGGAGGACCCAAGTAAATACACTCCCAGGAGTTGTGCATGAGGAAGTGCCTGTTGTGAAGAATTATCATGATGTATTTCCAGAGGAATTACCAGGCATACCACCAGATCGGGATATAGAGTTTTTGATAGAGTTGTTGCCAGGCACCGAACCAATATCGAAGAGGCCATACCGGATGCCCGCAAATGATCTGGAGGAAATCAAGAAGCAGATTAAGGAGTTATTGGAGAAAGGTTACATTCGACCAAGTTCGTCACCGTGGGGAGCCCCAGTGCTCTTGGTTGAGAAGAAGGATGGATCATTGAAAATGGTTGTTGATTATCGTGCATTAAATGAAGTGACGATCAAGAACAAGTACCCACTACCGATGATCAATGATTTGTTTCACCAGCTGCAAGGAGCTAAAGTATTTTCCAAGGTCGATCTGCGATCAGGATACCACCAGCTGAAGATCCGAGAACAGGATATACCTAAGACAACTTTTACCACAAGGTACGGGCGATATGAGTATACAGTTATGTCATTTGGATTGACCAATGCCCCTGCCTATTTCATGACTATGATGAATAAGGTGTTCATGGAGTTCTTGGATAAGTTTGTTGTGGTGTTCATTGATGATATTTTGGTATACTCGAAGAACGAAGAGGAGCACAAGGAGCATTTGCGTTTAGTTCTCGAGAAGCTCAGGGAACATCAACTATATGCCAAGTTCAGCAAGTGTGAGTTTTGGTTGAAGGAAGTTGGATTCCTTGGACATGTTATATCATGAGAAGGTATAGCAGTAGACCCTACCAAGGTTCAGTCAGTCACTGAGTGGTTGGCACCCACCTCAGTTGGAGAGATCCGCAGTTTTCTAAGACTCGCGGGATAGCACCGGAGATTCATTGAGAATTTTTCTAAGATTCCGAAGCCCATGACGGAGTTATCGAAGAATGACACTAAGTTCAAGTGGACTGGAGAATGTGAGGCCAGTTTTCAAGAGTTGAAAAAATGTTTGGTTACAGCCCCAGTGCTGAAAGTGCAACTATCCCTAGGTGGTTTTGGTAATTCACAACAACATATAACTCATTGAGCTAATCCTATTCCAAGATGAATATTTCAGGAAAGCTCAATCATTGGCATGGCATGGATGATGAAAGTGGATCCCTCAAAATATTAAGGACAAAGGATTGGCTCAAGCTCAAAAGCTCAAGACTCTACATTTTACATTTTAGTGATCCAAGATCACATTGAGTCTATAGGAAAAGCCAATACTATCAAGAAGGGATGATGTGTTGCTTAATGAGCCTCTTGCTTCATGTGCTCAGTGATATGCTCCAAAACCCTCCACTACTTTCTCACATCCACATATGACCTAAACCCAAAGTCAAACTCGGCCCTACCGATTCTTTTTATCCGCGCCACCGAGTTCAAATGTCATAGCCACGCCACAAACCCTAGGCAAATCGGTTTCACCGATAGGGATCTCAGTCTCACCGAGATGGGATTATAATCTCTGTTTCCCTTCGTAACGTTTGGTCTAACTGAAGTGAGCGATCGGTCCCACCGAGATTGCAATGTAAACTTTTGTTTCCTTTCGTAACTTTTCGGTCTCACCGAAGAGCGAATCGGTCCCACGAGTTTACGACCAACTCTCTGGTTAGCTAATTACCAAAATCGGTCTCACCGAGTTTGTGTGATCGGTCTCACCGAGATTACGTTATGCCCTAACCCTAACCAAATCGGTCCTACCGAGATGCATGTCGATCCATCAAAATCCTAACGGTCACTAGGTTTACTAAATAGGTCCGACCGAGTTTGATGATTCGATCCCACCGAGTTTGGTAAATTGTGTGTAACGGTTAGATTTTGTGTGGAGGCTATATATACCCTCCACCTCCTCTTCATTCAGAGAGAGCCATCGAACAAACCTACACTTCCAACTTACCAATTCGAGAGAGAACCACCTACTCATGTGTTGAGGCGAAGATATTCCATTCCAACCATATGAATCTTGATCTCTAGCCTTCCCCAAGTTGCTTTCCACTCAAATCTTCTTTCCACCAAATCAAAATCCTGGGAGAGAGAGTTGAGTGTTGGGGAGACTATCATTTGAAGCACAAGAGCAAGGAGTTCATCATCAACACACCATTTGTTACTTCTTGGAGAGTGGTGTCTTCTAGATTGGCTAGGTGTCACTTGGGAGCCTCCGACAAGATTGTGGAGTTGAACCAAGGAGTTTGTAAGGGCAAGGAGATCGCCTACTTCGTGAAGATCTACCGCTAATGAGGCAAGTTCTTCGTGGGCGACGGCCATGGTGGGATAGACAAGGTTGCTTCTTCGTGGGTGGAGCCCTCCGTGGACTCACAAGAACTGTTACCCACGTGGGTTGAAGTCTCCATCAACGTGGATGTACGATAGCACCACCTATCGGAACCACGACAAAAACATCTGTGTCTCCAATTGCGTTTGAATCCTCCAAACCCTTCCCTTTACATTCTTGCAAGTTGCATGCTTTATTTTCCGCTGCCAATATACTCTTTGCATGCTTGCTTGAATTGTGTGAAGATTGCTTGACTTGCTCAAAGATAGCTAAAATCTGCCAAAGTCTAAAATTGGGAAAAGGTTAGGTTTTTATTGGTCAAGTAGTCTAATCACCCCCCTCTAGACATACTTCAAGGTCCTACAAGTGGTATCAGAGCTTTGGTCTCCATTCGCTTTGATTTCCGTAGCTTTTTGTGGTCATAGCCTTGGTTTCACAACCTAGGAGAGTATGGCGTCTAGTGAGAGAAATTATCACCGTAGAGGTCCTTACTTTGATGGCACTAATTTTTCTAGTTGGAAGCATAAGATGAAAATGCATATTCTCGGACATAACCCCGCCGTTTGGGCTATTGTGTGTATTGGTTTGCAAGGTGAATTCTTTGATGGGAGAGAACCGAACCGTGAAGCTAGTGCGGAAGAGTTGAAGATGTTGCAATACAATGCTCAAGCTTGTGATATCCTCTTCAACGGATTATGCCCCGAGGAGTTCAACAAAATCAGCCGTCTTGAGAATGCAAAGGAATTTTGGGACACTTTGATTGATATGCACGAAGGTACCGACTCTGTCAAGGAATCCAAGTTGGATGTGCTCCAAAGTCAGCTTGACAAGTTCAAAATGAAGGATGGTGAAGGTGTCACTGAAATGTACTCTAGGCTTGCTCTTATCACAAATGAGATTGCCGGCTTAGGAAGTGAAGAGATGACCGATAGATTCATCATCAAGAAGATCCTAAGAGCATTGGATGGAAAATATGATACCGTGTGCACATTGATCCAAATGATGCCCAATTACAAAGATCTCAAGCCTACGGAAGTCATTGGAAGAATTGTTGCTCATGAGATGTCACTCAAGGATAAGGAGGAACTTCACAACAAGTCGAGTGGTGCTTACAAAGCCTCATGTGAAGCCCCCACATCATCAAGTGAGAAACAAACCTTCAATGAAGAATTGAGCTTAATGGTGAAAAACTTCAACAAATTCTACAAGAGTAGAAGCAAAGAAAGAAGCTCTAAGTCAAGGTCCTACAATGACAAAAGATCTTCTAGTCGAGAGCGCAATTGCTACAATTGTGGGAGACCGGACACTATTCAATGAGTGTACGACACCCTACAAAAGAAGAGAAGATTCTCCCAAGAGAAGAAGTAGAAGAGAAGAATCACCACCAAGAGAGAAGGAGTAGAGATGATCGTTATGAACGAAGACCCTCACGGAGAAGCAAGGATTCAGAAAGGAAGGACAAGTCATCAAAGAGCTACACAAAACGAAGACATCAAGCTCATGTTGGTGAATGGGTATCCGGCTCCGACTCCGACCATCACTCCGAGAGAAGCTATCACTCCGACTCCGAATACACTCAAGATGAAGGTGTTGCCGGTCTAGCACTTGTGTCAACCAACTCCTACGACATATTTGAATAATCAAATGAAGGAATTGGTAGATGCTTCATGGCCAAAGGTCCTAAGGTAACACACCCTGAGTATGTTGATTTTGATGTTGATGAAGATGACTTGCTAGGTGATGATGATTTACTTGTTGACAACTCTAGTGATGAATACTATGATGAAACGTCAATTAATCATGCTAATCAAGATGAAATGAATTACAATGATAAGGAGAAGATTGAGCGTCTAACTAAAGAACTAAACACTCTTAAGTTAGCTCATGAAACTATCTTCGAAGATCATCGAGAACTTTTAAGGGCTCATGAGAAGTTACGCTTTGAAAAGCTCAATCTTGAGCAAGAGCATGAGTTCTTAAAGGCAATCAATGATGATCTCCGTAAGAAAAGTTCTTCTTACATCGCCAAGCGTTTACTCATATCTACTTACATGCCTCAAGTCAAGTCTAGTAATAAGAACAAGAAAGGTTCTTCCTCTAGTAGTAACAATAATAATGCTAAATCGAATATTGTTGCTTCTAGTAGTTCTCTTGATTCCACTAATGATCCTCTTAGCCAAGTTACACTTGAGCAAGAAAACAACTTATTAAAGGGAATTATAGAGAAAGGTGTATACAAGAGTCTTGCCGGGAGTAAGCAATTTGAGGAAATTGTACGCAAGCAAGAAAGGCACCGGAAGAATCAAGGTGTTGGTTTTGAACAAAAGTTCAATGCCAATGGAGTTGAGTGGGAAGAAGATCAATACCCCAAGACGAAGTTTGTTCCTCAATAAGAGAAGTATGATCCTACTTCCTTCAAGGGAACACAAGCACAAGATGATCTTCCACCACAAGACCACAAGAACAAAGGCAAGGACAAACTTCAAGAGGAGATTGATGCATTTGAAGAAGCACCTAAGGCCTTGGTCAAGTGGGTTCCCAAGACTATGTCAAGTTCTACTTCATCAAGTACAACTACTACACCAAGGATTCCCATCAAGATGATGTGGATCCCGAAGAAGAAGAACTAGAGAGTTCTTGAGGGTGACTCCACCAACATTCTTCACTCATATCATTATGGCAAGGACAAGTGCAATCAACTTCGATATCATTGCACTAGTTCAAGGAGTCACAAACCCTCATGTTGGTAAGGCAAGGGACAAGGTAACCTAATGTTTTCATGGACATCATTTTGTGTGTGCATCACTCTATGTCTATGGATATTCTTGTTTGTTCCTTGTGGGACTAACCCATGTAGGTATTGAAAGTGCAACTCACTCCAAAGGATTGCTCTAAACGATCTAAATCAACATTGAGCATCCACATCTTCAACACCTACATGAAGTCATCATTGACAAAACCCAAGGTTAGTTCATCCCTCTAAGGGGGGATCTCACATCTAGGGGGAGCTTAACTCTAAGAATTGAGTCAAAGCAACTCTAATGATGTGAACACATAAATGCTTTATGTAAAAGTGGAAACCCCACTTGAGCTTAAACGATGAGTATGACCTATGATCAAATGTTCTCATTTGACTCCTAAGTCAATATACTCATATATAGATGACCTAGTCATCGCCAATTGTTTGATAGATGCTAGAATTGGTTGTGCATGCTTTGTCACATATTTCATTTGATATCTTATTGTGTGAGCATGTTGGTTGCATATTTACTCATTCGAGGACATCCACTTGTTGTTTTGATTGATTGGCTTCTTTTTCTTTGGCCAAGTGGATGGACAAGAATGCCTAAGAACCTTCTCTAGCTATCTATGCTTTTCTCGTCTCAAACTCTATTCATGCTACATCACAAAATTTGATCAAGTCAGATTCGAACCACTCGTGTGAGGAGCACTTGAGTCCCGATTAGTCATAGACTTAAACTTCCAAAACTTCTTTCTGATTTTCGGTCTGACCGATTCCTCCATTTCGGTCATACCGAGATTACTAAGTCGATCTAGGTTTTCATCTCGGTGCAACCGATTTGTACTTTTCGGTCACACCGAGTTGCTATAACTGTTCACAGTTTTGCATCTCGGTGCCACCGTGTTGTACCACTCGGTCACACCGACAGGGTCGGGCTATATATATACGCACGGGCAAAATTTGGAAAACCTTCTCCGAATCTTCTCGCCCGCGCATAGCTCGCTCTGCCAACTTGGTCTACGGATCGTCGACTTCATCGCCAGCTGCCTCCAGTCGCTGGTCTCCGCCGCCGTCAACGGAATTCTCCTCCGCCGTTGCCGCCGTAGCGAGTTCTCGCCGAACTAGGGTATGAACTCGATCACAGTGCTTTCCTCGTCCGATTCTCAGCACATTGTGTTCATTATGCATCTTGCCACGATTGAAACACTCCTATCTAGTCAAATCAATCCTTAGAATAGTTGCGATTCGAAAATTTAGGGTTAGGTTTCCGCCGAAACCATCTCGGACCCACCGAGTTGAAAAACTCGGTCCCACCGATTTGGCTAATGCCATTGCACTAGTAAGTCTCGGTCTGACCGAGAATTGCTAATCGGTGTGACCGATTTCAGAACTTTGTGAAACCCTAGCAGTCTCGGTGCCATCAATCGTGACTCGATCGACCGAGTTCACTAGTTTAGGTTCCAAAACTGCTTCGTATCACCGAGTTTGAAAATCGGTAGATCTGAAATGTTTTCGATGGGAAACTAAAACTAAGTTTTTGAATCATTCTTTGCAAAAATCTCTGCATTTTGTGATGCTCATCCACTCTACCTCATCTATAACTATTCACAGGGTCAGCCGTCAGTTGAACAACATGTCAGACCAAAGTGATAGCCAGAACAAATCTGAAGAGCAGATCCAATTGAGCGAGGGCACTAGTCCCTCAAGCAGCTCAGATGAGGGGAGCAGAAGCACTCCAAGAAATTTGCCCAAGGATGCCACAAGGACAAGAAAGAAGAAGACCTCAGAGTCTGAGGATGAGGATTATGTGGCAGTTGAGGATGAGGCAAGCTCCAAGAAGAAAGTGCTCAAGAGGGAGTTCAGCTCATCTGCAGTGAAGCCTGGTTTGAAAATCAAAAGGCCAGCAGGCAGACAACCAATGTCCAAAGCCAGAGTGTCTAATCAAGCTCCTTTGGAATCTCAACCCAAAGAGCCTGTTGTTGCAGAGGGAAAGAAAAGGAAAGAAAGGGTCAAGAAGACCATGGCAAGAGTGATTGGGAAGCCTTCCATGATGGAAGAGGAAGAAGAAGAAGAGGTTGCAGAACCAGCACCCAAGGCACAAAAGCCGATGGGTGATGCTATCAAGTCAGGGGCTGCAACTTCAAAGCCCAAAGCTGCCCCCAAGCCCAAGAGAAATACCAGGAGCATACCAGCAGCTAAAAAGAACAAGGCCCCAATGCCTGAGGTTGAGGCTGAGGAAGATGAAGAAGGGCAGGTCCTAAGGAAGCTCAAACCCAAGATCCCAGACCACAATGATGCTCATCATGTGGCTGAAAACATGAAGATCAGGATAGATCATGGGTTGAGGCTATGGAGAGAGTCAGATCCATATGCCACGAGGAGAAGGACTGCTGTGGACTACAGGTTCCACACCAAGGAGCAGCAGGATTTTTATGAGACTATCTTGCTGGATAAGAAGCCCATAGTTTGCGATATGAGATGGGTTGACTGGACCTACATTAAGAAGAACACAGAACACTACCCTGGAGTATATGACAGCTTCAGTGCGTGTGGAGTTGCTGGTTTTGTTGGGCAGAAGCTCACCAACTGGAACGATGAACTTATCATGCAATTCTACTCCACAACACATTTCTATCTAGATGGCAGGATAGTGTGGATGTCAGAAGGAACCAGATATCAGTCTACCATAGAGGAATGGGCAAGTTTGATCAATGCCCCAAAGGAAAGTGAGGATGACCTGGACATTTATGGTAAGAAGAAGATGGATCATAACTCTATGTCGCAGATGTACAAGGAGATCCCAGATGATGCACTTGAGACCTTCAAGTTTGGATCAGTCCATTTTCTGCTGTCAGGGCTGCCTACGATCAACTGGATCTTAAGGCATACTCTTTTGCCCAAATCAGGTGACCATAACATGATTAGAGGGCATGTAATCAACTTGCTTCATGTTTTTGATGTGCCTCAGAAATTCAAGGTCTTGAGCCTCATAGTTGAGACAATTAAGAGGACAGCAGCAGACCAGAAGAGGAGTTGTGGTTATGCCCCACGATTCAGGAGTTGATAAACTCAAGATGGGCACAGAAAGTATCTATTGGATAAGGAACACATGGTTCTCTATCCTGAATTTGAGGACAATCGAGTTGTCATGACCGAGAATGAACCATCATCGATTGCAAGCTCGGGAGAGAAAGGAGAAGGCAAGGCAAGAGAAAGCTGCAAAGATGCCCACTCTAGCAGAGGCATCGAGTACTTTCTCAAGAACAAGCAGGAGCATCTAGGTTACTTGATAGCATCAACTCTACGGATTGAGAAGGATTGGCCACCTAACTCAAAACCAGGAGAGCCTGGAGAGAATCATGGAACAAAAATTCTATGATCTTGATGTCAAAGTGATTGAGATTCATCGGTGTGGAGCAGATTACAAGATGATATGCAGGAGAGGAAGGGCAAGACGACAAGCGATGCATTTGCGAGTGCCTAGAGCTCAGAGGTCATCGCAGTGCCAACTATAGACACGAGCCACTTCTTCAGCTCCAGCTACAGCTCCAGCTCAACCAGCTCCAGCTCCAACTTCTTCAGCTCCTACCACGTCTACTGATGCGTGCATCCTTGGAGTCCTGTCTACACCACCAGAAGACCAAGCCTGAGAGACGACATAGTGCTACATTTTCTAGGAAATTTTTGGTAACTTGTTGTCAAAGGGGGAGAAAAATGTATAGATCATAGGCTTCGAGAGAGAGAGAGAGATTTGCTTTTGTTCTCTCTTGTCTTCTTGGTTGAACTTTATTTGCATTTGATTGCTTGAGATACTATGCATTACCTGTGAGACATTGATGATCATGTGTTTGATCATAAGCTACACTTATGCCTTTTATGATATTATCTTATTTATCCTTATATGATCATTCACTATGCTTGGTGATGAGTGCATATATTCAATCGTTATTATTTTGAGCGCTCCACCAAGATGTATGTGACATGGAAGAGTAACCCATAAACCTAATTTCTTGTGCATTTGCAGTCCAAAGCAAATCTTAAGATATGCACAAATTTAGGGGGAGTCTTGCTTATCACATACTTCTCAAAGCAACGATGTTTTTCAATTTTATTATCATTTGTCGAAGCTTTGATATATATGTTGTCATCAATTACCAAAAAGGGGGAGATTGAAAGTGCAACTACCCCTAGGTGGTTTTGGTAATTCACAACAACATATAGCTCATTGAGCTAATACTATTCCAAGATGAATATTTCAGGAAAGCTCAATCATTGGCATGGCATGGATGATGAAAGTGGATCCCTCAAAATATTAAGGACAAAGGATTGGCTCAAGCTCAAAAGCTCAAGACTCTACATTTTACATTTTAGTGATCCAAGATCACATTGAGTCTATAGGAAAATCCAATACTATCAAGAAGGGATGAGGTGTTGCTTAATGAGCCTCTTGCTTCATGTGCTTAGTGATATGCTCCAAAACCCTCCACTACTTTCTCACATCCACATATGACCTAAATCGAAAGTCAAACTCGGCCCTACCGATTCTTTCTATCCGGCGCCACTGAGTTCAAATGTCATAGCCACTGCCACAAACCCTAGGCAAATCGGTTTCACCGATAGGGATCTCGATCTCACCGAGATGGGATTGTAATCTCTCTGTTTCCCTTCGTAACGTTTCGGTCTAACCGAAGTGAGTGATCGGTCCCACTGAGATTGCAACGTAAACTTTCTGTTTCCCTTTCGTAACTTTTCGATCTCACCGAAAGAGCGAATCGGTCCCACCGAGTTTACCTGACCAACTCTCTGGTTAGCTAATTACCAAAATTGGTCTCACCGAGTTTGTGTGATCGGTCTCACCGAGATTACGTTATGCCCTAACCCTAACCAAATCGGTCCTACCGAGATGCATGTCAGTCCCACCGAAAATCCTAACGGTCACTAGGTTTACAAAATCGGTCCGACCGAGTTTGATGATTCGGTCCCACCGAGTTTGGTAAATTGTGTGTAACGGTTAGATTTTGTGTGGAGGCTATATATACCCCTCCACCTCCTCTTCATTCATAGAGAGAGCCATCAGAACAAACCTACACTTCCAACTTACCAGTTCTGAGAGAGAACCACCTACTCATGTGTTGAGGCCAAGATATTCCATTCCAACCATATGAATCTTGATCTCTAGCCTTCCCCAAGTTGCTTTCCACTCAAATCTTCTTTCCACCAAATCAAAATCCTGGGAGAGAGAGTTGAGTGTTGGGGAGACTATCATTTGAAGCACAAGAGCAAGGAGTTCATCATCAACACACCATTTGTTACTTCTTGGAGAGTGGTGTCTCCTAGATTGGCTAGGTGTCACTTGGGAGCCTCCGACAAGATTGTGGAGTTGAACCAAGGAGTTTGTAAGGGCAAGGAGATCGCCTACTTCGTGAAGATCTACCGCTAGTGAGGCAAGTCCTTGTGGGCGACGGCCATGGTGGGATAGACAAGGTTGCTTCTTCGTGGACCTTTCGTGGGTGGAGCCCTCCGTGGACTCACAAGAACTGTTACCCTACGTGGGTTGAAGTCTCCATCAACGTGGATGTACGATAGCACCACCTATCGGAACCACGACAAAAACATCCGTGTCTCCAATTGCGTTTGAATCCTCCAAACCCTTCCCTTTACATTCTTGCAAGTTGCATGCTTTATTTTCCGCTGCCAATATACTCTTTGCATGCTTGCTTGAATTGTGTGAAGATTGCTTGACTTGCTCAAAGATAGCTAAAATCTGCCAAAGTCTAAAATTGGGAAAAGGTTAGGTTTTTATTGGTCAAGTAGTCTAATCACCCCCCCTCTAGACATACTTCAAGGTCCTACAAGTGCTGATTCTGCCGGATATACGCAAGGATTTCCAAGTGTATTGCGACGCTTCTCGCTTAGGACTTGGAGGTGTACTTATGCAGGACGGAAGAGTTGTTTTATATGCCTCATGTCAGCTTCGACTGCATGAGTTGAATTATACCACACATGATTTGTTGTTAGCAGCCATAGTGCATGCGCTCAAGACCTAGAGACATTTTCTTATTGGAAACCGTTGTGATGTGTACACGGATCACAAGAGTTTGAAGTACATTTTCACGCAGAAGGAGCTGAATCTCACGCAGAGGAGATCGTTGGAGCTCATAAAGGATTATGATATGAAGCTACACTATCATCCAGGAAAGGCCAATGTTGTAGCAGACGCTTTGAGCCAGAAGAGTTATGTCAATACCCTCATAAGCAGAGGATTACCGCAGGAGTTAGTTGACGAGCTCAAGGAACTTCGCTTGGAGATAGTTCCAAGAGGTTTTGTTGCAGCAATGGAGGTTCAGTCAACATTATTGGGAAAGATTCGAGAAGCTCGGAAGGATGATAAGGAAATTGCTGAGATAAAGGAGAAGATGAGCAAAGGAAAAGCCAAAGGTTTTCGTGAGGATGAGTATGAAACTTTATGGTTTGAGGACCGTGTTTATGTACCCAATAATGCAGAGATCAGGCAGTTAATACTTCAGGAAGCTCATGACTCGCCATACTCGATACACCCCGGAAACACCAAGATGTAGCAGTATGAAGAAGGATATTGCTGAATATGTAGCAGTATGTGATGTATGTCAGAGAGTGAAGGCAGAACATCAGAAGCCAGCAGGATTACTGCAGCCTCTGCCGATACCCGAATGGAGGTGGGACAAGCTTGGCATGGATTTCATTACCGGATTACCCAGGACCCGATCAAGATATGATTCTATCTGGGTAGTAGTGGATCGTTTGACCAAAGTGGCTCACTTTATCCCAGTGAAAATCACCTATACGAGTGCAAAGTTGGCCAAGATATATATGACCGGGATCGTATGTCTGCATGGAGTTCTGAGGACCATCATATTAGATAGAGGAACACAGTTTACTTCAAAGTTTTGGCATCAGTTGCACCAGACTTTGGGTACCAGGCAAGAGTTCAGTACAACCTTTCATCCACAGACAGATGGACAGACCGAGAGAGTCAATCAGATTCTGGAAGACATGTTGAGAGCTTGTGCGCTAGATTATGGATCTAGTTGGGATGATAATTTGCCTTACGCGGAGTTCTCATACAACAACAGTTACCAAGCCAGTTTGAAGATGGCAGCTTTCGAAGCTTTGTATGGGAGAATGTGCAGGACACCTTTGAAGTGGGATGAAGTTGGAGACCGTCAGTTGTTTGGACCAGATTTGATCAAGGAATCTGAAGAGAAGGTTAAGTTGATCCGAGATAGACTGAAGGTAGCGCAGTCCAGGTAGAAGAGTTATGCAGACTCAAAACACAAGGAGGTAGTCTATGAAATCGGAGACAGGGCATGTCTTCGTGTGTCACATTTGCGAGGAGTGAAACGGTTTGGAGTTAAGGGAAAGTTAGCCCCGAGATTTGTAGGACCATACCGAGTTCTGGAACGTATGGGAGAAGTGGCCTACAAGTTGGAGTTACCCCAAGGATTGTCAGGAGTTCATTATGTGTTTCATATTTCCGAGTTGAAGAAGTGCCATGCAGAGATGGTCGATATTCCTCTGAGAGATACAGTGCCACCGGAAGCAATTCAGTTGGATAGTGATCTGGCCTACGAGGAGAAACCAGTCAATATTCTCGAGTTTGCCATCCGTGTTACATGCAGTAAGGTTATCAAATTTTGCAAAGTTCAGTGGAGCCACCATACCGAGGATAAAGCCACCTGGGAACGAGAGGAAGACCTACGGAAAGACCACCCGCACCTATTTTCTAGCCAACCCGAATCTCGAGGGCGAGATTCATCTTAAGGGGGGTAGGTTAGTAACATCCCAAATTTTCAATTTGGATGTTATACATAGGTCATCATATGCATATCATATTTTATTTGCATTTTGGTTGTGATCCTAGAAATCTTAAGCAACTCAAAGACCCACGGAGAGAGTTGGGGATTTCATAATTTTCATATTTGAATTTTCTCAAATTTGAAAAGAGGATCATTTTGGTTTTAATATTTTTTTCTTCGAGTATTTTAAATATTAAAATAAAAGAGAGAAGATAATATGATTTCGTCAAAAAGAGAGAAATCTTGGAGGAAGAATTTTTTAAATCAAATAAATATTTTATGTGGATTTTTTTGAGATTTTTATTTGAATTAGAAAAAATATGCATTTTTCAAAATTGCATTTTAGGCCAGAAAAATGCTCACTTTGTTCTAAATATTTTATTTAGACGGTGAAAATTGTTTTTTGGCATTTTCAGAATTTTTTTTAATATTTTATTAGGATTTTTCTTCGGCATAATTTTTTTAAAAAAGTTTTGCCCGACTAGGCCAACGGACCCTGAAAGAGCCGGCCTTGCCAGCGCCGCCGTCTTCCTCTCATGAACTCCTTGCGCCATGAGGACGCCGAGTCCGGTCGCCCACCGCCCGCCACCTTGCCCCCTCCCAAGCCGCCTCGCCCCCCTCCGCCAAGCCGCCTCGCTCCGCCCCTCTTATAAGCCGCCACCCCGCCTTTCCTCCCCCACCTCAGCCAGCCTTGCTGAAGCCGCGCCATGCCCATTGCCGTTGCCACGTGCCGCCGCCGAGGAGCCGCCGCCTCGCCGTTAGCCCGCCGCCCTTATTGTCCGGATCCGCCGCCGCCGACCGGTTTTGTCCGGTTTTCTTCGGTTTATTTCGGTAAACCCTAGATCCAATTAGTTTTTTTAGATCGGTTTTTCTTCGGTTTAGATCTGTTCTGCTAACATTTGTTCGTTTAGTTCTTATAACGAACAAATTTGTTCGTTTGTTCTGTTAGCGGACATTCGTCCGATAGATTTTCCTTTTTTTTGTTTTATTTTCGGCCAGGGACCTATCCGTGATTATTTTTATCGCAAATGAGCTCCTGATCTTCAAACCCTTGCAACTTTTTGCATGTTCCTCCAAATCCAGTGAAACCAACGCCAAAATCTTCGTCTCGAACCCCTCTTTCTAGTTAATCAACTTGAACATGGTTTTGACAATTTAAAATTTGGTTTCAAGAGATTTGATTTGAACTTCTTTTGATCGTAGTTTGAGTTTCGTAGCTCCGATTTGATTGATTCCTTTTACAAATCGAAGCACTTCAGTTGAACTTTCAGCTTGGACTTTTTCATCTAAGTTTTACCCTTGCATATATGCTTGAGTGATTATGAGTGTTATTGTTTGTTTGCGGTAGAATTTCCGGAGTGCGAAGCATGCTACTACGAGTCTCTAGGGTTTGCAGATCGTTAGTAAGGCAAGTAACACTTTGATCATACCCCTTTATTACCCAGTTTTATGCATTAGTTTCAACCCTCAAACATTGCATGAGTAGGATCTGATTAACATGTGGGTCTGGGAAGTAATTGTTGAGGTAGAACCTATTTGCCCTTTTATTTCAAACCTTGGGAGTTTCTTCTACGTTATACTTATACTGCCATGCTATGCTCGTAGACGTGGGTTGGATGAGTGTATCCATGACAGATGTGAGAGTTATCAATAATGGTTAACTTAAGGTGGCTACTTAAATACACATGTGGGTGGATTGGTTGAGGCACCCTGGAGCACCCAGTGGGTTGTCTGGGCACATGGAGAATCCAGTGTTGTCCTAGGATATCCCGGAGTACCCGGGTGATCATCCTATGGTTCGCCACCCAGGCTCAAAGGGATCATAAGATTATTCATGCTAGAAACTTCCGTGTGCAGCCACAAGCCATTATGGGCTCTGGCATAGTTGAGTAAGTTGTGGGAAACCTTTCCATGATGGGCTAGCAGATGTAGGGGATTGTAGGTGTACCGGCCTATCTATCGGTTAAGGGGACCTCTTCGGAAAGACTGTGTCTCGGTCATCCGTTTGTCAAACATCATGCAGTGCAAGAAATACAACGGATGAGATCGAGTCTTGTGGGGAAAAGTGCGCAAACATCTGCAGAGTGTACAAACTAGTCATGGTTAGCTGTGTCCCCGGTTATGGACATCTTGAGTATCTGGTACTTGAATTATTGATTTGATCTCATCACTCTCTAAATAAATTTGTCGGGTTGTTAATATTGTTTAATTGAGATAGAGTTGGAGGAACCTTCTCAATGTTTGTCAACCAACTTTGTAGTTAAATAAAATATATTCCTTTCTTGTAGGAAAAAATCGGCTTTTCGCAAAAACTTTCTAACCATAGAGCCTCCACCAGCCATATATGCATATAGTGTTAGAATTTTTCATGTCATGGCTCTACAATGTTATTTTGCCAGCATATTCCATGTGCTGACCCGTTTTGGGCTGCAACGTATTATGTTGCAGACTTTTCAGACGAAGAGTAAGATGCGCTAGGTTGTTGTCGTGCACTTAGCTATGCCCTTGGAGTTGATGGACTCATTTACCTTCGATGCTTCTGAAGTTATCTTAATTAGATGGCCTTAAGCCATATTATTGTAATAAGTTCTCTTTTGAGACTTTCGATGTAATAAGTGTGTGATTGCACTCTGTTATAAATCCTTCGAGTACTGTGTGTGGCAGCATTACCGATCCAGGGATGACACTTATGCACAGAGATTTGACCGTTTGAGGTCGGATCGCTACAAGATGGTATCAGAGCATACACTGATTGTAGGACGTGACCACTAAGATAAGCGATAGGTCACTCTTCTCTACTCATTTCTGACTCCTCTCCATTTTCCATTCTACAGATGGCGGACCCAAGGAACAAGTTTGCTCAACCAGATGAAGACACCCCTTTTGGACGATACTTGAAGGAAGTCACTAGGTACCTGAACATCGGAATACCAAGCTCTACCGGGACCTACACTGCCACTTTACCAGAAGAGGACCATTGGATGATTTGAGTTCATGTTCCAGGAAGGACATTCACGCCAGTTACTGAGCCCATAGAGTTTTGCTTTGATGCACCAACCTAGAGTCTAGGAAAGAGCATGGCAGCCCACATCGCCATGGGACACATCGGCGAAGTTTACCACAAGGATCTTAAGGACACTATCTATCACATATGTGGGCGCCGAGACAAGCAATGGGAGATGATCAGCACCAGGAGGGACAGATCCATTGCAGCCTTCATCCAGGAGTTAAACCAGCACATTCGTTGCCAGGAGAACCAAATGTGCGCAAGCATGATAGATCTGAAGAAGGTGATGACTAGGAACATGGAGCTTGAAGAGGAACTCAAGTCTACACACGACGGATATGAGGAGGAAATCGCAGTGCTAGTAGAAAAGAATGAAGACCTGACGAACAAGCTAGGAGTATTCATGGGAGACCCCGTGCCAGGAGGAGATGACGACCATCCCGAGGACTACATCATCATCGACGACACCGACTCCGACCCCGACAGTAGTGACGATGATTACGAAGACGAAGCTGGAGAGGATATCATCGAGTCTTCCACCGATCAAAATTTCTAGATGACCACCATACTATCAGTAGTATTTCCGCCATGTATATAGTAGTAGTCCGAGTATTTTGTAACGGTAGCTAGATCGGTTGTATGCCCTTGTTTGAATTGAGTGGTGTGACATGAATGTATTGTTCTCATGTGCATATGGGTAGTGCTTTCTCTTTAGACCTCTTTCTATTCTAATCTCTTCCCTCTAAGCCCATTAGATGCCTCTGAGACGTGACCCGGGATTTGTCTTCCCACCGGAGCTCACTCAGTTGATCGAACAACAGAATGCCTTGATGCAGTTGCTAGTTCAGAACCAAGGCAACAACAACAACAACCCACCGCCACCACCTCCAGTTGACAACTTAGCCCGTTTTCTGAGGTTAAATCCGCCGGTGTTTTCTAGTAGCACCGAGCCGATTGTTGCTGATGACTGGCTACACAAGATTGGAAGGGATTTGACCACCGCAGGTTGCACAGATGTTGAGAAGGTGCGTTTTGCCGCACACCAACTAGATGGACCCGCAGCCTCATGGTGGAGGAAATGCACAACCACATTCCCTATAGCCAATGTCACTTGGGATCAGTTTCAGCAAGCATTCCGCACTGCACATGTCTCTACTGGTTGCCAGGATGCTGAATGAGCAAGAAAGAAATCTGCCGTCGGTTGGCATCATGGTTGAGGAGATCAAGATGATGGCAAGGAATTTGGGAGACTTCAAAGCAACTTGGGTCCGGAGGAACGCGAATAAAGTGGCCCATGAGTTAGCTCGTTTTGGTTTATGTAATGGTGTTTCGGTTTTGTGGGATTTAGCTCCCCCAGATTGTATTCTCAGTATTGTATCAGACGAACTACCTGACCTAGTCTAATAAAGTGGGGAAGTAATTTTTCAAAAAAAAAAAGATTTGCACGCACGGTTTAAGAGTGAAAGTGTGTTAAGTCAACTAGAGGGGGGTGAATAGGCGATTTCTATGAATTCTTCACTAAGGAATTTCAGGGTGAGGAAATTCCTAAGCGAAGAACTACTTGAAGTGGAATAAGTACTCAGGTGTAGACATAACATAACATGAGCATAGTCATCATGATGAAATGAAAAACAAACAGAGAGTACAGAAAGCGTAAGCACATGATATGCAGGCCAAAGACAAATAGACTGAAGAAATTGAACTGAGGAAATTGAGAAAGTCTTCAGTCAAAGTCTTCAAACAGTAATGATCAAGCACACAACACAGTAATGAGGAAATGGAAGGGTTGAGGAAATAGAACCGGTGAGCTTGGTGAAGACAGTGATTTGGTAGACCAGTTCCAACTGCTGTGACAGTTGTACGTCTGGTTGGAGCGGCTAGGTATTTAAACCTGAGGACACACAGTCCCGGACACACAGTCCTCATCGTATTCTCCTTGAGCTAAGGTCACACAGACCTCGCCCAATCACTCATGGTAAGTCTTCAGGTGACTTCCAAACCTTCACAAACTCGGTCACTCGATGATCCACAATTTCCTCTTGGATGCTCTAGACCATGACGCCTAACCGTCTGGAAGATGCACAATCTTCAAAGGTAACAAGCGTCAGATCCACACATGATCAATCTCTTCAGTGATGCTCAATCACTTTGGGTTTGTAGGTGTTTGGGTTTGGGTTTTCCTCGTTTGATGATTTTTGCTCAAAGTCCTCGGAGGATGGGATGCTCTTAATGACAAGTGTCAGTTTCTCTCGAAGCATCCAACCAGCTAGTGGTTGTAGGGGGGCTATTTATAGCCTAGGGAGCAGCCCGACATGATAAGACATAAATGCCCTTCAATGATATGACCATTAGGTGGGTAGATATTTTGGGACAGCTGGCGCATAGCATAGCAACGGTCGGAAATTTGGCTATCAAATTCCTCAGGGCTATCATGATCCTCACTTGTAGGCAATACGACTAGCTAATTACTAACTCCTCGGTCGGAACAAATTCCTCAAAGACCGTAAGAACTTCGTCTCATCCATCAAGAAATTGGTGAACTGCATGAGATTTCCAATGGCTTCACTCGAAAGGATTGGTAGGTGTAGGATTTTGAGATGAGCATCACTTGGAAACTTTTCCTTAGTTTTTCCTCGACCCCCTTTAACAGTACGGTGTTTCCAATGACTCAAGAAAGAGAAAATGAAACTACGAAAACAAAAGTCTTCATGCTTCATGTTCCTCGCGTGAAATCCAAGTCTTCACGGTCACACCAATTTCTTCACTTTCAAAGTCTTCAGAAAGTCTTTAGAAATCCAAAATCTTCAGTTGAAGACATTCATTTTTAGGGGTCGACTTTCTCTGTAAATATCAAACTCCTCATAGACTTATAGACCTGTGTACACTCACAAACGCATCAGTCCCTTAACCTATAAGTCTTCAATACACCAAAATCACTAAGGGGCACTAGATGCACTTACAATCTCCCCCTTTTTGGTGATTGATGACAATATAGGTTAAGTTTTCAACGGGGATAAACATATGAAGTGTAAATACTCATATTGAGGAATTCGATTGCAAGATATAGAAGAACTCCCCCTGAAGATGTGCATAGTGAGGAATTTGCTTTTGAAGCAATGCACATTTGAAGAGTAGAATCATGGAGATCTCCCCCTATATCTTGTAATTCATACACGCATTTAACATATGATATGAAGAATTTGAAATGCATGATGAAATATGGTGACTGATGTAATTCAGCATGTGTGCATTAACATATATGAGGAAATAACATGAAGAACAACATAGCAAAAGTATCAGACCACCATCGGGTTTAAGTTTACAACTCGATACAGTAAAGACTTCAGAAGAACGAGAGTTGTAACTTAGAAAAAAAACCGCCCATATATAGAGACCCGCTTGAAGACTAACTCAAATATCGGTGTAGAAAAAGAGGGGTGCACTTTTTGTACCACTATACCTGTGCACGGGCAGTCAGAGCCGCGCCCACGGTCACACCAAACAGAGCAAGGGAGGTGAGCCAAGGTAAGACCAGAGCGCAAGACAATCAAGGCAACGCCAAGGCCAAGACCACAAAGAGCAGACGGATGAAGCAGGTTTCCCCGGCAAGACCCTTGCCGGGCGGCCTCAGCGGCCCCGGCAAGACCCTTGCCGGGACAGCTCGTCCCACACCAACAGATCAAGCCACCCTTGAGCCCACGATCCCCAACACCATCATCCACGTGGGGCCAGGGCTCGGGAGGCACCTCCGTGGTGGCATGCAGATCTTTGTGAAGACATGTTCAAGATCAGATGAGGATTAGAAGACGACGATTCTCGGCCAGATCCTTGCCGAGGAAGGCCACCAGACCCCCGGCAAGATCCTTGTCGGGGACGACAGCACGCCACGGCAAGACCCTTGCCGGGCCACACGGCGAGACCCTTGCCGGGCCACCCGGCAAGGCCCTCACCAAGGACACCAGCAGGGCCACCGCCAGGCCCGCCAGCAACCAAGCTTCCACCGCCGTTCACATGCGGCTCCCAGCCCAACCAGCTGGGCAGGCACCTGCGTGGCGACATGCAGCTCCCAGGCCAACACATCGAGCGCCTGCGTGGTGGCATGCGGATCTTCGTGAAGGCTTCACCACCGTGCCACCTCAGCTGCCTGCCTGCCTACATGGAGCCGCACGCATCGTTGGCCAAGGCGCGTGTCGAAGCGAGGAAGAGCGGCGACGGACGGGACGGGCCTCGCCCCCGTCTCCAATAAAGCAAGGGGACACCTAAATGATGCATTAAATGCATCTTATCCTGTAATACGATGGATAACCTCGCAACACTGTACACCTTTCCACCTCCTGTGTGCCACTGTGGCAACGCCTTTTTCCTATAAAAGGAGGCCCGAGGCGACCAGGAGAAGGATTCGGCTCTTTCGAACCACGCGCTGACCACAGTTAGTTCGAGAGCTCTAGAACTCTCAGAAATACACCCACCAAAGCAGGACTAGGGTTCTACGCATCCTCGCGGCCCGAACCTGGGTAAACGATCCTTGTGCTGTCTACTAGCCCTGCTCTCCTCGCAACCCTGCGCCCCGGCAACCGTAGTAGGGATTCTTGTGATCCCATAGGTGTCGTTCCAGACCGACATCAAATTTCTCCCCTTTGTTATCGAATGACCAAAAGGGACGACAAATTAGGACTAACGCCCCTGAAGAATATCACGAAGACGATGGAGGAGCGCCGGCGTTGTTGGGGTCGGTTGTTGAAGTAGGGCCTGCCGCAGTGTCGTCCAAATCTTCATGCTCATCAGTCTCGCATGATGAAGAATATGAGCTGGCTACCAAGGAAGGAACTTTGACTTTCTTGAATTTCTTCGACGATGGCTGAGACCAGTCAAAGTCCTGCTTGAAGCCCATCTGGTTGAGATCTTCTTCGCCATAAAGGTGAGACAGAACGGCCCAGGTGCGATTGAATACTTCATGGAGGTAGTAGTGGTTCTTCTTCACTGAATTGTGCGTATCAGTCATGTTGTGAAGAATTGAACCAAACTGACACTTAACCCCTTTGTGGTTGTGATCGACCTTCTGGTGAAGACTGAGGAGAAGCTCACGATCAGTCATCACCCTTGGAGCTGTGCCTTGAGGATTTTGCTTTGAGGCATTGGCGACAGAGTCATGAGTGGAAGAGTCATCATTGGTGGAGTAAGATGCAGCTTTGCGGAACTGACCATCCAATGGACGAATGCCTTCATCAATAACAGTAGTGGCCTTGCCCTTTTCATCAGCTGAAGAAAATGTCCGCTTGAGGACTTCAATGGGGGGCAAGTAGCTGAGATGATTTTGAAAGTCAGCCTTGGAATTGATTCAAGACCTTGATCTGAGGAATCTCATGATCCTGGGAGAGTAAGGTTTAAATTCAAAAGGTGACAATGCAAAATTGGCTAGAGTCCTCATGAAAACCTTTGGCGCGCGCACAGCTGTTCCTCGACTTCCCTCCTGCTGCGGAGAAGCTCGACAAGTGGAGGGCCACCATCCGGAGCCTCGTCGCCGTCGCAAAAAAAGACGATCCGCGACCGACGGGGCCCTCGGGTCGGCGCTCCACCGAGCTACCACATGCTGGCGCTGGGAGGACCGGGGGAGCTGCAGCCACGGTGCACTCTCCTCCTCCTCGCCAGCCGCCGCGGGCGTCAGCCCGTCGCGACGATGCTTGTGATAACATCTCCATAGCGTCGTCCGACCCACGGACCCGCCGCGACCTGTGCCAGGTCCTCCGGGAGCGAGCTCACGAAGACGCTCGAACCACCGTCGAGCGGCGGCGTGAAACGCGCCGCCAGTTGGACAAGCGGGCGGGACCCGCTATGGACCACCCGGCACCGGGGGCCCCGGCGGCCTACCTTACGAGGTGGGCTGCCCGACTTTTACCCGTGAGCTGAGGCAGTTCCAGTGGCCGTCCCACCGCACGTTCAAGCCCGACGTCGGCGAGAAGTACACTGGCAAGACCCATCCATCCGAGTTTCTCAACATCTACACCATCGTGATGCAGGCCGTTAGCCCGCGATGACAAGGTGCTTGCCAACTATTTCACCTGGCGCCAAGCCCAATGTGATGTCTTGGTTGATGCACTTGCGGTGGATTCCATTTCTTCTGGTCAGATCTGTGCCATGAGTTCGCTGGCGCCTTCACAGAGGCCACCAAGCTCATGGCGTGCCGATGATCGCATATTATTCCCCGAAGGAAGGGGAGACCCTGCACAAGTACATCCAGAGATTCAGCCGGTGCAAGACAACATCCCGACGCTCATCCCGCCGTTGCCAGATTAGCGCGTTCCACCGAATACGCGCAATCGCAAGATGCGCGAGGAGCTGGCGATGACCAAGGTTAAGGATGTGGCCGAGCCCTACGTTCTGGCCGATAGGTGCGCCCGGGCTGAAGAGGGAAGGAAGTACCCCGACGAAGACGCCGGCGCGGAAACCGATTCTACTGATGAAGACGCCGCCACCCCGACGAAGAAGAGCCGGCGTCACAACAGGAAACGCAAAGACAAGGCCGTGCTTGCCGTTGAGGGATCTGACGATACCGATGCCGACAAGAAGGTCAAGGCACACGCCCCCGACAAGGAGATTGCCGGGTGCACCGCTTGTCGGGCCCTGGCGGCCACCTACAAGCCAGGAAGCTCCGGCAAGCAATACTGCGAGATCCACCGCACCAAGGGCCACGATCTCCAGAACTGCCGACAAGTCGAGCTGCTTGCTGAGAAGCAAAAGGCTGAGTACGAAAGGCGGGACAAGGAGAAGGACCAGGACGGTGCTGAGGGATCCGGCAAGAACCGTGGCGGCCAAGGAGGCCGCCCCGGCAAGGACAACCAGCAAGAGAGGCCCGCCCGGGGCCGTGACAAGACACAAGAAGATGACGATCACGGCGAGGACGACGAGTCTGGTGAGCAAGGGTTCCGTATACTACGGAGGCCATAAAGGCCGATGGCGGCACTCGCTGCATACCTCTCACCGCCAGCTCAAGCAAAGGCACGTGAGATTACAGCAGCAGCAGGACGCCCGAGACCAATGCTCGAGAAGACTTCCATATATTCCGGATTTCGCCGTGTGTTTCTTTTGTGCCTGCTATTTTATTTTTGCATTGCATCATGTCATCATGCCATCATATCATTAATTTTTAAAACTCAACTAAATAAAATCGTATGGATCTTCGGTCCATTTAAATCGAGGGAAGGGTGACTTCTCTTTATAACATACCCTCCCGATATTTAGGGAGATATTATAAAAATATTCCATTGTTTTGGAATCACTATAACCCACTTGCAAAATATCACATGCCGTTGTTATCTCAATTCTTGGTCTCCAACCTTGCCCATAAATTATTTCATCATTTTCCGGAGCTCCACCAAAAATCCGAACATTTTTGGACACTTCTAAAAACTTGTTCTAGTTCAAACCATTTGAATTAAATTCAAATAAGTTTGAATTTAAATCTTGCATTCGTGCCTCTTTTCTATTTTTCCTGGATCGAGCTTATTTTTGCGAGTCCGGGAAAATTATCCCCATGCGCAAATCTTTCCCTAACCCTCTCTTTCTTTTCCTCTCTCTATTTCTTTTCTCGATAGAGATTAGTGAGAGAGAGAGCCCAGCCCAGCTGCTTGCCAGCCTCCGCCACTTCTTTCTCCACCGGGCCGGCCTCCCAAGGCCCAACCGCCCCACCAGCTCCTAACCCTAGTGAACCCTCCTCCCGATCACGCCGCCAGAGAGCCTCGCCGATCCCTCGTCCTCCCTCTTCCCGATCCCCATCTCTCCCTCTCCTCGCCGACCCCATCCCCCTCCGCGCAGCCCTCGATCCCCTCCTCTCCTCTCGTCGCCTCCTCCTCCGTCGCCGCCTCGGCCTTTGCACCTCCGCTGCCTCGGCCTCCATGCTGCTGCTGGCCCCTGGCTGCCGAGCCTCCGCCTCAAGGCCATCCTTCCTCCTGCGCCTGCCTCCTCCCTTGTTCCCCGCCCGCCTCACGGAGGAGAGCAGTGCCGAGCCCGTCGGCCTCCTCGCCACCGCCGCGCCTGCTCCATCACCTCCGCTGGCCGCTGCCTTCTTCCAGCGCCACGCGCGCTTCTGCCGCCGTGCCGCATCGCTTTCAGCACTCGAGCACGAAGCCGCTCAAGACTCGCTGCGATTTCTCCGCGGACCATCTCCGCCTCCGCCTCCCCTCGCCGTCCCGTCCTCAAGTCCGGCGTGGTCGCGCCCGATCCTCTCGGCCGAAAGGTGAGGATGACCGCATGGGCGGCTTCGTTGACTTCCATGGCCGCGGCCACTGCCAGCCAACCGCTGCTCGCCCCGCCTCGCCCCTCTCGACCCTGCTCATGCCCCGAGCCTCCTGCTGCCAAGGAGCACGAGCTCCTTTGCCTTGCTGCCACGCCAACCGGAGTAGCAGCCCAGCCGTCATCCCTTTGACGCGCCAAGTTTGAGTACATGGATACGCTTAACTTTCGCTCCAGATGCGTAATGACTACATCCGAGGTGGATTTCGTCAAGTACCCTTCGGATGCGCCAAGTTCGACTACATGATGCGTCAAGTACCTCTACCGACGACCCCGGTCATCTTCGAAACGTGTACAACTACCGCCGCCGTCGCGTGAACAACTACTTCCACTACGATATGTACCACTACCGTCGACCCGTGAACGTCTACTTCCATCTACACCGCATCAAACTCGACCATTCAAAACGCACGCTTCCAAGGTATAACGCCGAGACGACGCCCGTGACCTAATGCATGTGTTGAATGAGATGAACCGTATGTTTGCATCGTGCCCGTTTGTTTCGTGCGCGTTCCTTCCTCGTTTGCCATGCCGTCGTCCCGTGGGAACCCGGAATCCGGGATCACCCCACCTTCTTGCATGTTGCGCTCATCCGCACACTTCTCTCTTGCGTCGGTATCTCAATCGAGTTATTGGAACCGATATGTTGCTGTGGCAACATTTTTGAATTCGTTGCCGTGGCACCCCTTTCGTTCCGCCACGGTGAAAAATGCTTCATAACATGCTCATGTCAACTTTTAATAAAAATTGCATATAACTTGTATATGTCATCCGCATCATGTTAACAACAATTAAAATGTTTATCTTTGTTGTTTCCATTAAAATTGCTAAATGCATATGGGGATTTACCGGATTTGTTGTTTGTTATATCCGGCCCCATTTAAATTGTTTAGATGGTATAGTTTTGTTATGCTTCACCTATTGCCATGTTAACCAACATTTAATATTGTTGACGGGAGTAAACTAAATAATTGATGTGGTGTTTCGTCAATATGCAACTCGTTGCATATTGAGCTCCACTTAACTTGTAGTTTTGTTTGTGCATATTGCCATGCCATGCCTCTTTAAACCGGACATGCATCATACTTGTTTGCGCATCATGCCATGTTTATGTGATGGTTGTTTACTATGTTGTTTGCTTCTTTCCGGTTTGCTTCTCTCGTTAGCTTCGGTTCCGTTCCGGAGTTGTGAGGATAAGTTCGACTTCGTCCGCTTGTCTTCTTCATGGACTCGTTCTTCTTCCTGCGGGATTTCGTGCAAGATGACCATACCTCGAAATCACTTCTATCTTTGCTTGCTAGATGCTCGCTCTTTTGCTATGCCTATGCTACGTTGCCTATCACTTGCTTATCATGCCTCCCATATTGCCATGTCAAGCCCCTAACCATCCTTTCCTAGCAAACCGTTGTTTGGCTATGTTTACCGCTTTGCTCAGCCCCTCTTATAGCGTTGTTAGTTGTAGGTGAAGATGAAGTTTGTTCCTTGTTGGAACATGGAGATGTTGTTCCTTGTTGGGATATCACAATATATCTTATTTAATTAATGCATCTATATACTTGGTAAAGGGTGGAAGGCTCGGCCTTATGCCCGGTGTTTTGTTCCACTCTTGCCGCCCTAGTTTCCGTCATATCGGTATTATGTTCCCGGATTTTGCGCCCCTAACGCGGTTGGGTGATTTATGGGACCCCTTGACAGTTCGCTTTGAATAAGACTCCTCCAAAGAAGGCCCAACATTGGTTTTACCATTTGCCACCTAAGCCTTTTTTCCCTTGGGTTCTGCAGACTAAGGGTCATCCTTATTTTACCCCCGGCGCTGCTCCTCGAGTGTTGGTCCAAACTAGAGCACCGTATGGACCATTCCTTGGCAACTTGGATTACGCCGGTACCAGACGCTTCGCTTATCCGGTGTGCCCCGAGAACTAGATATGTGCAGCTCCTATCGGGATTTGTCGGCACATCCGGCGGCTTTGCTGTTCTTGTTTTATTGCTGTCGAAATGTCTTGTAGCCGGGATTCCGAGATCGATCGGGTCTTCCCGTAGAAGGAATATCCTTCGTTGACCGTGAGAGCTTATAATGGGCTAAGTTGGGACACCCGCAAGGTATTATCTTTCAAAGCCGTGCCGCGTTATGAGGCGATGGGAATTTGTTAATGTCCGGTTGTAGAAAACCCGGTTGATCTTAATTAAAATACATCAACCGCGTGTGTAACTGTGATGGTCTCTTCTCGGCGGAGTCCGGAAGTGAACACGGTGTTGGAGTTATGCTTGACGAGGTTGTTCTAGGATCACTTCTTGATCATAGTTGTTCGACCGCGCTTTTGCTTCTCTTCTCGCTCTCTTTTGCGTAATGTAGCCACCATATATGCTAGCCGCTGCTGCAGCTCCACCTCACTACCCTGTCCTACCTTTAAGCTTAAATAGTCTTGATCTCATGGTGTGAGATTGCTGAGTCCCCGTGACTCATGATACTTCCAAAACCAGTTTGCGGTGCCGATGAAACCTGCGGTGTGACGATCCGAGCTCAAGGAGGAGCTCGATGAAGATCTTGTTCATTGTGTTGTTTCGTTTTGTTGATCAAGAGGGAGCCAGCTTGGGACGATCGGGGATCCGTGTAGCATTTGGGTTAGTCTTCTTTATTTTGGTTCCGTAGTCGGACCTTGATTGTATCTGTATGATGTAATGCTTTACTAATGTATTGTGTGAAGTGGCGATTGTAAGCCAACTATGTATCTCTTTTCCTTATGTATTACATGGGTTGTGTGAAGATTACCTCACTTATGACGTTGCTTTCAATGCGGTTATGCCTCTAAGTCGCTTCGACACGTGGGAGATATAGCCGCATCGAGGCGTTAAGCGAGCCGCTGCTCAAGCTCGGCCGCTTAAGGTGGTCCAAGACGCCTCATCTTTGACACCGAGGATCACCCTGACCGCACTACCGCAGTCGGGTGTTTGCCATTGTTGGTCTCGCCAATGATACGCAACCTCAGGGTGAACAAGATGTTGGTTGATGGCGGGCCGGCTGAACCTGATCTCACTTTGCCGTGGATCAAAAGGTTGCAAATTCCTGATGGAGACCTCGAGGAAACGGGCACGCTTCAAGGGGTCAATCCGGGAGGAGCCAGCCGAAGGAAAGGTCACACCGCCTGTGACATTTGGAGGAGAGTTGAACTACAGATTCGAGAGGATCGTTTCGACGTGGCCGAGATCCCCTTGCCCTACAACGGGATCCTCGCCGCCCGCACTAGCCAAGTTCATGGCGGCGCCACACTACGCCTACAACATGCTAAAGATGCCCGGCCGCTGACCATCATCTCTGCCCTTCCGACAAGAAGGACGCGCCGATCTGCGCCGACCAACTCTATCGGGAAGCCAGTAGCAGCTACCGTCAAGGCACTGCTCCCGCCGCCTGAAGGCCCGGAGGGAAGAAGGAGCCCGGCAAGACCTCTCTCACCCACTCCGGCAAGCGCACCTCCTCGGAGTGTTGTGCTACCATTGAGGACGTGCTAGAGAGCTCTACCGACAAGAGCAAGAGATCCAGAGCCGAGCCGCCGCAGACCAAGAAGGTGCCCGTCACGGAGGATGGCACGGGAGGGGCCTTCATCATAGGCTCCACCCTCGACAACAAATAGGAAGGCGCGCTCGTCACCTTCCCGCGGGCAAATGTCGACGTGTTTGCATGGCAAGCGTCCGACATCCCCGGTGTTCCCAGGGAGGTGATTGAGCACCACCTAGGTGTCTGCCCCCACGCGCGGCCCGTCAAGCAGAAAGTCAGAAAGCAGGCTCTGGAAAGGCAGGAGTTCATCATAGAGGAGATCAGGAAGTTGGAAGCGGCAGGCTTGGTGAGAGGGGTGCCCCATCTGACGTGGTTGGCCAATCCGGTAGTGGTGCGCAAGGCGAATGGGAAGTGGAGGTTGTGTATTGATTACACAGATATCAATAAGGCTTGTCCTAAGGACCCCTTCCCATTGTCGCGCATCGACCAGATTGTTGACTCCACGACCGGGTGTGATCAGTTATCATTCCTCGACGCCTACTCAGGCTACCACCAAATCTTCATGACAAGAGAGGATGAAGAGAAGACAACATTCATCACCCCATGTGGCACGTATTGCTTTTTAGGGATGCCTTTCGGGTTGAAGAGTGCTGGCTCAACGTTTGCAAGAGCAGTCCAAATTGGTTTTGAACCTCAGCTCCGTAGAAATATGGAGGCCTACATGGATGACATAGTGGTCAAAACCAAGGACGGGCCAACTCTTGTGCAAGATTTGAAAGAGACATTTGCAAACTTGCGCAAGATCAACCTCAAGCTGAATCCTGAGAAGTGTGTCTTCGGCGTTCCGTCCGGCAAGCTTCTTGGGTTCTTTGTGTCACAGCGCGGGATCGAGGCAAACCCAGACAAGATCAAGGCTATTGAGCAGATCGAGGCGCCCAAGCGGATCAAGGATGTGCGTCGGCTCACCGGCTGCGTTGCCGCCATGAGCCGATTCATCTCCAAGTCCGCTGAAGGCGCTTCTTCCCTTCTTCAAAATCTTGAAGAAGGCAGGCCCAATAGAGTGGACCCCAGAAGCCGAGGCAGCACTACAGGATCTAAAGAAATACCTTTCCTCCACGCCAATACTGGTTGCGCCTAAACCACAAGAGCCATTGTTGTTGTATCTGGCAGCGACAAATCAAGTGGTCAGCGCTGCACTGGTGGCACAGAGGGAGGTCGACGAGGAGGCAACAATGGCGGCAGAACCAGCGGGTGGCAAGCCAAAGATTCCCCCGACAGGGCCTGGTGCCGACAAGGCGCGGCCCCCGGCAGAGTCTGGTGCCACCAAGGCAATGCACGCACGGTCGAGTAAAGTGGTGCAAAGAAGAAGATGATGCAGCACCTGGTTTACTTTGTCAGCTCCCTCTTGCAGGGGGCTAAGTCGAGGTATTACGGCGTGCAAAAATTGCTCTTCGGCCTCCTTATGGCCTCGAGGAAGTTGCGTCACTACTTCTAGGCCCACGAGATCACTGTAGTCACCCGCCTCCCGTTGCAACAGATACTCCACAACCCGGACGCAACCGGAAGGATTGTGGAATGGGCCTTGGAGCTGTCAAGCTTTGGTTTCAAGTTTGAAAGTACCTCGACAATTCAGAGCAGAGTCTTGGCAGAGTTCACCGCGGAATGGACCTCGACGCCCGAGAAGAAATCCAGGAGACCACTCTCCCCGGCAAGGAAGCAGACCGCGACTGGATCATGTACTTTGATGGGCCTTTTCGCCATATGCCGGTGCCGTGTGCTGCTCGTCGCACCCACCGGAGAACACCTCAAGTACGTGGTCCGGATGCACTTCCCGTGAGATGTCCACCAACAACACCATCGAGTACGAGGGATTGCTTGCCGCCTCGTGGATCGCGGCAGATCTCGGGTTAAGAAGCTCATTGTCGGGTACTCGCAGCTCGCTGTTAGTTAGGTCAACAAGGATTATCGAGCCCATTGATGGAAGCTTACGAGATGAGGTGAGGAAGTTGGAGGAACGCTTTGACGGTATCCGGTGGAGCACGCCCCCGAGCGGAGAAACGACATTGCCGACACCGTCAAAGCGTGCGCAGATTCAAGCTACCTCGTGGAACCAGGTACCTTTTGCTTCGTTAACTCAACCATCCGTCGAACCATCGCCGGGCAGAGCAAGCGGAGAAAACCAGGTCCCGCAAGTACTTTCCTATCGAGCCCCCCGGGCTGCTGCAAGGGTGCCGCCATGACGCCGAAGTTTGCCTAAGAGCAATCTGCGCAGCAGGCGCAAGCCCTGGCCGAGAGACAGCCGCTCCCATGGCGGAAGAGATGCTCTGTCCTTGCCATCGAGCCTCAGGCTCTCGCATGGGCGCACCATACCGCCCACCTCCAAACAGGGAGCTTCAAGGAGCAGGAAGAAGCGGAGAAAGTAGCCTGTCGGTCCGCTTCTGCACCAGTTCGTCGATGACGCCCTGCACGGGAGAAGGCCGAACGGTGTGAAACTCAAGTGCATCCTCGGAGGAAGGACTGGAGCTGTTGGCGGAGATACATGGAGGCATATGTGGCTCCCACATAGGGTCGAGGGCCCTTGCCGGAAGGCGTTCCGCAAGGTTTCTTCTCGCCCACCGCCTCCGTGATGCGACGACACTAGTAACCAAGTGTGAAGCGTGCAGGCCCATTCAAAGAAGCTTCATCAACCAGCTCAAGCCCTTCAAACAATGCCTCTCTCCGGCCATTCTCACCGGGGCTCGATATATCGGGCCCTTTCCCCTGGCATTGTTTGGGCTTTGAGTACTTGTACGCTGTAATCGACAAGTTCACAAAGTGGCCGGAGGTGGAAGCAGTGAGGAAGGTGACTGCTCAGTCAGCCGTCAAGTTCTTCAAAGGATTGGTCTGCCATTTTGGTGTGCCAAATAGAGTCATCACCGACAACGGCACGCAGTTCACAAGCCACACCTTCATGCAATACATCGAAGACCTCGACAGCAAGGTCTGTTTTGCTTCTGTGGCACATCGACGGAGCAACGGCCAAGCGGATAGGGAAAATGCTGAAGTGTTGCGAGGCCTGAGAACGAAGACCTTTGACAAGCTGCACAAGAGCGGAAGGCGCTGGGTTGATGAGTTGTCGGCGGTTCTTTGGTCGATCAGGACGACGCCAAATCGAGCCACCAGCCAGACACCTTTTGCCCTGGTATACGGGGCATAAGCAGTTCTCCCCACGGAACTCATATACGGGTCACCTCGAGTGCTCGCTTATGATGAGCTTGAGCAAGAGCCGTTGCGCCAAGATGACGCGACGCTCCTTGAGGAAGATCGTCTTCGGGCGGTCGTGGAGAGCAGCACGCTACCAACAAGCCTTATGTTGCTACTATAGCCGCAAGCTTCATGCCGAAGCTTTGAGGAAGGCGACCTTGTTCTTCGCTGCTCACCGCCAAGAATTCCAACAAGTTGACGCTGGTGGGAAGGCCCTTATCGGTAATACGAAGTCACCAGTTCTGGCGCATCTGCTCGAGATCAAGATGCCGCCCCTGAGCAACTCCTCGAACATCGAGCATCTTCGCAAGTTTTACCTATAATGCGGCTGACTTGGCCTCCCGCAAGCCACTTTTGTACAAGCTTTGCCGGCAAGGCATGTGACCTTTGTACAAAGCCAAAGCAGACGCCGAGCATAAATAAATGAAGTTACCGACGCTGTAAGTTATAGCATGCATGCTAGGTCGAGTCTCATCCTTGGCTAGGGTTAATAGTGCCTAGCAGCGACTAACCCCTAGCCTAGAGGTCGAAAAGGCCTAGCTGTTCCTTTTCTCGTCCTCCTTGGTTCGCAGGCACATGAGCATTTCGCCGAGCTACTTGAAAGAAGGAAACAGACTGGCGCTTCGACCCCGCAAACCAGAGTTGCCGGGCTGCAAACACGAGGATCCAACCACGCAAGATGAGATTGCCCGGGCTGCGATCCAGATAAGTCTTTATCCTCTCGCTATGCATTTCGAACCGGACTGGGGTATGTGAAACCTCTTTTTTATCTCTAGGCTGCCGTTCTCTTTTCCTATACCCAAGGATTATTTCGGGTCCGGATTTGGTCAGAAGCAGCGTGCAAGGAGGTGGGACGAGGAGCTTGAAGCCCACTTCATCCCCGCCTCCGCCAAGAGCGCGAGAACGGTCGAGTGGAGTGGGGAACGGCAAGGCTCTGTCCGCTTAAAACGCTTATATTAAACAATAACAAAGATTCGCCCTTGTCGCGGGATTTACCCCAACAAAAACCCGCAAGCATCCCTTTTTCATTAAAAACATCCCATACAGTACAACAGTGCGTAGATGAAAAACATGAGCAAGGGATTACAAGTTTTAAATTTAACAAAGGCCCGCAGCTTACAAGCTAAAAAGAGATAAGATGCTCAGAATCCCTTTCTTGTCCCTCTCCTCGTGAGGCAGGTCAAGGAGGCGAAGGGCAAAGGGCGCTGAGGCGAAGCCACGAGCAGCGTAGCACCAAGAGAACACTGTGAGCCTACACCGCGGGCCGTGATGACGGTGCCGGAAAAGAGCCGGAAGATGAGGCGGCAGGACCGGCAATACGCGATGAAGGCATCGGTGCCCACGTACTCCGAGTTGACGGCCTTGCCGCCCGCCCTCTTCCTCTTCCGCAGCCTCTCGACGCCATCCGCCCAAGGAGACGGCCCCGAGAAGTTCAAGGAGCTGGCCCCGCCCCCGGCAAACCTCTGCCGGAGGAGCGGCCAGGTGCAGATGCTGCTGCCTGCCAAGACTCGCCAGCGCTGGGCATCCGACGCCTAGTCGGACTCTGCCCTCGCTTATCCGCCCCGCTGTCCTCCTCATCACTTTCGCTCGAGGAAGAGCTTCCATTGTCAGAATCTCCATCGGAGGAGCTCTTCACGCAGCACTTCAGGCGAGTCCCGAACTCTCCGAGGACCTTGACGGAGAGTAGGGCGTCCTCCATTAATTCCACGTAGAGGACGAGCCCCGCCGTCAGGCTGTGGATGCGAGCGAACGTCTTCCACCCACGACGGAGGTACATGACTTGAGGAGCCGGGAAGTCGACGACAACCCACGTGCCCCCGTTCCCGCAACCCCTCATGTGCAATCTAAGGGATTGGGGCCGGTCTCGCTCCATCTCCTGAGAAAACGGGGTGGGAAGACAAAGACGACGACGCGGAGGCCGGCGCAGCCTGATGAAGAACTCGCAGGCTGGTCTTTGACATGGCCTTCCATTGGGAAAGACATCATTGGCCGGGGGGGAAGCCTGGCCCACGCCTGGCCCTCCTCTTCCCCGAAAGCACCGCGACTCTGCCCCAGCCTTGCCCACAGCTCACCCTCTCCCCTTCCTCGGGCCGGCTCCACCACCGCTGGGCTCAGGAGGAGGAGGGACGCGCTGTCCAGCAGCGACCTCGCCGCCACCTGTCAAGGACCGGATTCCTTTCTCCATGGCAAGTGAAAGGAAGAAGAAGCAAGAGAAGATAGATGATGAAGAAAGGGACGCCATCCCCTTCCCTCCTTATAAAGGAGCGGAGTCGGGGCTCGGCCACCCTGTTCGACCAATCCAGCCACCAGAGGCGCGCGGGATCGAGAACGACCCGCTGCCCCAACCAGCGACGGCCCGGTTTCCCGCCCCTGCCGCTTGCTACCCCAAGTGAATGGGGGACGTGTGGCGGACGTGCAGAACCGAGGGGGACAGGCGAAGCAACCTCTCCCCACCCCGTGATTGTGGGGAGTGGACGCCTTGAAGACTGCGCCCCAGCCCCGTTCAGTAAATGAGCCGCGCCTCCATGCCTCCCTCTTGACGGGAAGGCGCGAAATACTTTATCAGGATGTGACGCATGCGGCGTAGAATCACTCCACGATGCCGCCCATGTCACGCGACACCCTCCACACCACGCCACGCTGAAAAGTTTTACACGTAAAACCGCCTACCGCTCACAAGACCATTCTGGGCCTAGCCCAGCAACGCGTTGCGCTTATGTGTGGCCCAGGCCCGGTGCTCCTGTCGGTGTACAAAAAGAGGGGTGCATGTTTTGTACCCATATACCTGTGCACGGGCAGTCAGAGCCGCGCCCACGGTCACACCAAGCAGAGCAAGGGAGGTGAGCCAAGGTAAGACCAGAGCGCAAGACAATCAAGGCAACGCCAAGGCCAAGACCACAAAGAGCAGAGGGACGGCTAAGAGGTTTCCTGCAAGACCCTTGTCGGGCGGCCTTAGTGGCCCCGGCAAGACCCTTGCTGGGACAACTCGCCCACACCAACAGAGCGAGCCACCCTTGAGCCCACGATCCCCAACACCATCATCCACGTAAATGGGGCTGGCTCGGAGGCACCTCCGGTGGCATGCGATCTTTGTGAAGACATGTTCAAGATCGATAAGGATTAGAAGATTTGACGATTCTCGCAAGATCCTTGCCGAGGAAGGCCACTGCACTTCGGCAAGATCCTTGCCGGGACGACAAGACGCCACGGAAGACCTTGCCGGGCCACTCCAACAAGGCCCTCACCAAGGACGCCAGTAGGCTACCGCCAGTGCCCGCCGGTGACCAAGCTTCCACCGTCGCTCACATGCGGTTGCCAGCCCAACCAGCCGGGCGGCACCGCGGGCGACATGCAGCCCCTGTGCCAACTCATCGAAGCGCTGGGCGGCTTGCAGATCTTCGTGAAGGCTTCACCATCGCGCCACCTCCTGCGCTCGCCTACATGGCGCCGGATGCATCGCTGGCCAAGGCGCGTGTCAAAGCGAGGAAGAGCGGCGACGGACGGACGAGCCTCGCCTCGCCCTCAATAAAGCAAGGACACCTGCGATGCATTAAATGCATCTTGTCCCGTAATACGAAGGATAACTCGCAACACTGTACACCTTTCCACCTCATGTGTGCCACTATGGCAACCCCTTTTTCCTATAAAAAGGAGGCCCGAGGCACAGGAGAAGGATTCGCCTTTTGAACCACGCCACTGACTACAACTAGTTCGAGAGCTCAAGAACTCGGAAATACACCCACCAAAGCAGTGACTAGGGTTTTACGATCCTCGCGCCAAACCTCGGGTAAATGATCCTTGTGCTGTCTACTAGCCCCGCCTCCTCGCAACCCCCGCGCCCGCAACCGTAGTAGGGTTTCTTGTGATCCCATAGGTGTCGCCTGCATCGACATCCATTTCTCCCCTTTGTTATCGAATGACCAAAAGGGACGAAAAATTAGGACTAACGCCCCTGAAGAATATCATGAAGACGATGGAGGAGCGCCGACGTTGTTGGGGTCGGTTGTTGAAGTAGGGCCTGCCGCAGTGTCGTCCAAATCTTCATGCTCATCAGTCTCGCGTGATGAAGAATATGAGCTGGCTACCAAGGAAGGAACTTTGACTTTCTTGAATTTCTTCGACGGTGGCTGATACCAGTCAAAGTCCTGCTTGAAGCCCATCTGATTGAGATCTTCTTCGCCATAAAGGTGAGACATGTAACAGCCCAAAAGCATTGAATACTTCATGGAGGTAGTAGTGGTTCTTCTTCACTGAATTGTGCATAGCAGTCATGTTGTGAAGAATTGAACCAAACTGACACTTAACCCCTTTGTGGTTGCGGTCGACCTTCTGGTGAAGAATTAGGAGAAGCTCACGATCAGTCATCACCCTTGGAGCTCTGCCTTGAGGATTTTTCATTGAGGCATTGGCGACAGAGTCATGAGTGGAAGAGTCATCATTGGTGGAGTAAGATGCAGCTTTGCGGAACTGGCCATCCAATGGACGAATGCCTTCATCAATAACAGCAGTGGCCTTGCCCTTTTCATTAGCTGAGGAAAATGTTCGCTTGAGGACTTCAATGGGGGGCAAGTAGCTGAGATGATTTTGAAAGTCAGCCTTGGAATTGATTGAAGACCTTGATCTGAGGAATCTCATAATCCAGGGAGAGTAAGGTTTCAATTCAAAAGGTTACAATGCAACATTGGCCAGAGTCCTCATGAAGAAGTCATGGTAGTTGACAGGAACACCATGAATGATGTTGAATAGCAGATTCTTCATGATGCCAACGACCTCTTCTTCTGTAGCGACCTGACCCAAAATCGGTCAAATCTCTATGTCTGTACCATCCCAAGATCATGCTGGTACCCACAGTACATCGATAAAGTAATCAAAGTTCAATCACACCTGAATATCATTAAACGATTCTCATATAGAGTCTTTATTACAAGAGAATAAATTTGGCTCAAGGCCAACTCATGAGAAATAAACTAATAACACAGCGGAAGGCCGAAGATAAAGCGAGTCCATCCGACTCAAAGGGCAATCGCCAAGCGCGGAGCGTAGCCTCACCCCGATCGAATATACCTCGCAACATAAGACGTTGCAGCCATGTAGGTCAGCTTTTGGAATAAGTCGCAAGTCATGAAGAACAACAATAATAAACTTACTATCACTATATGCATTTTGGCTGTGGAGCTCTAAGTTTCATCATTTTGCTAAAAGCAAATTTTATCCTACTACAAAGGACTTGCTTGCAAATTACTACAATTGTTGGTAGTTATTGAGATGGTTCCGCCAACCAATATCTCATTCCCAAATTATTAAGTCATAAAACCCTCAAATTAATTCATTAGTTTTAGTGTTGAGATATCCGAATACTTCCAAGTTCCAGAGGCTCAAATGTCCGTAATCGGGACACGGCTAATCGATTAGATCTTTAACTCGCAGAGGGTTGCGACTTTCCTCGCAAGAATCATTCCTCCTTTAAAGTCTTCGACTTCATGGTGTTTGAAGACGGACTAATGAAACAGGGTCTTCCAAAGAGTTCTTCCGCTACCGCCGTACCCATCCAATCCTACCGTTCTTCTACATCTCGTAGTACCGCCCAGCCAGCGCCACTACTAGGGTCAACCCAGCCAGAGCCCATAATGGCTTGCGGCTGCACAGTAAGCTTCCGGTCATGGGGCATCCATCCTCTCTTCGTGGCTGGGTGAAGCTTTCGCAAGATGTCATGGCACTTCTCCATGCATCCCGCCACCACTGGGTTCTCCAGGTGCCCACAACCGCCCTCCACCCAAAGAGTGATTTTCCAAGTCCATCTTGATCATTGTAGTTCATGGGTTGTCATCATCATTGACTCTCACATCTTGCTTATGAATTTCACTCAACCCAAAACCCGCCTACGAGCATAGCAAAGTAACTACTTCGTCCCCGGTCATGGTAACAAGGGATTGGTTCATCCTACCACATGATACTACTCAAGTTTAATGACTTCAAAATTTCACTACTGCATGCATGGTGGGTGGTGACAATTACTAATGCATAAAAACATAGGTATAGAAATAACATGATCAAAACTTGCCTTGCTTGATGATCCTCGAAGCTAAAGAGTCGAGTAGCAAGCTTCAGACTGAAACTCTACCGAGACAAACAATTCACAATAAGCATATAGCAATAGGATCACATAACACAACATAACAAAAGTAACATAACACAACAAAACAACCAAAACCAAATCCAAAGGAAAACTCAAAGAAAACCACTCAAAGTTTCCTACTTCAAACAATAACTAAAATAGTTTTATATAATAAAATTTACTCAACATAACCTAATCATGGTTTTAGGTTAACTTAATGTAAAAGGATTCACTAAGCAACTAGGAGCAAAAAGAATTAATTAAAAGCTATTATAAAACTCATTTTAGGCCTAATCCAATTTCTATTAGAAAATAAAATAAAACTTTTATTAATTATAAATAAAAGTTCATCTACTAGAGTGACAGAAACTAACCTAGAATAATCAATCACAAGTTAAAAATAAATTTATTTACTAATTAAAATATTAGGAAAACAGAGCTAGTTAATTAATTAGGATTAATAGGATTCTGCTTAAAACTAATTATTTATTAATCCTAAAATACCCAAGTTAATTTTTATGGTTTGGCAATGTTAAAATAAAGTTGGGACAAAAAGAATCATCCAAAAATAATTTTTCTAACTCAAGTTATAGCAGATTTACTATTCTGACTAAAACTAAATTAAAGCAATTTTAATTAATTTTAACATAGCTAAATATATATTCTACAGAAACTTTAGAAAATTTTCAAACCAACAAAAAAGAATCACTCAAAAATATTAAACAGAATAAAAGATATGAATTTTTCAAAATGAAACTATTCTGCTAAAACAGAAAAATGAAATTAAAAGAAAAAGCCTAATGGGCCTAAACTGTGCACTAGGCGCCAAATAACCTAAAGGGCCTTGGTTTAAACTAAAACGGGCCGCTAAATAACTAAAACCCTAACTAATAAACCGATGAACCGGCCGGTCTTTTTATAAAAACGTATTCTTCGGGGTCTAATCTAGCCCTAGATTAGAGATCGGACGGGGAATGATTCCGTGGCTTACGGAGTCCGCGACGGCGGCGGCGGCATGGCGAGAGGCGGCGAGGGCTAGGGCGTCGGGGAGTTTGGGAAGTCGCTGGTTAAAAGTGACGAGGTCTGGGGCTTCGTGGAGTCGTTGGGGTCGGGTGGTCTAGGGCGGCGACGGGCGGCGATAATGGCGGCGGAGTGAGCTTGGGCTCCCGCGAGGTCGAGGGAGGGAGAGGGGTCCGCGAGGTCTCTGGGGGGATGGGGTGCGGGGGCGGCTTATAGCTGTGGGGTCGCCTCGCTCGGGGCGATCGGGGCGATCGGGATCCGGCGATCCATGGGCGCGGCAAGCGCATGGGCGTAGGGGAGGAAGATGGGCGGGCCTCGCTGGTCAAGGAGAGAGAGAGAGGGAGAGGCGAGTGGGTGGCGATGCCTGGGGTTTCAAGCGAGGGAGCGAGCTGGCTGCCTGGTCGGGCGCTGGGCTGGCCAGTGGGCACTGGCCGGGCCAGCTGGGAGGGGGGGCGCTGGGCCGGCATTGGGGGTTCGGCCGCCTGGGGTTTTTTTGAAATTTATTTTTTAATAAAACAAAACAGGTATAACTTTAAAATATAAATATTTTATATAGGGTATATATATACCAAAATGATCAGGGAATATTCCTTTCATTTGAACATTTTTCCAAAGGCAAAATCCAAACTTTATAAAAATCCATTTTTTCAAATTCAAATAAAATTCAGATTTGAATCCAAATCTTTTGGCATTGTTTCTTCCGATATTTTTGGAGTGTCATGTTTGCTCCTCTCATACTTTTGATCAAGTATTTATCGTGCTTAGTTTTTGAAATGTTTCCCACTTGCCAAAGTTTGAATTCAAATTCAAAACTCAAAATTGCTCTCAAACTCCAAATGGCATTCAAATTCAAACAGATGCATAGGATGCTTAACTATAATTGTAAAACATTCCAAATAGGAAATTTGGGATGTTACAAACCTACCCATTTTAAGATGAATCTCGCCGAGATTCGGGTTGGCTAGCAATAGGTGCGGGTGATCTCAAGAAGGTCTTCTTCAAGGCCCTGTGTGGCTTCTTCCTCGTGTGGTGACTCCACAAGACCTTGCAAAACTTGATGACCTTTGCTGGGTGACTCGCTTGCAGCCTCGAGAATTCGGACGGTTTCTCCTTGTAAGTCGATCACCGCTGTTGTATGGCCTCTAGGGCACTCGTGTCTCTCAACGGAACATCGCCATGTCGGCATGACACTTCTTCACCGAGAAACATGGAAGACATCATGAACTCCGGACAATCCTTCCGCAATTCCAACTTGTATGCAACTTCTCCACGACGCTCGAGGATTTTGTAGGGCCAATGAATCGGGTGCTAACTTTCCTTGACTCCAAACCTCTTGATTCCACGGCGGAGACACACGAAGATATGCTCGGTCTCCCACTTCGTAAGTCACCTCCTTGCGCCATCGTCGGATAACTCTTCCGTCTCGACCGTGCTATCTTGAGCCTGTCTCAATCAGCTTGACTTTCTTCGAATCCTTGATAAGGATCGGAACCGAAAAGTGATCGATCTCCAACACTATCCCACAAAGAATGGTGTTCGCACCTCCTTCCGTGATAGAGCTTCGAAGGGGCCATCTTCAAACCGGATTGATAATCGTTGTTGTATGAGAACTCGCGATGGCAAATTATCATCCCAGCTAGACCCATAGTCTAGCACACAAGCTCTCAACATGTCCTCCGTAATCTGGTTGACTCTCTCGGTCCGTCCATCTGTCTGCAGATGAAAAGCTGTATCAATTCCAGCCTCGCACTCCAAAGTTTCATGCAACCGCTTCCAAAACTTTGAGGTAAACCGTGTTCCTCTATCCGACACCATTTTCCTCTAACTCCATGCGCATATACGATCCTGGTCATGTATATCTTGGCCAACTTAGCACTGGTATAGGTAGTCTTCACGGAATGAAGTGAGCTACCTTGGTCAAACGATCAACCACTACCCAGATAGAATCATAACCTGAACGGGTCCCGGTAATCCTGTGATGAAATCCATTCCAAGTTTCTCCCATTTCCAATCGGAATCGCAAAGGTTGAAGTAACCTCGCTGGCTTCGATGTTCGCCTTTACACGCTGACAAACATCGATAATGCCACGCACTCGCAATATCCTTCTTCATACCACCACCGTAAACTTTCCTTCAAATCCGTGTACATCTTGGTGTTGCCGGGTGAATCGAGTACGGTGAATCATGAGCCTCTCAAGAATTAGCTTCCTGAGTTCGGGATCATTGGGCACATAAATACGATCCTCGAACCATATAGTTCCGTGTTCATCCTTACGGAATCCTTTAGCTTTTCCTTCCTCCATCTTTTGCTTAATCTCATCAATTTCCTTGTCCGACTTCCGGCTTCACGAATCCTTTCGCCAAAGTGGACTGAACTTCCAGAGTTGCAACAAATCCTTTCGAACTATCTCCACGGAGATCTCGAGGTCATCGACTAACTCCGGGTAATCTCCGCCGTAAGAGTATTCACATAACTCTTACGGCTCAAAGCATCTGCTACAACATTAGCTTTACCGGTGGTAATGCAATCTCATGTCATAGTCCTTTATCAACTCTAGCCATCTCCTCTGCCGAGGTTCAATTCTTCGCGTGAAAATATACTTCAAACTCTTGTGATCGTGTAGACATCACAACGATTTCCGATGAGGAAATGTCTCTGTGTCTTGAGTGCATGCACTACGGCCGCTAACTCCAAATCATGCGTGGTATAATTCATCTCATGAGGTCGTAGCTGTCCGGAGGCATAAGCTACAACTTTACCTTCCTCGCATCAAGATTCTCCGAGTCCTTGACGAGAAGCGCCACAATAGACCTGGTATTCCTTGTGTATGTCCGCAAAATCAACACTGGGCTGTGACCAACCGCTTTCTTCAATTCCTGAAAACTGGCTTCACATTCCTCGTCCAAACATACTTGGCTTCCTTCTTCAACAGCTCACCATGGGCTTGGCAATCTTCGAGAAGTTCTCAATGAACCTCCGATAATATCCTACGAGTCCGAGAAAACTGCGGATCTCCTTGATCGAGGTGGGTGATCGCCAATCGGTGACGGATTCAACCTTGGCGGATCAACTGCTATTCCTTCTCCTGAAATAACATGTCCGAGGAATCCAACTTCCTTCAACCAAAATTCACATTTGCTGAACTTGGCATACAACCGATGTTCTCAAGTTTCTCCGTAACTAGACGCAAATGTTCCTTATGCTCTTCCTCGCTTCTTGGAGAAAATCAATATATCATCGATGAACACCACGACAAACTTGTCCAGATATTCCATAAACACCTTGTTCATCAAATTCATGAAGTATGCAGGAGCATTAGTCAATCCAAATGACATGACGGTATACTCATATAAACCATACCGTAGTGAATGCTGTTTTGGGTATATCCTTTTCACGGATCTTCAATCGATGATACCCCGATCAAGATCGATCTTAGAGAATACCTTTGCTCCAACTAGCTGATCAAACAAGTCATTAATCATCGGCAGAGGGTACTTGTTCTTGATGGTTACTTCGCTCAATGCACGATAATCCACAACCATCCTCAAACTTCCATCCTTCTTCTCTACCAAAAGAACTGGGCTCCCCAAGGTGATGAGCTTGGATGAATATATCCTTTCTCCAATAACTCATTAATTTGATCCTTGATCTCCTTCAACTCATTCGTGGCATCCGATAAGGTCTCTTGGATATTGGGGCTGTGCCGCAATAGCTCAATCAGAAATTCAATGTCCCTCGTCCGTGGCATTCTCGTAATTCCTCCGAAACACATCGGAAAATCTTGCACCATCGGCACTTCCTCCTGAACAACTCCCGTGAGGGAATGCACCTGATTCTTCATCCGGCTGTGCTCGGCTACATACTTGATCCTCTTCTCGCCCGGGTGGTGAGCGTAATAGACTTATCGGGCATGCCTATGTTCCTTCAAACTTTGACAACCAATCCATGCCTAGGATTACATCCAAGGTCCGGGTTTCCAACACTATGAGGTCTCAAGGGAAATTTATGGTTCCCGATGTTGAGGGTTGCATGACAGCCTAGGCCGCCATCATTTCTCCTCCCGCGAATCGACGCCAAGGGGCTTCTAAGGGTTTTAGTGGGCAACCCTGCATTTTTCCACAACTACCCTTGATATGAATGAATGCGCTGCACCGTAATCAAAGAGTACCAAAACTGAACGTGAATTCAATAAAACTTACCAACCACGTTGTTCCGGCTGATCATAGACGCCCTCCACGCCGATGTGGTTCACCCGAGCACGAGGGAACGGATTGGGCTTCTTCGCTGAGCCTCCATTGCCGCTTTCCATTCCTCCGCTTGGCCTCCGGCAGTCGGTGGCATAGTGCCCCGCCTTCCGCACTTGAAGCAGGTGATGTGGCTCAGATCCTTCGAGCCGGGCAGAACGGTGCTGATTGCCATTACCATTACCATTGCCATTGCCATGGCCTCGACTTGTTGTCCTCGCTGCGGTTGTTCCCATTTCTCCATGGTTATGACCTCCATGGTTATGATGGGTGTGCCCTCCCGAGTATGGTGCATAGCGGGCTTCGCTGAGTTCCCGAGTTGTGCTTCCCCGGCTGTACTTCCGCCACGGCTTTCTATCTGCTGCTGCTTGCCTTCAAGAATGGTGGCCTTGTCTACCAGCTCCCGGTAGTTGTTGAAGGTAGCCACAATAAGCTGCATGCTCGCTCATCATTGAGTCCTCAAGGAACTTCTCCCGCCATGCATCCGTGGCCACATCATCGGGGCATAGCGAAGCGAGCTTGTTGATTCATCCACGCATCGTGCCACAAGACGGTTCCCGGGCGCAAGTTGCGGAACTCACGCTTCTTCGCACTCATGGCTCCACTGAGACATGAGCAAGCGGAAGGCCTGCTGGAATTGATCCCATGTGATGGCACCAATGGGAAAAGTGGCGTGTAGTTCTCCCACCAAGAAGCTGCAGGTCCATCCAGGTGATGCGCTGCAAAGCGCACCTTCTCAACATCGGTGCATCCAACAGTGATTAGCTCTCTTCCGACTTTGCGGAGCCAATCATCAGCCACAATCGCTCTGCTACTAGAGAACACCGCGGATTCAACCTCGTAAATCGAGTCAAGTTGTCCACAGGGGTGGTGGCGGTGGATTGTTGGCGTTGTTGTTCGATTCTGAATAAGTAGCTGCATCGGTGCATTTCGTCGCTTGGAGCAGCTGGGTGAGCTCCGCGGAAACCAAAGGTCACGCCCTGAGGCATCCGTGTTTTGGAGTGGATGAGAAAATTAGAATAGAACAATGGTCTATGAGAAATAACACTACCCATATGAATGCACAATCATAACACACCAATCATTTATTCATTCCACTCAAACATGGTTCAAACTCGATTACAAAAGCTCATGACTAATCAAGGGAAAATATCGCCTAACTCGATCGATTTAAAAAGTAAAAATAACATGGTGGTCGACTAAAAGTCTTCATCATGGCGCCCCTCTTGTGGCTTCCTTCAGTGGTACTCCTTCAAAATCCTGATCATTACTCACGAGGGGTCCTTCATCTCCACTCTGATAAAGGTCCTCTCCCAAGTCCATCTTTTCCTCTATCGCGCAAGCTTCATCTTCGTGTCGCCGATCGTCTCCATGAAGTCCGTGATTTCTTCCTCATGGCCAAGGAAGTCTGCAAGGCCTTCTCCTCCAGCCCAGTTCATGGAACAAAGCTTCGATGTGTCTTCGAAGTTACGGCGAGTCTGAATCTCCGCTTCTCGAGAAGACACTCCAAGTCCTGGATGTACGAGAGAGTGGAATCGCCCTCAATGGTACGGATGATATCTCCATTCCTTACCCAGCGAGAAACCATGGCGAGGTCTCGAGGATCGAGCTCAGCCTCTGATACTCTCTCGAGATGTCCAAGTGCTCGATAGATCGCCACGCCCTTCCGATGATCCAGCTTGAACTCGTGAACTCAAAGTTGATAGGCTCCGTGTCCTCCGAAGGTTCTCCTGGATATGCACTTCAACTCAGAGCGGTGTCCGCTTGAAGTGCATTGGTTGGCTTCCGGTGATCGAGGGCGAGCAATCTTCAGCTGCTTCACCATCTCGACCCTTTCTTCAAGGGCATCGCCTCATCGGGCTGGCAAAATTCCGTAGCAAAACTGGGTGAACTCGATGGCCATCTAGAATGTTGAAAATTAGGAGAAGAGTCGAATTGAATATGGGAGAATTACGGAATGAAAAGGATTTAAAGTAAATGGTCTCTTCCTATGGCTTTCCGATCCTAGGGGTTACGATCTCACGGTCATCGCGTGTGCTCGATACCATCTCTCAGAGCGACCTGACCCAAAATCGTCAAATCTCCGTGGTTCTGTATTCATCCCAAGATCATGCCGGTACCCACAAGACATCGATAAAGTAATCAAAGTTCAATCACACCTGAATATCATTAAACGATTCTCATATAGAGTCTTTATTACAAGAGAATAAATTTGGCTCAAGGCCAACTCATGAGAAATAAACTAATAACATCGCGGAAGGCCGAAGATAAAGCGAGTCCATCCGACTCCAAAGGGCAATCGCCAAGCGAGCGTAGCCTCACTCCCGATCGAATATACCTCCGCAACATAAGACGTTGTAGCCATGTAGGTCAGCTTTTGGAATAAGCTGGCAAGTCATGAAGAACAACAATAATAAACTTACTATCACTATATGCATTTTGGCTGTGGAGCTTTAAGTTTCATCATTTTGCTAAAAGCAAATTTTATCCTACTACAAAGGACTTGCTTGCAAATTACTACAATTGTTGGTAGTTATTGAGATGGTTCCGCCAACCAATATCTCATTCCCAAATTATTAAGTCATAAAACCCTCAAATTAATTCATTAGTTTTAGTGTTGAGATATCCGAATACTTCCAAGTTCCAGAGGCTCAAATGTCCGTGAATCGGGACACGGCTAATCGATTAGATCTTTAACTCGCAGAGGGTTGCGACTTTCCCGCAAGAATCATTCCTCCTTTAAAGTCTTCGACTTCATGGTGTTTGAAGACGGACGAATGAAACAGGTCTTCCAAAGAGTTCTTCCGCTACCGCCGTACCCATCCAATCCTACCGTTCTTCTACATCTCGTAGTACCGCCCAGCCAGCATCACTACTAGGGTCAACCCAGCCAGAGCCCATAATGGCTTGCGGCTGCATGTGTAAGCTTCGGTCATGGGGCATCCATCCTTCTCTTCGTGGCTGGGTGAAGCTTTCCGCAAGATGTCATGGCACTTCTCCATGCATCCCGCCACCACTGGTTCTCCAGGTGCCCACAACCGCCCTCCACCCAAAGAGTGATTTTCCAAGTCCATCTTGATCATTGTAGTTCATGGGGTTGTCATCATCATTGACTCTCACATCTTGCTTATGAATTTCACTCAACCCAAAACCCGCTCACGAGCATAGCAAAGTAACTACTTCGTCCCCGGTCATGGTAACAAGGGATTGGTTCATCCTACCACATGATACTACTCAAGTTTAATGACTTCAAATTTCACTACTGCATGCATGGTGGGGTGGTGACAATTACTAATGCATAAAAACATAGGTATAGAAATAACATGATCAAAACTTGCCTTGCCGATGATCCTCGAAGCTAAAGAGTCGAGTAGCAAGCTTCAGACTCGAAACTCTACCGAGACAAACAATTCACAATAAGCATATAGCAATAGGATCACATAACACAACATAACAAAAGTAACATAACACGACAAAACAACCAAAACCAAATCCAAAGGAAAACTCAAAGAAAACCACTCAAAGTTTCCCTACTTCAAACAATAACTAAAATAGTTTTTATATAATAAAATTTACTCAACATAACCTAATCATGGTTTTAGGTTAACTTAACAGAAAAGGATTCACTAAGCAACTAGGAGCAAAAAGAATTAATTAAAAAGCTATTATAAAACTCATTTTAGGCCTAATCCAATTTCTATTAGGAAAATAAAATAAAACTTTTATTAATTATAAATAAAAGCTCATCTACTAGAGTGACAGAAACTAACCTAGAATAACCAATCACAAGTTAAAAATAAATTCATTTACTAATTAAAATATTAGGAAAACAGGAGCTAGTTAATTAATTAGGATTAATAGGATTCTGCTTAAAACTAATTATTTATTAATCCTAAAATACCCAAGTTAATTTTTATGGTTTGGCAATGTTAAAATAAAGTTGGGACAAAAAGAATCATCCAAAAATAATTTTTCTAACTCAAGTTATAGCAAATTTACTATTCTGACTAAAACTAAATTAAAGCAATTTTAATTAATTTTAACATAGCTAAATATATATTCTACAGAAACTTTAGAAAATTTTCAAACCAACAAAAAAAGAATCACTCAAAAATATTAAACAGAATAAAAGATATGAATTTTTCAAGACAGAAACTATTCTGCTAAAACAGAAAAATGAAATTAAAAGAAAAAAGCCTAATGGGCCTAAACTGTGCACTAGGCGTCAAATAACCTAAAGGGCCCTATTGGTTTAAACTAAAAATGGGCCGGCTAAATAACTAAAAACCCTAACTAATAAACCGGATGAACCGGGCCGGTCTTTTTATAAAAACGTATTCTTCGGGTCTAATCCTAGCCCTAGATTAGAGATCGGACGGGGAATGATTCCGTGGCTTACGGAGTCCCGATGACGGGCGGGCGGCGGAGAGTGCGGCGAGGGCTAGGGGTGTCTGGGAGCTCGGGAAGTCGCCGGTCAAAAGTGGACGAGGTCGGGGGCTTGGTGGAGTCGTTGGGGGTCGGGGTGGTCTAGGGCGGCGACGGCAATGACAATGGCGGCGGAGTGAGCTGGCTCAGCGAGGTCGAGAGGGAGGGAGAGGGGTCCGCGAGGTCTCGGGGAATGGGGTGCGGGCGTCGGCTTTATAGCAGGGGTCGCCTCGCCTGGGGCGATCGGGATCCGCGATCATGGCGGCGATTTGCAGCGTGGTATGGGCGAGGGGAGGAAGATGGGCGGCCCACTGGTCGAGAGAGAGAGAGAGGGGCGAGGCGAGCGGGTGGCCGATGCCGGGGTTTCAAGCGAGGGGGGCTGGGCCGGGCTGGCCTGGCGCTGGCTGCTGTGGGCCTTGGTTGGGCCAGTGGGGGGGTGCACTGGCCGGGCCAGGGTTCTGGTGGCGCACTGGGGGTTCTTTTTTGAAATTTGTTTTTAATAAAACAAAACAGGTATAACTTTTAAAATATAAATATTTTATATAGGGTATATATATACCAAAATGATCAGGGAATATTCCTTTCATTTGAACATTTTTCCAAGGCAAAATCCAAACTTTATAAAAATCCATTTTTTCAAATTCAAATAAAATTCAGATTTGAATCCAAATCTTTTTGGCATTGTTTCTTCTGATATTTTTGGAGTGTCATGTTTGCTCCTCTCATACTTTTGATCAAGTATTTATCAGGCCTAGTTTTTGAAATGTTTCCCACTTGCCAAAGTTTGAATTCAAATTCAAAACTCAAAATTTCTCTGAAACTCCAAATGGCATTCAAATTCAAACAGGATGCATAGGATGCTTAACTATAATTGTAAAACATTCCAAATAGGAAATTTGGGATGTTACATCTTCATTCGAGTCGTGGCCCTTGATTGGACTCAATGTCTTGGTCAGAATGCGATAGATAGTCCGTGGCACATATAGCAATTCCTTCATAAGGAATTTGGTCCTTGGGGCTTGACAAGGCTTCAGTGGCTTCATCAACACTTGCATATAGTGATCAGTGAGTTCAGGTTCATGATATATATAATGAGTGTCGGTGTCAAAACCGGCGGATCTCGGGTAGGGGGGCCCGAACTGTGCATCTAAGGCGGATGGTAATAGGAGGCGGGGACACAATGTTTACCCTGGTTCAGGCCATCTCGATGGAGGTAATACACGACTTCCTGCTTGATTGATCTTGATGATATGAGTATTACAAGAGTTGATCTACCACGAGATCATAGAGGCTAAACCCTAGAAGCTAGCCTATGGTATGATTGTTGTTGTCCTACGGACTAAACCCTTCGGTTTATATAGACACCGGAGGGGGCTAGGGTTACACAGAGTCGGTTACAAGGGAGGAGATCTACATATCCGTATCGCCAAGCTTGCCTTCCACGCCAAGGAGAGTCCCATCCGGATACGGGACAAAGTCTTCAATCTTGTATCTTCATAGTCCAACAGTCCGACCAAAGGATATAGTCCAGCTGTCCGAGGACGCAGGACTGCCTCAGTAGCCCCTGAACCAGGCTTCAATTACGATGAGTCCGACGCGTAGATTGTCTTCGACATTGCAAGGCGGGTTCCTCCTTCGAATACTCCATAGAAGATCTTGAACACAAGGATAGTGTCCGGCTCTGCAAAGCAGATTCCACATACCACCGTAGAGAGAATAATATTCCCACAAATCTAATCTGATGACGCATTTTGCAGCATGACATCACACCACGGCCCGGTCATTATTTGAACCGTTTTCACAACCAGCCACTGCACATATCGCGAGGTGGTTTCCTTGGCACGTCTTGTCGAAGCAGAGATCGTGTCCGCTTATCATGGGATTCTCATCAATACGGGTGTGGGTAACCCAACCGCGCCATCAATTACGGAGCTTGGGGAATAAGCGATTTTACTAGGTGAGTGGGGAGGCGCATCGCCTCTTCCGCCCTTATAAAGGGACAAGGATTCACTCTTTTCACCCACGCCTTCTTCCTCCTTGCTCATCCATTCTTGCGCACTCGAGCTCCAGCGCCCAAGTTCGTGTTTTTCTCCTCAAACCACTCCAAGCATGTCCGGAGCGGGAGGCAAGTGGATGGTCTCCTCCGTCATGGAGGAGAACATCAAAAAGCTACGGGGAGCCGGATATCTAGCCGCGGATATCGCACACCGGCTTCCAGATGTGGGGCAGATCATCCCTACGCCAGAGCCCCATGAGAGGGTGGTTTTCCTTACCCACTTCGTCCGCGGACTGGGATTTCCCCTCCACCCGTTTGTCCGCAGGCTCATGTTCTACTACGGGCTGGATTTTCACGATCTGGCCCCCAATTTCATCCTCAACATCTCGGCATTTATCGCCGTGTGCGAGGCCTTCCTCCGCATCAGGCCCCACTTCGGCCTATGGCTGAAGACCTTCAATGTTAAACCGAAGGTGGTGGTCGGTCAACAAGCGGAGTGCAGAGGCGCCATGGTGGGCAAAATGCCTAACGTCACCTGGCTCAAAGGCTCCTATGTGGAGACCATAAAGGGGTGGCAATCGGGGTGGTTCTACATCACCGAGCCGCGCGACACCAACTGGGTGGCGGCCCCCGAATTCCGATCCGGAATCCCCACGCGGCTCACCTCCTGGAGAGAGAAGGGCCTGTCCTGGGGTTCATCGGTGGAGCTGACCGGACTCCAGAAATGCATCAGAAACATGATGAGCCAGAAAATCAAGCTTTTTAACGTGGTCCAGGTCATGCTCTTCCACCGGATCCTCCCGTGTTAACGACGGGCATTCAATTTGTGGGAGTTTGACCCGGCCGAGCACCAGACGCTGCGAGAGCTCTTCGACACGATGCACAAGGACGTCTGGAAGGTGTTGTTCAAGGGCGCCGAGGTACCTCCTCCCCTTACCGAGGACCGCGGACTCAGCGCAAAGCGTCCTACCAATCCGGTGAGTTTTTCATATCTCATAGGATGTTTATTTTCCTCAGTTTAATCATGTGCGGGATCTAAGCATCCATGCCATTTAACATGACTGGGTAGAGATAGCGGAGCAGATCGATTGCCCAGCCCCCGCTCAAGATCTCTGCAGATGCTCTCCTAACGGAGATCTTTGGTTCCGCGCCTTTACGAGGTGCCGTGAAGAAGGCCAAGAAGAAGGCCACGGGACCCGAAGGGTCTCCGGCAAGAAGGTTATATCGGACTCATCGTCCGAAAACTCCGAGGCACACTCCTGCCACGAAAACGAGGAGGAGGAAGAGGAAAGTTCTCCCCCCCAGCCGGAGGGGGGGGACAAGAAAAGGAAGGATGCCCCAACCGGGGAGGCCGAAGGGTCCAAGAAGGGAAGGACCCTCCTCCCGGACTGCTCCATGATGGCCGCCTACAGCGACGACGAGTGGTTGCCCAGGGACAAGCCCCTGGCGAAGTCATAAGTATCCAGATTCCATAGTAATTCATCGTATGTTTTATTGCACTGCTTCTCATCACGCCGAACATGATTATGCAGTCCATCCCGAGCACATATCGACGTATCTTCGTCGGATGGTTCTTTGGACCCGTCGGATATGAACAGCGATTCACTTCCGACCGCCTCCACCCCTTGCCCTACGGACAACGTCGAGGTGTTGTCTCAAAGGGCACCGAGCCGAGGGGAGGTAGTCCTGGAGGTGCCTCAAGGCGACGTTCCGGACCCTGGGCGCAAGGGGAGCAAGACTTCCATGGGCTCGAACCGCCCCAAACCAACACCGCGCCGAACCTCCAAAGGGTTCCAGACTGTCAGCGATCCCCGTTAAGAGGGGCAAGCTGCCTGTGCCGGTGGCCTCTGTCCATCTAGAGGCATCGGACAACTTGCTGGAAGCGCTTCGCGACGCTTCCATTGACTAAGAACACCGCACTATCATGAGTGCGGTGGTCAAGAAGGTTCAGTCCACCAAGAGCGGACTGACTCAAGCCTGTGCCAGCCTCCTAACAGGCTTTGAGGTAAGTAACCAGATTATAAGAGAATGTTACCGCATAGACACTAGCCCCTGATGCTCTATTTGGCGTTTGCGAAGAAAGGCCGAATAGAGGATCAAATAATAACCGCAGGAGTCTAATCGAAATATGTCTATGTGCATATGCAGGCTTCACTGCTAGCCGCTGCTGACGCATCATGGAGGTCGCCAAGATCAAGCGGGACCTTGGGCGGTCCAAGGAAGAGCTCGGCCTTGCCAAAAGGCAACTCGAAGAGAACAAAGGTAAGTTATACCCCGTCTGTATGTTGATAAGAAAAAACAAGGGTGGTTGCTTAGATCATAGGATCGTCATGAATTTTGCCAGGGGCCACGACAGAAGTGGCAACCCTAAAGAAGGCGTTGTCCGAGGCTGAGGACAAGGCGGCCAAGGAGCGCATTGAGCAGGAAAAACAAGAGGCCCGGGTGGGCGAGGTGCAGCAAGAGCTCCAGGCTCTCGTCAAGAAACACGAGTCCTTGGAGCTTGACTCTAAGACGCGAGAGTTCGAGCTTGCGAAGGCCCTCGAAAGCGCACAACATGCCAAGGCCGAAGCCCAAAAGGCCCTCCAGGAAATTGAGGCGGTTAAGAAGATAGCAATGGGTAAGACATTCAGTATGCAAAGCAAGGATGTGAGAGAAAATTTCCTTTTACTTACCCGAGTTCAGAGCTCTTCAGGAGCGTTCACAGATCTACCTGCAGAGGTAACAGATGCCATGAATTCTACTGGCCGAGGAGGGGAGCTCGACGGAGAAGTTGTTCGGTCTCAGATATCTTTGGGACCGAACACCCTATGCCCTTGAGCGACCAGCTGAAGCAACTGCTCGAGCTCCACAAGGCGGCCAAACAGGCCATGAAGGGTCTTATGGTCCGGATGTAGCCTGGCGATCCCCTGCCTGATAGCTACTTCGGCCTGGTGAGGCGGCTTGTGAATGCCTGCCCGCGGCTTGACGTCATAAAGCGGTCTGTCTGCATCGAGGGTGCGCGCAGGGCTTTTGCCCGAGCAAAGGTGCACTGGGCGAAGCTAGACGCCGAGAAGCTGGTGAAGGAGGGGCCTGGAAGGCAAGGAGCATCGCCACCCCGAGATGTATTATAACAGTGTCCTGAAGGGTTCTCGCCTTGTGGTGGAGGAATGTACTAAGGATGTAATATTCGAATGAATGTACTCATGCGATCCTTTAATATGAAACGAGTTCATTTGTGCTATGCAACGCTTGTGAATTTAAAATATTACCTTTTGTGCGACCGTTTATAAAATCTGAGAGTTGGCCAGTCATCGGTTTCTGCCCCCATGTAACTAGTACCGAGGAGTTCGGGATAAACCTGAGCACTCTTTATCCCAATTTTGGGTCATTCGAGGGAGGTGTTCAGCACAACGAACCAGGCAATCGGACTATAAGGCTTTATCACTCTCACTTAGCCATAGAAGTCTACAATTTTAAATTTTGGCGAAGCCCCTAGTATTCGGAAGGCCGAATTTGGGGTGGTATATACGCCTAAGTCGGGCAAGGTCGACTTCTCGCTCGAAGCGGAAAAAGTCTTTAAGGACTTGAGACCTCTCGAACAGCGATCAACTTTCGCCTTATCATGACAGTCAGTTTTTGACTTTCTCTACTGAGGTGCTCATCCGGAAGAACCGGGACACAATCACTGTAGTTCTCCCAGCACTACCTTAGCCGATATTGCGGAACGTAAGGTACCAAAACATGGGAGCCGGGCAAACCCAACTATTGACCCAAGACATGATTCAGAGCTGATGCATATAATGCTATAAGTTCGGGGTGCCGCACTGTCGAAAGTGTTCGGACTTCTCACGCCGTATTATGGGGTATACTGAAGCCCCTGGCGTACTGGTCATACCAGAATGTACGGGTGCAAGTTGTCGTAAATAAACAGACAAGAAAAAAAGGGTAATGCAATAATAGACTAATGCTATGCATTGTTATTTAAATAATACGTCGAAGCGTACTGATACAAGTAGTGCGATAAGCAAAAAATAGGACTATTTGACATGTCCTATCCAAGGGTAAGCTGCGTATGGGTATTAAAAATGGGTACTTCGATTGTTATCAGAGACCACCTGGGGATTCCCTTGTACGTCTTAGCTTCTTGCCTCCTTGGTTGTTCCTTCCCGTAATGTGTCCAAAGAATCGATCGCGGAAAGGGCTTCCAGAGAGTAAGGTCCTGAAAGAGAGGAAATGATAAAGGTATATAGCCCCTGGGGCGGTTGAGCCGCATTGTTGGATGTGCCCTGGTCGTGCCCCCACCTATGCCCATGGTATTTTTAGTGCGTAATTATGTACGCGCGGCACATATTTTGTTGCTTGACTGGGACTAGGACGGGGGCCGAATTGCTAGGCAAGATGTGAACGTGCCAGGCGATCCTATTGCAGGTTACTCCAGACTCGCTTGAAGGTGTCCGTGCAGAGCGAGCGTTCTGTGTTTCCATTGACTGTTATAACCCCACGAGATCTTGGCATTTTTAGCTTGAGGTACGCATAATGCGGTACCGCATTGAATCTCGCAAATGCGGTTCGCCCGAGCAGTGCATGATAGCCACTGCAGAACGGGACGATATCGAAGATTAACTCCTCGCTTCGGAAGTTGTCCGGAGATCCGAAGACCACTACCAGTGTGATTGAGCCCGTGCAATGGGCCTCTACACCTGGGTTGACACCTTTAAAGGTGGTTTGCACGTTTTATGGGTGGATTAAATAGAGAGATTCAGACCATTCTAGAGTATAAGGATTATAATAATATCACTCGTTTATTCCATCTTGCTTGTAAAGCTGAACGTGAAGTGCAGGATCGACAGGCATTGGCGCGAACTAACTTTTCTGCAGGTCGACCTTCATCATGGACACCACGTGCATCCTCTACTTTCATTGCACCATCACCTCCTTCAGGTGCCACCTCCAACCGTGATACAAGAAAGCAGGCAGAACCACCACTATCTGCCAAGAGCACACCTGCCGGGCCTGCACAGAGCTCTTCTTCTTCCATGGCATCAACATGGCACACAAGTGATATTATTTGTCGTCGTTGTAAGGGAAGAGGACATTTTGTGAGAGAATGCAAATCTCAGCGTGTGATGATTGCTACTGAGGATGGTGGGTATGAGTCCGCTAGTGACTTTGATGAGGAGACTTTGGCTCTTATTACACATGAAGAACACGGTAGAGAAGATTCTGATCATGAGACGCAATACATGGCTGCTGAAGATGCTGACAGGTATGAATGTTTAGTTGCTCAATGTGTTTTGAGTGTGCAGGTTACACAAGCTGAGCAAAATCAGAGGCATAATTTGTTCCATACAAAGGGAGTTGTAAAGGAACGTTCTATTCACGTCATCATAGATGGAGGGAGCTGCAACAACTTGGCTAGCATGGAGATGGTGGAGAAGCTATCTCTCACCACAAGACCACATCCACATCCTTACCACATCCAATGGTTCCACAACAGCGACAAGGTTAAGGTAACACATACTGTTCGTGTGCATTTTAGTATCTCTACATATGCTAATTATGTTGATTGTGATGTGGTACCTATGCAAGCATGTTCCTTATTACTTGGTAGACCATGGCAATTTGATAAAAATTCTGTACACCATGGTAGAAACAATTAGTATACTCTTGTTCATAAGGATAAAAATATTACTTTGCTTCCTATGACTCCTGATTCCATTTTGAAAGATGATATTAATAGAGCTAATAAAGCAAAACAGGAGAAAAATAAGAGTGAAAATCAGATTGTGGCAAAAGAATTTGAGCAACAAATGAAGCCTAATAATAAACAATCTAGTGTTGCTTCAGAAATTAAATTGAAAAGTGCATGTTTACTTGCCACCAAATCTGATATTGATGAGCTAGATTTTAACAAATCTGTTTGCTATGCTTTTGTGTGCAAAGAGGCATTATTTTCATTCGAGGACGTGCCTTCCTCTTTGCCCCTGCTGTCACTAACATTTTGCAGGAGTTCGCTGACGTCTTCCCACAAGATGTGCCACCGGGATTACCACCTATTCGAGGGATTGAGCATCAAATTGACTTAATTTCCGCTACCCAACCGTGCACCATACCATACCAATCCAGAGGAGACGAAGGAGATTATGCGTCAAGTACAGGAGCTGCTCGACAAAGGTTATATACGCGAATCTCTTAGTCCTTGTGTTGTTCCTATTATACTAGTGCCTAAAAAGGATGGTACGTCGCGTATGTGCGTATGCTAGATGATATGCTTGATGAATTGAGTGGCTCTACAATATTCTCCAAAGTTGATTTGCGTAGTGGATACCATCAAATTCGTATGAAATTGGGAGATGAATGGAAAACATCATTTAAAACTAAGTTTGGTTTATATGAGTGGTTAGTCATGCCTTTTGGGTTTACTAATGCACCTAGTACTTTTATGAGACTAATGAACGAAGTTTTATGTGCTTTCATTGGACGATTTGTGGTAGTCTATTTTGATGATATACTGATTTATAGCAAATCTTTGGAAGAACATTTGGAACATTTACGTGCTGTTTTTATTGCTCTACGTGATGCATGTTTGTTTGGTAACCTTGGGAAGTGCACCTTTTGCACCGACCGAGTATCTTTTCTTGGCTATGTTGTTACTCCACAGGGAATTGAAGTTGATAAAGCTAAGATTGAAGCTATTGAGAGTTGGCCGCAACCCAAAACGGTCACACAAGTGAGGAGTTTTCTTGGACTCGCTGGTTTATATAGGCGTTTTGTGAGAGATTTTAGCACCATTGCTGCACCTCTCAATGACCTTACAAAGAAGGATGTGCCTTTTGTTTGGGGTACCGCACAGGAAGAAGCCTTCACGGTATTGAAAGATAAGTTGACACATGCTCCTTTACTCCAACTTCCTGATTTTAATAAGACTTTTGAGCTTGAATGTGATGCTAGTGGAATTGGATTAGGAGGTGTGTTATTACAAGATGGCAAACCTGTTGCATACTTTTCTGAAAAATTGAGTGGGCCTAGTCTGAACTATTCTACTCATGTTAAAGAATTATATGCTCTTGTTCGGACTTTAGAGACATGGCAACATTATTTATGGCCCAAAGAATTTGTTATACATTCTGATCATGAATCTTTGAAACATATTAAAAGTCAAGCTAAACTGAATCGTAGACATGCTAAATGGGTTCAATTCTTTGAGACTTTCCCTTATGTCATTAAACACAAGAAGGGTAAAGAAAATGTTATTGCTGATGCTTTGTCTCGTCGCTATACTATGCTTTCACAACTTGACTTCAAAATATTTGGTTTGGAGACCATCAAAGACAATATGTGCATGATGATGATTTTAAAGATGTAATGCAGAATTGTAAAGAAGGAAGAACATGGAACAAGTTCGTTGTTAATGATGGCTTCGTGTTCCGTGCTAACAAGCTATGCATTCCTGCTAGCTCTGTTCGTCTTTTGTTGTTGCAGGAGGCGCATGGAGGAGGATTAATGGGACACTTTGGCGTGAAGAAGATGGAGGACATACTTGCTACACATTTCTTTTGGCCAAATATGAGACGGGATGTTGAGCGTTTTGTTGCTCGCTGCACTACATGTCAAAAAGCTAAGTCACGACTCAATCCTCATGGTTTATATATATGCCTTTGCCTGTACCTAGTGTTCCTTGGGAGGATATATCTATGGACTTTGTTTTAGGTTTACCTCGAACAAAGAAGGGGAGGGATAGCATATTTGTTGTCGTGGATAGATTCTCGAAAATGGCACACTTTATACCATGTGATAAAAGCGATGATGCTGTTAATGTTGCTGATTTGTTCTTTCGTGAAATTATTCGCTTGCATGGTGTGCCAAATACTATTGTTTCAGATCGTGATACTAAATTTCTTAGCCACTTTTGGAGATGTTTATGGGCTAAGTTGGGGACTAAACTGCTTTTTAGTACTACTTGTCACCCCCAAAATGATGGTCAAACTGAAGTAGTCAATAGAACATTGTCTACTATGCTTAGGGCTGTTTTGAATAATAATAAGAAAATGTGGGAAGAATGCTTGCCTCATATTGAATTTGCTTATAATCATTCATTGCATTCTACTACTAAGATGTTCCCTTTTAAAATTGTGTATGGTTTCCTACCTCGTGCACCCATTGATTTGTTGCCTCTTCCATCTTCGGAGAAGGTTAATTTTGATGCTAAACAACATGCTGAATTGATCTTAAAAATGCATGAGTTAACTAAGGACAACATTGAGCGTATGAATGCTAAATATAAACTTGCTGGAGATAAGGGTAGAGAACATGTTGTCTTTGCACCTGGAGATCCTGTTTGGTTACATTTGCGTAAGGATAGGTTTCCTAATTTGCGCAAATCAAAGCTAATGCCACGTGCTGATGGTCCTTTTAAGGTGTTAGAGAAAATAAATGATAATGCATATAAACTTGAGCTGCCTGTAGATTTTGGGGTTAGTCCCACTTTTAACATTGCAGATTTGAAGCCTTATTTGGGTGAGGAAGATGAGCTTCCGTCGAGGACGACTTCATTTCAAGAAGGGGAGGATGATGACGACATCAATACCATTGTTACACCCACAACCACTACTACAACATATACTGGACCAATTACTAGAGCTCGCGCACGCCAATTAAATTATCAGGTACTTTCATTTCTTGGTAATGATTCTAATGTTCATGAGAATATGATGCTGCCTAAATTGGATACATTTGTTTTGCTTACAAATGAAGGGCCTGGCATGGATAAGATGGGATGAACATTGGAGCAAGAACAAGCATGGAGTTGATGGCATGCGCAATGGGAACAAGAACGGAGTTACAAGTGATGATTTCAGGACTTTGAAGCCACCATAATGAGTGCATGAAGCCTTGGACGAAATATACAAGATGCCCCTTCATGAACTTCGTCCAGATGCTATTCTAGGTGTTGCGTCACCTTATTATTGGGCCGGGCCCATGTAATTTCGAAATACATAAGTATAGGCTGTTTTTAGAGTCCGTATGTGTGGGGAAACAAGAGATAGGGTTGGTTTCAGACCCCTTCCCCAAGGGCACGAAATTCCCCCCTCTTTCTCCATATATACAGCCCTTAGGGCACCATTTAGACTTTGGGTTTTGTTTAGATTAAAAGTTCGCCACTGCAACTTCCAGCATGCCGCTTGTGTTCAACGACTGCACAAAGGCGCCACAGTAACCCCACCTTGATCAATAAAGCTTTCCTCTTATATTCTCAATATCCAGATTGCAATCTTAGTTTCTTGCTTGTTCTTCGTTTGCCTGCAGGAAACAGACCTTCGTGGTCAGGTTGATCGTGCTCCGGCGTGGTCAATAACCTCTCGGAGTTGGTTTAGCGATTTCTAAGGCACGACGTCCTCGCACGTTCGTAGTCGGATCGTCAAAGTCGACTTCATCCTAAACGATAGCCACCATCTCATCGAAAGACGGGACACCTTTGCCTCTATCACAGAGGTTCATGGAGGCATGTGTGGTTCCCACATAGGGTCAAGAGCCATTGCCGGCAAAGCGTTCCTGCAAGGTTTCTTTTGGCCCACCGCTCTCCAGGATGCAACTACCCTAGTCACCAAGTGTGAAGCGTGCCAGTTCCATTCAAAGAAGCTTCATCAACCAGCCCAAGCCCTTCAAACAATTCCTCTTTCCTGGCCATTTTTGGTCTGGGGGCTCGACATACTGGGCCCCTTTCCCCATGCTATCAGGGGCTTTGAGTACTTGTGCATTGCAATTGATAAGTTCACAAAGTGGCCAGAAGTGGAACCGGTGAGAAAGGTGGCTGCACAATCAGCTGTCAAGTTCTTCAAGGGGCTAGTCTGCCGCTTTGGTGTGCCGAATAGAGTCATCACTGACAATAGCATGGAGTTCACGAGCCGCACCTTCATGCAGCATATCCAAGACCTCGGCAGCAAGGTTTGTTTTGCTTCTGTTGTTCATCCCAGAAGTAACGGCCAGGCTGAGAGGGCAAACGTAGAAGTGTTGCGAGGCCTCAAGACCAGGACTTTTGACAGGCTGCACAAGTGTGGAAGGCGCTGGATTGATGAGTTGCCAACGGTTCTTTGGTCGATCAGAATGACGCCAAATCGAGGCACTGGCCAGACACCCTTTGCCCTGGTATACAGGGAAGAAGCAGTTCTCCCCACAAAACTCATATACGGGTCACCTCGAGTGCTCGCTTATGATGAGCTTGAGCAAGAGCAGTTGCGACAAGAAAATGAAACGCTCCTTGAGGAAGATCATCTTCGGGCCGCTCTACGAGCTGTTCGTTACCAGCAAGCCTTGCGCCGCTACCATAGCCGCAAGGTTCATGCCCGAAGCCTTGAGGAAGGCGACCTTGTTCTTCGGCGAGTTCAATCCGCCAAGAATTCCAACAAGTTGACGCCAAAGTGGGAAGGCCCTTATTAGGTAATACGAGTCACCAGGACCGGCGCAGTCCGCCTGGAGACCGAAGATGGAATCCCAGTGAGCAATTCCTGGAACATCAAACATCTTCGTAAGTTTTACCCATAAGGCGCAGTTGCCGGGTCTCCCGGCAGACCACTTTTTGTACAAGCCTTGACAGCAAGGCATGTAACCCTTTGTACAAAGCCAGGCGCAGACCCTGAGCAACAGATAAATAAATGAACCGTTGGCGCCTTAGAACTTAGCATGCATGCTAGGTTGAGTCTCTCTCTCTCTCTGTTAGGGTTGATAGTGCTTGACGGCCCGCCACCCGCCTTCCTCGTCTTCTCCGGCCTTCTAGCGCCAGCCGCCAGAAGCAGCGGCCCCGAGAAGTTCAAGGAGCTGGCTCGAGGAGCCGCCTCCAAGAACTACCCTGCCATGGTAGATCATTCTGCCGGGGAGAAGGCCGGGTGCACATGGTGCTGCTGCCAGCGTTGCCTAGGGATGGGGCGTCTGACGTCTAGTCGGACCTGTCCACGTCGTCCTCCCCACTGGTCCCCTCCTCGTCGTCGTCGCTCGAGGAGGAGCTCTTGTCGTTGGTCGAGCTCTCCGCCCAGCACCCTAACCTGTGTCCCGAGCGCCCGAAGACCTTGACGGAGAGCAGGTCGCTCTCCACTAACTTGAAGAGGATAACGTGCCCCTTCATCAAGAAATGGTTTTCCAACCCCGATGAAGAAGCATTACATGAGGGACGGGGAACCTTGTGTTCACCCACATGTCGCCATTGCAACACCCCTTCATGTGAAGCCTCAGGCTCGGCGGCTGGTCGATCTCCAGCACCCTCACGAACGCCTCGGGAAGGCAAAGGCGGCTACGCGGGGGCTCGCGCAACTGCAGGATGAACACGAGCGCCGTGTCCCCGACGGCCGCTCGATGAAGCAGGAGGAGATGGTGATGACGCGGGTGTCCCCCTTCCGCGCCTGCCTCTGCCTCGACCGCCTCGCCGACGGCGGTCCCGTTCGGCACCTCGACCTCGAGCGTGGCCTTCTCCTTGGGCATCTGGCTCTTCCTTAACTGTTGTGGCTCTCTGGCGGGAGGAGGACCTAGTCGCCTCCGCAGAAGGAAGGCTGCGGCCACGCCCACTCGGCATGGTAGTGGATGGAGAATGGGGACGAAGGGAAGGCACGAGAGGATGCCTCTCCTCCTCCTTCTGAGTTCCCTTTTTATAGCCAAGCAGGGAAGGCTGAAGACTGGCTCTACACCTCTGAAGAGCCCTTTCAAGTCAGGCTCATTAAGTTGGCGACGAGCGGGGTCATCAACCGCCCTCCCTGCGCCAATCAAAGGCGCATGGGTATCGGCCATGGCGCGCCTTCCCATATCCCGCGCGTCCGTCAACTACCCCGTGCCATGCATGCAGCGTATGTGGTGAGAAAAACGGGCGCGGTGGGAAACGTAGAACGGCGGTTCCAAGATTGAGAGAGGCTAGGAGAGTAAATGAGCAGCGGCCCTACAGTTTCCCCTTTTCTTATGGGGAAGGCGCGGGCCATCTCTTTACTATCCACCACAGGATGAGGCAAGCATGCTGCGGTCAATCCACGCACGACCCCCACGTCACACATTCAACGCGGGTCATGGGGAAGCATAACTGGCGAAGGAATAACTGCGGTTCAAACTCCACCACGCGTACCCGCGCACTGTTATGGGCCTAGCCCAACAACACTATGCGCTTATATGTGGCCCAGGCCCGGGGGCTCATGTCGGTGTACAAAAGTAGGGGCCTTCTGTACCCCTTTACTGGTGCATGGGCAGTTGTACACACACCTGCGGCCATGCTTGACGGGGCAGAAGGAGGAAAAGAACAAGACTACTAGAACAACGCTCAAGCCAGAGGCGCGAAGAGCAAAGGAGCAAGGTGGGTCTCCCCCGGCAACACGCTTACCAGGGCAGCCTGCGTAGCCCCGGCAAGAGCCTTGCCGGGGCAACTTACCCAACACCAGCGAGGCCGCCACCCTTGAGCCTGTCCGACACCATCGACAACATCAGGAACCAAGGCCCAGGGAGTGCCTACATGGTGGCATGCAGATCTTTGTGAAGACCGAAGGCCTGCAAATCTAGATGAGAACCAGAAGACGAAGACCCCTGACAAGATCCTTGCCGGGGACGCCCACGAGTCTTTCCGGGACCCGAGCAAGACCCTTGTCGGGGACATCTGCAGGGCCGTAGTTGGGCCCACACCTACCAAGGCTCCTCCGCCTTGCGGCCGTTCCAACATGGCGAGCGCCTGCGTGGCAGGGTGCAGCTTCCAGGCCAACTAGGCACACCCCTACGCGGCAGCAAGCCACCTCTAGGCCAAGCAGCCAAGCACCTGCGTGGTGGCATGCAGATCTTCATGAAGACTCTGCCGCCATACCAGCTCAGCAGCCAGCCAGGAAGCATGGCGCTGCATGCCTCATCGGCTTGGACGCGCGTCGAAGCAAGGCGAGGCGGCGATGGACGGGACGAGCTTCCTTGCCGTCCCCGATAGAGCAACAGGACACGTCGGCAGCGCATTAAATGTGTTTTTTCCTACGATCTCAGGAGATAAACTTGTGCACTCTACATACTTTCCACCTCTTGTGTGCCACCGTGGCGACACCCTTGACGTATAAAAGGAGGCCCGAGGCGTACTGAGGAAGGATTTGGACTTTTTGGGCTAGGCATGCACCACAGCTAGTTCAAGAGCTCAAGAACACCAAATAGACACCAAAGCAGGACTAGGGTATTACGGATTGCTTGCGGCCCGAACCTAGATAAAATTCCCCCGTGTTGATCTTCTAAACCCGCTCTTTGCACAACCCCGCGCCCCGCCAACCGTAGTAGGGATTCCTTGTGATCCCATAGGTGGCGTTTCCCCGACATCGGGATGCCCATGGCATCCCAAGCTATTATCTAAAAAGAAGCAAGCAACTAAGCTTGGGGATGCCCGAGTGGCATCCCCTCTTTCTTCTAACAACCATCGATATTTTACTTGGAGCTATATTTTTATTCATCACATATCATGAGTTTTGCTTGGAGCGTCTTGTATGATATGAGTCTTTGCTTGGTTTGCTTTTTATTTTTAGTCCTGAATCCTTGTTGGACACACCTATTTGAGAGAGCCAAAATTATGCTATGATTTGTTAGACTTGCTCTCTATTCCTCACTTAAATCTTTTTGAGCAATGGAATTGCTCTAGTGCTTCACATATATCTTTTTGAGCATGGTTTGCTTTAGTAGTTTTTAACAAATGCTCTCATGCTTCACTTAGATTTATTGGAGAGTTAGTAATTCTTTTTAGAAATTCTCTCTTGCTTCACTTAAATTATTTTGAGTGAAAAAATTTATGCTCATGTTCTTCACTTAGATTTGTTTGAGCTATCAAAAGCAACATATGAAATTAGTCCCAAAGTGGTAGATATTCAAGAGGGATATAATAAAACTTTCATGAAGATCATTGGAAAAAATAAACTTGATTCCTTGTAATAGTTTTGTGATATGATGATATAATATGTGAGTCATGCTGATGAGTAATTATGCTTTAGTAAGAATATTTGTGTTAAGGTTTGTGATTCCCTATGCAAGCACGAAAGTCAAAAGTTATGCAATGAAATTACATCCTACTTGTGTGCATTATTCGGTGTTAGTTATGCTTAATGCTCGCTTATGAGATTTTTCGTTTCTTGGTTGGATGCTTCTCAATCTTTTGCTAGCCTTCATTTGCACTAAGTATGATCACTATGTGCATCCAAAATCCTTAAACTAGTTTTTCCATATGAGTCCACTATACCTACTTATATGCGGTATTCTTTTGCCGTTCTAAGCAAATTTGTATGTGCCATCTTTAATTTTCAAAATAAATTTCTCTTTTGTGTGCTTGTACCACTCATGAAACGGTAGAGGATGGCTAATATACTTCCACGCTAGATGTGTTATTCTCAAGATGAGTGTTTATTTACTTTTCATTGCATGAGAGTACGACATAGGTATTAGGGATGCCCAGTCCCGAAATGAAAAATGAATTTACTTTATGTTGTAAAATAATAAATTCCTTGGAAAGTGTTGGTATGGAAGGCACCCGCGGATACGGCTAGCCATGGAAAGTGAAAGTATGGTGGAAAAAGGAATAAACTTTATTTTCTGTTTGGTAACCGCCTATGATATATCTAGCATGGAAAGTATTGGGAACTACTCGATCATTTTCGTTGACAGGAAAAGCATGCCACGCAAAATGTTTTTATCTCTATCTTTTTCGCTTTGAGCTCTGGCACCTCTACAAATCCCTACTTCCCTCTGTGAAGGGCCTTTCTATTTACTTTATGCAATTTTTATTTTTTACTTGAGTCTCCATCTTCTCTTTTAAAGCACCAACTAAGGGGCACTATGATCGTACTTGAGCATTGGGTGTAGCTAATATGTGAGTGTGTTTCATGAATGGATCAATAATTGAGCATAATATGCTAGGGATAACTTGCTTACTATTGATATTCTGAAAGACATGGTTGCTTGTTGATATGTTTGAGTATTGAAATGTTCATGTCAAAACTAGACTATTGCTTTGAATCATATAAAAGTCCAAATGTCCATGCTATAAAGAAAAGAATATGTGATGAACATGCTAGGCAGCATTCCACATCAAAAATTATGTTTTTATCATTTACCTACTCGAGGACGAGCAGGAATTAAGCTTGGTGTCGGGGGAACGACACCTATGGGATAACGAGGATACCTTCTACGGTTGACAGGGCGCGGGGCTGTGGAAAGAGCGGGGTTGGGAGATCAACACGGGGGAATTTTATCCAGGTTCGGGCCGCAAGCGATGCGTAATCTGGTTTTGTGTTTATCTGGTGTTCTTGGACTAGCTACAAAGCGTGGATGGTCCAAAAAGTCCGAATCCTCCCTCAGTACGCCGCGAGCCTCCTTTTATAGTTCAAAGGGGTCACCACAGTGGCACACAGGAGGTGGAAAGCATGTACTGTACACAAGTCTATCCTTGGCACCGTAGGACAAAACACATTTAATGCACTGCCGACGTGCCCTCTTACTTTATCGGGGACGGCAGGGAAGCTCGTCCCGTCTGTCACCGCTTCGCCTCGCTCCGACGTGCGTCCAGGCGGACGAGGCGTGGAGCGCCACGTTGGCTGGCTGGCTACTGAGTTGGTGCGGTGGCAGAGTCTTCATGAAGATCTGCATGCCACCACGCAGGTGCTTGCTAAGTTGGCCTGGAAGGTGCACGTCGCCACGCAGGCGCCTGCCTTGTTGGCGGGCTGACTGCTGTGGTTGGAACGGTGGTGGAGCCTTGGCAGGTGTGGGCCTGGCTGCGGCCCCGTAGATGTCCCCGGCAAGGGTCTTGCTGGGGTCTCGCAGGTGTCCCCGGCAAGGGTCTTGCCAGGGGTCTTGTGAGCGTCCCCGACAAGATCTGTCTTCTGGTTCTCATCTAGCCTTGTATGTTCTTGGTCTTCACAAAGATCTGCATGCCACCATGTAGGCGCCTCCCGAGCCTTGGTTCCAATGTCGTTGATGGTGTTGGAACTCTTAGGCTCAAGGATGGCGGCCTCGCTGGTGTTGGGCAAGTTGCCTCGGCAAGGCTCTTGCCGGGGCTACGTAAGCTGCCCCGGCAAGGCTCTTGCCGGGGGAAGCCCACCTTGTCCCTTTGCTCCTCGCGCCTCTGGCTTGGCGCTGCTTTGGTTATCTTTTGTATTTGCTTCCTCTGCCCCGCCAAGCGTGGCCGCAGGCGTGGCTACAACTTCCCGCACACAAGTAAAGGGGTACAGAAGGCCCCTACTTTTATACACCGACACTTGGCGATGCTGATACGTATCCAACATATCTATAATTTTTGATTGTTCCATGCTGTTATATTATCATTCTTGGATGTTTTACAATCATTTATAGCAATTTACATCATTTTTTGGGACTAACCTATTGAAAAAGTGCCCAGTGCCAGTTGCTATTCTTTTGCTTGCTTTTTTACTTCACAGAAAATCAATACCAAACGGAGTCCAAACGCAGCGAAACTTTTTGGAGAATTTTTCTGGACCAGAAGACACAAGATGGGCTGAAGAAGTACCAGAGGGGTGCCCCAAGGGGGGCACAACCCACCCGGGCACGCCTGGGGGCCCAGGCGCGCCCTGGTGGTTGTGCCCACCTCGGTGGCCTCCTGCACCGCCTCTTTGCTCTATAAATACCCCAATATTCCAGAAACCCCAGGGGAGTCGATGAAAATCAATTCCAGGCGCCACAAATTCTAGAACCACCAGATCCAATCTAAACACCATCATGGAGGGGTTCATCATCCTCATTGGTGCCTCTCTGATGATGCGTGAGTAGTTCATTGTAGACCTACGTGTCCGTAGTTAGTAGCTAGATGGCTTCCTCTCTCTCTTTTGATTCTCAATAGAATGGTCTCTTGGAGTTCTATTTGATGTAACTCTTTTTGCGGTGTGTTTGTTGGGATCTGATGAACTTTGAGTTTATGATCAGATCTATGTTTTTATCCATGAAAGTTATTTGAGTCTTTTGGTCTCTTATATGTATGAATACTTATAGCCTCGTATTTCTTCTTTGAATCTTTGCTTTAGTTAGGCCGACTTTTCTTGCCATGGGAAGAGGTGCTTTGTGATGGATTCAATCTTACGGTGCTTGATCCCAGTGATAGAAGGGGAACCGACACGTATGTATCGTTGCTATTAAGGATAACAAGATGGGGTCTATTTCTACATAAATAGATCTTGTTACATCATGTCATCGTTCTTATTGCATTACTTCGTTTCTCCATGAACTTAATACACTAGATGCATGCTCGATAGCGGTCGATGTGTGGAGTAATAGTAGTAGATGCAGACATGAGTCGGTCTACTTATCTTGGATGTGATGCCTATATCATGATCATTTCCTGGATATAGTCATGATTATTTGAAGTTCTATCAATTGCCCAACAATAATTTGTTTACCCACCGTATGCTATTTTTCTCGAGAGAAGCCACACTAGTGAAACCTACAACCCCCAGGTCTCTTCTTTATCATATTTGCCTTCGAGATCTATTTTTATTCGCTTTGACTTTCAGATCTATATTTCCAAAAACCAAAAAATAACTTGCTGCACTTTATTTTATTTTGCATTTATTCGCGATCTATTTATCCAATCTATCATATTTTTATCCCGTCAACTCGACAATTTCTGGCACCGTTACCCGAAAGGGATTGACAACCCCTTTAACACATCGGATTGCAAGTATTTGTTCTTTGTGTGCAGGTACCATTTAAGTAGTGTTGCGTGATTCTCCTATTGGTTCGATAACCTTGATCTCATCACTGAGGGAAATACCTACCGTCGTTGTGCTGCTTCCTCCCTTCCTCTTTGGGGAAATACCGACATAGTTCAAGTCGCATCAAAAGGAATTTCTGGCGCCGTTGCCGGGGAGACATCATCAACACATACCAGGTTCCTAATCACAAATCTCATCTCCTTGCAATTTACATCATTTGCCATTTGCCTCTCGTTTTCATCTCCCCCACTTCACAAATATTTGCTGTTTTATTCGCCCTCTTTTCCGTTCGTCGTTTTTCTCGTCAGATATGTTTTTGAGTGCAATCTTGTTGCATAGTGATACGTCTCCAACGTATCTACTTTTCCTTACGATTTTCCTCTTGTTTTGGACTCTAATTTGCATGATTTGAATGAAACTAACCCCGGACTGACGATGTTTTCAGCAGAACTACCATGGTGTTGTTTTTGTGCAGAAATGGAAGTTCTCAGAATGGAACGAAACTTTGCGAAGATTTTTTATATCAATAATAAGAATTTCTGGAGCCAAGACCTGCTGGAGAGGGGCACCTGGGTGGGCACAACCCATCAGGCCGCGCCCCCCTCTCCTGGCGCCCCCAGGTGGGTTGTCCCCACCTGGTGGCCTCGCAGACCCTGATTCCGACGCTATAAAATCACATTATTCCAGAAAAAAATCAAGGAGAAAGAATTATTGCGTTCCACGAGACGGAGCCGCCGCCAAGCCCTGTTCTTCCTTGGGAGGGCAAATCTGGAGTCCGTTTGGGGCTCCGGAGAGGGGGATCTTCGTTCTTCGTCATCACCAACCCTTCTCCATCACCAATTCCATGATGCTCCTCACCGGGAGTGAGTAATTCCTTCGTAGGCTCGCTGGTCGGTGAGGAGTTGGATGAGATTCATCATGTCATCGAGTTAGTCTTGTTAGGGCTTGATCCCTAGTATCCACTATGTTCCTAGATTGATTTTGCTATGACTTTGCTATGCTTAATGCTTGTCACTTTGGGCCCGGGTGCCATGAACTCAGATCTGAACCATTTATGTTATCATCATTTTATCCATGTTTTAGATCCGATCTTGAAAGTTATAGTCACCTACTACGTGTTATGATCCGGCACCCCCGGAGTGACAACAACCAGGCCCACTCCCGGTGATGAACGTAGTTTGAGAAGTTCATGTATTCACTATTTGTTAATGCTTTGTTTCGGTTCTCTATTAAAAGGAGGCCTTAATATCCCTTAGTTTCCAATATGGACCCCGCTACCACGGGAGGGTAGGACAAAAGATGTCGTGCAAGTTCTTTTAATAAAGCACGTATGACTATTTACGGAATACATGCCTACATTATATCAATGTACTGGAGCTAGTGCCATATCGCCCTAGGTTATAACTGTCACATGATGAATTTCATCCAACAAGTCACCGATCCAATGCCTACGAATTTATCTTATATTGTTTCTGCTAAGTTACTACTGCTATCATCACTGTTACACTTGCTACAAAACTACTGTTATCACTGTTACCATTACCGTTACTGCTGCTACTACTATCAAAATTATCATTTTACTGTGCTACTGATTACTTGCTGTAGATAATTAATCTCCGGGTGTGGTTGAATCGACAACTCAGCTGCTAATACCTACAAATATTCTTTGGCTCCCCTTGTGTCGAATCTATAAATTTGGGTTGAATACTCTACCCTCGAAAATTGTTGCGATCCCCTATACTTATGGGTTATCAAGACCTTTTTCTGGCGCCGTTGCCCAGGAGCATAGCTATATTTTTTGAGTCACTTGGGATTATTATCAATTTATCACTATGAAGAATCTGAAGGATGCTAAGACTAAGATATTTCCCTCAAAGACGAGGGGAGGTAAGGAACTGCCATCCAGTTCTGCTTTAGATTCACCTTCTATTATGAGTAAACTTGCAACACCACCACATGCTATTAATTTTGATATGTCACAAGTTATTGATGATGCTACTTCTACTATGGATAATGCTTATGATGATGCTAGTACCTTGCTTGATAATGATGATGTGCCACTTGGTGATTTTCTTGATGCACAAATTGCTAGAGTAATACAATAAGATGTTGTTGAATCTGATGATGAGCTTGAAACTGAATCTCCTAAAACACCTGCTAGAACTAGCCTTCCTAGATATGAATTGCCTAAGGTACCAGAAGGTTATGTTATGAATGAGGAGACAACTAGAGATATTCTTGCTTGTAAGGATAGAGATGATCTAGAGAAATTATTATGCAAGTATAAAGAAAAATCTCTGAATGCTATAATGAAATGTGATCTAAGTTTGCTACTTCACCTATTTTTATTGATGCTAAGGATTATGAATTCTATGTCTACCCAGAGTTAATTACTTTGGTTGAATCTGATCCTTTCCATGGTTATGACACTGAAACTATTGTGGCACATCTTACTAAGTTGAATGATATAGCCACCCTTTTTACTCATGATGAGAATACTCGCTATTACTTTATTCTCAAATTATTTCCTTTGTCATTGAAGGGTGATGCTAAAGCTTCGTACAATACTCTTCCTCCTGGTTGTGTGCGTAGTCCCCAGGATATGATTTATTACTTCTCTGAAAAATATTTTCTTGCTCATAAGAAACAAGCTGCCTTACATGAAATATTTAACTTTGTGCAAACTAAAGAAGAGAGTCTCCCACAAGCTTGGGGGATGCTTTGCCAGTTACTTAATGCTTTGCTGATCATCCTATTAAGAAAAATGAAATACTTGATATCTTCTATAATGGACTAACCGATGCTTCTAGGGACTTCCTAGATAGTTGTTCTGGTTGTGTTTTCAGGGAACGAACTATTGGGCAAGCTGAAGAATTATTGAATAACATATTGAAAAATTATGATGAGTGGACTCTTCCCGAACCGCCACCTAAACCCACTCCGGAGAAGAGGGGTATATTATATCTCAGTCCTGAAGATATGCAAGAGGCAAAGAAATCTATGAAGGAAAAAGGTATTAAAGCTGAGGATGTGAAAAATTTACCTCCTATTGAAGAAATACATGGGCTTAATACACCACCACTGCCTAAGGTGGTAGAGGTAAATTCTCTTATGAAGTTCAATGATAATGACAATCCTCACAATATGCATCCTAGCCAATGCCTTTATGAGTTTGAGAATTATATTAGAAAACAAGATCACTTCAATGCAAATGCTATGAAATAATTGAAATATAATTCTGATATGATTGCTTGCTTGAGTGACTTGTTATTTAGAATCTCAAATGATGTTAGAGGTGTTGGAAAACATGCTTCTACGGTTCAAAATCAGTTAGAACAAGTTGCTAAATCACAAAGAGAATTACTCGATGAAATGAATCATAATATGCATGACTTTGCTGTTAGAGTTGCAACTAGAGGAGGTAAAATGACTCAGGAACCACTTTATCCCGAGGGACACCCAGAAAGAATAGGACAAGATTCACAAAGAGTAAACACTAGTGCACCTAGTCCTTTTAAAAACAAAAAGAACAAGAAAAAATGATAGGACTTTGCATGCTTCTAGTGAACGTGAAATAGAGAAACCTCCTGATAATGAAAATGAAACCTCTATCTCTGATGCTGAAACTCAATCTGGTAATGAACACTCACCTAGAGATAATGAAAAAGATAATGATGAGGTTCATGAAGACACTCAACCAAATAATGAAAAAGAACCAGATAATGATGTTGAGATAGAACCACCTGTTGATCTTGATAACCCACAACCTAAGAATAAAAATATGCCAAAAGAGACTTTGTTGCTAGAAAACACAGTAAAGAAAGAGAACCGTGGGTTCAAAAACCTATGCATTTTCTACCCAAGTCAACTAAAAAGAAAGATGATGAATAATTTGAACGCTTTGTTGAAATGCCGAGGCCAGTCTTTTTGCGTACTAGCTTGACTGATATCTTGAAAATGCCCCCTTATGCAAAGTATATGAAAGACATCATCACTAATAAGAGAAAAATACCAGAAGCTGAAATCTCCACTATGCTTGCTAATTATACTTTCAAAGATGGAGTACCTAAAATACTTGGAGATCCGGGAATACCAACTATACCTTGCTCTATCAAAAAGAATTATGTGAAAACTGCTTTGTGTGATTTAGGAGCAGGTGTTAGTGTTATGCCTTTCTCTTTACATAAAAGACTTGATTTGAATAAAATCACACCTACTGAAATATCTTTGCAAATGGCTGACAAATCAACTGTCATACCTATCAATATCTGTGAGGATGTGCCAGTTGTTGTTGCTAATGTTACTATTTTGACTGACTTTGTTATACTTGAGATGCCCGAGGATGACAACATGTCGATTATCCTTGGTAGACCCTTCTTGAATACTGCAGGGACTGTTATTGAATGCAATAAAAGCAAGATCACTTTTCATATTAATGGTAACAAGCATACAGTGCACTTTCCGAAGAAACAATTTCAAGTGAATGGTATTAATGTTATTGAAAAATCTCCGACAATCACTATTGGAAGTTTACAAATACCTCTACCTACTGCCAAAAAGAAATATGAAGTACTTATTGTTGGGGAAATGCATATCCCCATTGAGGTAACTTAATGATTTACAAAAGTTCTTCGGTTTCATGCTAATCAAAAGTGGTTGTTAATAAGACCTGATCAACCTTATTAATGAATCATTTTTGAGAGGTATGAAGTTGATGAATTTAGTAAGCACTACCTTATGTCCCTACTTTTTTTTCCTGTTTTTACTAGTTAAATAAAATAGAATGCCATGTTATGTCTGTTTTCTGAATTCGGTGCAATAACAAATGACCAAAAAATAGAAGTTCTCAAAATGCTCCGAAAATTTTAGACATTTTTTTCTGAATATTTCTGAATTTATGGTGCAAATAATATCAGAGGGAGGTGCACCAGGTGGGCACAACCCACCTGGGCATGCCAGGACCCCCAGGCGCGCCCTGGTGGGTTGTGGTCCCCATGTGGGTCCCCCTCACTTACCTCTTCATCCACATCATCACTTACCTCTAGAAAAAATCTCCATTGCTCTCTCTCCCGTGCTCTTGCTCTCAAACCCGTGGATTTTGATATCTTTGCTCGAAGCTCCGTTTCTGAAACTGTTTTGGGGGATTGTTGCTTGGTATGTGACTCCACTGTTTGTCCAATTAGTTTTATTTTTAGTGGTTCATATTTTGAATAATTAGCTACTCTTGGTGCTGCTGTAGATGAGCTTGCATGTTGAATTCTTAGTGTTCTAAGTAGTTTGAATGCTTGTTATGGCCTCTATGTATGCCTATGAGTAGTTGCTATCAATTTTATAAAGTTTTGTTGATAAAATTTTGTCACCCCAAAATTTTTATTTTCCAAAAATTGTACGCGGACATGAATATCTTTAGGAAGTTTGGCTCTAAGAAGAACTCCAAGGGTGTTATTGGGGAGTCTTCTGACAGTGATATCCACCCTCACAGGTTGGCGGAGGTACAACCATGCGAATGGCCGCACACTCCGTTCCTGGAAGAGGTTGGAATTCTTCAGGAGTTCACACAATATGTTGCCAATGTCGGCCTCAACGAATTCATCGCAGATGAGTGTGACCAGCACCAAATCCTCACAAACATCTTTGTTCAGAGTTTTACTTTCCTGCCTAGAAATAATCGTCCTGAAGTGAGCTTTAATTTCTATGCTGAAAACCATCAGATACCACTTACTGAATTTAGTGACATATGCATGATCCCTTCTGATGGGAGCTTAGCTGAGCCTAGGCCTGCTAGGTTTGAGGCCTTTTATCGCACTTTGATAGTGGGAGATGAGAGAGGGGTGTCAGCCACCATGGCTGCTAGCATACACTTTCCTGCTGTACATTACTTTGCTTTATTTGTTGCTAAGTGCTTGCTTGCTAGAAAGAAAGTAGGTGCGCTCAGCGCACCAGACTTTGCTGTTTTACGCCGAGCATTAGAGGGCGATGGCACTCATAGCTTGGGAGCTATTGTGGCTCGTCGCCTCCATCTTAATAAATCCCAGGGTGAAATACATGGTGGGATTTTTGCTACCCGTTTGGTGGCTCACTTCAATGTTGAGATACGCCCTCATGATTACCCTGTGACCAAGGTTTACCTAGACCGGGCAGCCATGGAACATCATCATTTTCTTGCACGAGATTATACTAATACCCCTATTCATTATAACCTGGTTTTAGCGTTAAAACTCATGATATTATTCCACTGCCTGCACCTGCTTTGTTTGATTCTATTGCCAGGGGTGGATATATGATTATGCCTGAGGACATCATTGCCTACCGGAACACTCAGGCTGCTGCGGAGGCAGCACAGGAGTAGCCTCAGCAGTGGGACGAGTGGATGCCCGCTCCTCAGCATCCCTACTACCCTCCAGGCTACTGATCGACTACCAAGTTAGGCCAAAAGCCTAAGCTTGGGGGAGTACATGTCTTCCACCAACTTTATATTCATGTTCCCACATATCATTCCATTTGTCGGTGTTCACACTTTTCCATTATATCATCCAGGCTTAGATTTATTTTCTTGCTTTCTATGCATGCTTACTAGTAATATTAAAAATAAAACCCAAAAAGATTTCCTTATTCTTCTTTTGCTTGTTGGGAGCTTTCCCATGTAAATAGTTTTTCTCGTTTTTGCTTTTCTCTTTTATTTGCCTGTTCAAGAAAATTAAAAACTCCAAAAATATTTCAATGTGTTTCTCTAAATTTCTTTTTCTTTTATTCGAGTTGTACCGAGGAGAAGACCACGATGAAAATGTTGAGTGGCTCTCATATGAATAATTGCTGAACTAGTAAAGAGAACATTTTACCTTGTCTTCTCCTGTTGAATAAAATGTATGCAGATTCCAGCTTAGTCCACGACACTCTTGCACTATTATTATTTTCATATCGTTCGGTCATGCAAGTGAAAGGCAAAAATGACGACATTCGATGAACTGGCCGTGGTAGAGAGAAACTGGTATGAACTCGACTTGTTCTATTTGTGTAAATATGTTTAACCTAGTATCCATGATTCAGCCCATTATGATTGAACATGTTTGCAATGACAATTAGAGATTATAGTTTCTCATGCCATGCATAAGTAGTTGGGAGTTGATAATGATTTATCTTGGATATCAACATAGCGTTAAAATGATTGTGATGTAGTATGATGATATGGTATCCTCCTCTGAATGTTCGAGTGGCTTGACTTGGTACATGTTCATGCATGTAGTTGAATCAAAACCAACATAGCCTCTATGATATTTATGTTCATGGTGTTTATATCCTACTCATGCTAGTGTCCAATGTTACTTATGCATAATGCATGGTTATGATCGTTGTTGCTCTCTAGCTGGCCGCTTCTTAATCTAATTGCTAGCCTTCGCCTGTACTAAGTGGGAACTCTGCTTGTACATCAAAAACCTTGAACCCAAAGTTATTCCAGATGAGTCCACCATACCTACCTATATGCGGTATTACCCTGCCGTCCTAAGTAAATTTGCATGTGCCACCTCTAAAAACTTCTAAAAAATATCCTTTTTGTGTGCCTGGATCATTCATGGAATGACAGGAGGTGGTCGGTATCCTCCATGCTAAGCGAGTTATTCTCAGGTCGAGTGTTTATTCACTCGCCATCGCACGAGAAAAGGGCGGTAATAGGGATGCCCAGTCCCAAACTGCAAACATGAAAAAGAGTTAATCTCTTGAATAATCAAACAAAAACTCCCAAAGGAGTCAAAACCTTTACTTTTATCGCTTGGGAACCGCCACTAGCGTGCTTAGCATGGAAGATATTCATAATTGATGGTCGTGAAGTAAATGAGAAGGCTGCATGTCTCAAAATATCATTACCTCTGTTTTAAAATTTGAGCTCTGGTACCTCTTCAAATCACTGCTTCCCTCTGTGAAGTGACTATCTATTTACTTTTATGTTGTGTCATCACCTTCTTAAACAAGCGCCAGAAACTGAGAGAGCATAGTTGTCATGATTTACGCATTATGTGTAGCTAATGTTGGGTGCATCATGACTGGATCTTTTCTACCATGAATTACAATGTTTAGTCGCTGCTTGAACTTTGGAGGTGCTCTGCATTTATGTTTTGCAGTCTTAGAATGGGCTAGCGAGATATCACTATTGTCATATTATATCATGGTTATTTTGAAAACTTGTTACCATTTGAGATACCTTATTATTGCTCGCTAGCTGATTACGTTATTGATATGAGTCATTACAATCTTTAAGAGTTATTGTTGGCATGGTTAGTTATAATGTTGGCTGAAAACCTGGGTGCTGTTTAAGCTTATTTATGCAAACAAGAGCAAAAGAGTTCGTAAAAGTTTTTCTTTTTCACTTTCAGTTTATCAACTGAATTGCTTGAGGACAAGCAAAGGTTTAAGCTTGGGGGAGTTGATACGTCTCCAACGTATCTACTTTTCCTAACGCTTTTCCTCTTGTTTTGGACTCAAATTTGCATGATTTGAATGAAACTAACCCTGGACTGACGCTGTTTTCAGCAGAACTACCATGGTGTTGTTTTTGTGCAGAAATGAAAGTTCTCCGAATGGAACGAAACTTTGCGAGGATTTTTTATATCAATAATAAGAATTTCTGGAGCCAAGACCTGCCGGAGAGGGGCAGCTGGGTGGGCACAACCCATCAGGGCGTGCCCCCCTCTCCTGGCACGCCCAGGTGGGTTGTCCCCACCCGGTGGCCCCGCAGACCCTAATTCCGACACTATAAATCACATTATTCCAGAAAAAATCAAGGAGAAAGAATTATCGCGTTCCACGAGATGGAGCCGCCGCCAAGCCCTGTTCTTCCTCGGGAGGGTAGATCTGGAGTCTGTTTGGGGCTCCGGAGAGGGGGATCTTTGTTCTTCGTCATCACCAACCCTTCTCCATCGCCAATTCCATGATGCTCCCCACCGGGAGTGAGTAATTCCTTCATAGGCTCGCTGGTCGGTGAGGAGTTGGATGAGATTCATCATGTAATCGAGTTAGTTTTGTTAGGGCTTAATCCCTAGTATCCACTATGTTCCTAGATTGATGTTGCTATGACTTTGCTATACTTAATGCTTGTCACTTTGGGCCCGGGTGCCATAAACTCAGATCTGAACCGTTTATGTTATCATCATTTTATCCATGTTTTAGATCTGATCTTGCAAGGTATGGTCACCTACTACGTGTTATGATCTGGCAACCCTGGAGTGACAACAACCGGGCCCACTCCCGGTGATGACCGTAGTTTGAGGAGTTCATGTATTCACTATGTGTTATTGCTTTGTTTCAGTTCTCTATTAAAAGGAGGCCTTAATATCCCTTAGTTTTCCAATATGCACCCCGCTGCCACGAGAGGGTAGGACAAAAGATGTGATGCAAGTTCTTTTAATAAAGCATGTATGACTATTTACGGAATACATGCCTACATTATATCGATGAACTAGAACTAGTGCTGTATCACCCTAGGTTATAACTGTCACATGATGAATATCATCGAACAAGTCACCGATCCAATGCCTACGAATTTATCCTATATTGTTTCTGCTAAGTTACTACTGCTATCATCACTGTTACACTTTCTACAAAACTACCGCTATCACTGTTACCGTTACCGTTACTGCTGCTACTACTATCAAAATTATCATATTACCGTGCTACTGATTACTTGCTGCAGATAATTAATCTCGAGGTGTGGTTGAATTGACAACTCAGCTGCTAATACCTTCAAATATTCTTTGGCTCCCCTTCCGTCGAATCTATAAATTTGGGTTGAATACTCTACCCTCGAAAACTGTTGCGATCCCCTATAGTTATGGGTTATCACGTAGTCACAATGACTCAAGAGAACACTAAATTGTGTGATTTCTCCAATACCAACAACAATGGTTTTATTAGCACTCCAATTGCTCCATCCGCCACTAGTGCGGAGTCTTGTGATATTAATGCCGCTTTGTTGAATCTCGTTATGAAAGATCAATTTTCCGGTACTCCTAATGAGGATGCTGCGTCCCATCTTAACACATTCGTTGAATTACGCGATATGCAAAATAAAAAAGATGTGGACAATGATATTGTGAAGTTGAAATTATTTCCGTTTTCTTTATGAGATCGTGCAAAAATTTGGTTTTCTTCTTTGCCTCGCAATAGTAGATTCTTGTGATAAGTGCAAGGATGCTTTTAATACTAAGTATTTTTTATCTGCAAAAATTATTTCTCTTAGGACACAAATCATGAATTTTAAGTAACTTGAGCATGAACATGTTGCGCAATCTTGGGAAAGAATGAAATTCATGTTAATAAATTTTCCTACTCATGGTTTAAATATTTGGATGATCATACAAAATTTTTATGCGAGATTGAATTTTGTTTCTAGAAATCTTTTAGATTCCGCCACGGGGGTACTTTTATGGAAGTTACTTTGGGTGAAGCTACAAAATTTCTTGATAATATTATGGCAAATTATCGAGAATGGCATACCGAAAGAGCTCCTACTGATAAAAAGGTTAATTTGATAGAAGAAATAAATTATTTGAGTGAAAAAGTTGATGCTCTTATGAAGTTGGTTGCTAATAAAAATGCTCCTATTGATCTTAATGATGTGCCTTTGTCTTCTTTGATTGATCAAAATAGTGATGCCATAGATGTGAATTTTGTTTCGCGAAATAATTTTAATAACAATGCTTATAGAAGTAATTTTAATCCTAGACGTTTTCCGGGAAGTTCCTCTAATAATTATCGTAATTCCTATGGTAATCCTTCTTATAATAATAATAGGAACACCTCGATATTCAGAATAATATTAAATAATTTATCAATGCTCAAAATAATTTTAATACTACAATAGAAGAAAAATTGAGTAAGATTGATGATATGTCTAGAAGCATTGATAGAATTTCTCATGATGTAGAAAGTCTCAAGATGAAATTTTTTGGGCCTAAGGTTAAAGAATCAATTAAAGCTTTATATGTTTCTATGGATGAAAGTAATAAAAGAACCTCTATGCTTAGAGCTAAAAGAGAATTTTTAGAAAAAGCATTTTCTAGCGATTTCTTTCATAAAAATCATGAAGATCTTAAAGTGATTGGTGTTTCTTCTATTGAATCTTTGTTTAGTAAATTAAGATTGATGAAAAAGAGACTGAAGAAGATTCGACTTTAGTTAGAAGGCGTCCCGATAATTTGGAGGGTGAAAATCTTGTTAAGAAAATTGATAAAAGTGGGTTTGGAGAGGTCAAAATTTTAACTAGTGATGTGCCCACTCTTTTGGATTACAAGGACTTTAATTATGATAATTTCTCTCTGATTGATTGTATTTGTTTGTTGGAATCCATGATAAATTCACCCCATGCTTATGAACAAAATAAATCTTTTACTAAACATATTGTTGATGCTATGATGAAAGCTTTGGAAGAAAAGTTGGAATTAGATATTTCTATTCCTAGGAAATTACATGATGAATGGGAACCTACCATCAAAGTCAAGATTAAAAATTATGAGTGTTTTGCTTTATGTGACTTGGGTTCTAGTGTTTCTATAATCCCGAAATCTTTATGTGATGTGCTTGGTCTTACCGTATTTAAGAATGTTCTTTAAATTTGCACTTGGCGGATTCTACTATTAAAAATCCTATGGGAAGAATTAATGATGTTTTTATTCTTTCCATTAGGAATTATGTGCCCATAGATTTTATTATTCTTGATATTGATTGCAATCCGTCTTGTCTAATTATTCTTGGTAGACCTTTTTACGTACTATTGGTGCCGTGATTGATATGAAACAAGGCAATATTAAATTTCTGTTTCCACTAAGGAAGGGTATGGAACACTTCCCTAGAACAAGAATTAGGCCACCATACTAATCTATCATGAGGGCATCTTATGGATCTAAAAATAAAGATGACAACACTTAGATCTTTGCATTATCACTGGTACAGCGAGGTGCTATACAAACGGTTTTTAACCTCTTTCCGCGACGGCGTCCTAAACCGTCACCTAGTGAGTGACTGCGATAGGGGGTTCCTTCCCACACAACCCAAAAGCCGTCGGGGATATGTCCTCCTGGCACACACGCTCGGCAAAATGAGGTCGTGTGCGACCGGCTAGCGATCAAATACTGTTATACGTATAGTAGTGCTAAAAAAATTCAATTATACAGGTGAAATCGTTTCCGGTCGTAAGTACATCCCACACAGTCAGTCCCCTCTGAACGTTTCCGTCTAGTATATACATCCCACACAATCGCTCCAAGGAAAACGTTTCCGTTCGCAGGTACATCACACACAATTTTCCCCATTAAATCATTTGTGATGGCGTTGCCATTGCACATGGTATTAAAAAAATATCATTTGCGTTATTGAATGCATCACACATGGTGCGTAGAAGAAACTGTGTGGCAAAGGCAGTCCATCACATACATTTTTTATGTGGTAAACGTTTGCGCAAGGTGGCCTAACGCAAACAGTTTTCAAGAGGATGTCATGTGCGATTGTTCATTGATCCAACACGGTTTATTCCTAGAAACTGCGTGCGTTGCCTGAGGTCATCGCCCACGGTGTTTTCTCAATAGCCGTTTGCAATAGAAAAACCCAATTAGCAGGCTAATTGCCCTATTATTAATAATCCATTTATTAGTCTAATTGGCATTCATAATAAGCACATAATATATTTCATTTCCATATTAAGGAAGCAGGATTTAATAATTGAAATACATTAGAGTACCACATCATATAGCTTCAGCACTCAGCTACCCCATTGCCCAACTGCACCAGCACCAAGTTTCACATGCAACATCTAGAACCTTTTGAAATTAGCATCATAGATGGTACATAGACAGATGCATCTCATCTGGGAAACTGCTGAAGCGGAAGGCGATTATTGAGCCTTCATTGATGTTGAAGGTATTTGCAACTTTAGGCCAATGCCTGTGGATGATTGACCATCCATCCTTCATCCTCTTCAGGAACACTTCAATATTGAACCGTGGGTGTTGTATGAAAATCATCCTCGCCTCCTGACCATAGAGGTGGTTTGAGAGGTAATCATCAGTGAACTGCTTTGGAAAGGCCTGAAAACAAGGATGTGCATAAATATCTTCTCTATATTGGAAATGGGGAAAAGGGATAAAAAAAAGGCAAGGTATAATAGTTAGTACCGTCTTGTAGTGAATTGATGTCTTCTTCATTGTGCAAACAAAGATCTTGTTGTTTTGTCGCTAATTTCTTTATCCTAACAATCTTTCTGAGTTTCTTGACTTGATTGACATTCATGGACAACTCATTTCCCCATATGCAAAAAGGGTCGAACATGTTGGAAATATGCCCTAGAGGCAATAATAAAAGCATTATTATTATATTTCCTTGTTCATGATAATTGTCTTTTATTCATGCTATAACTGTATCGTCCGGAAAACGTGATACACGTGTGAATACATAGACCACAATACGTCCCTAGTGAGCCTCTAGTTGACTAGCTCGTTGGTCGACATATAGTCATGGTTTCCTGACTATGGACATCGATGTCATTGATAACGGATCACGCCATTAGGAGAATGACGTGATGGACAAGACCCAATCCTAAGCATAGCACAAAGATCGTAGTTCGTTTTGCTAGAGCTTTTCCAATGTCAAGTATCTCTTCCTTAGACGTGAGATCGTAACTCCCGGATACCGTAGGAGTGCTTTGGTGTATCAAACGTCACAACGAATCGGGTGACTATAAAGGTGCACTACAGGTATCTCCGAAAGTGTCTCTGGGTTGACACGAATCGAGACAGGATTTGTCACTCCGTATGACGGAGAGGTATCACTGGGCCCACTCGGTAGTGCATCATCATATTGAGCTCAAAGTGATCAAGTGTCTGGTCACGGATCATGCATTACGGCACGAGTAAAGTGACTTGCCGTAACGAGACTAAACGAGGTATTGGGATACCGACGATCGAGTCTCGGGAAAGTAACATACCGTCTGACAAAGGGAATAGAATACGGGGTTGATTGAACCCTTGACATCGTGGTTCATCCGATGACAACATCGAGGAACATGTGGGAGCCAACATGGGTATCCAGATCCCGCTGTTGGTTATTGACCTGAGGTCGTCTCGGTCATGTCTGCATGTCTCCCGAACCCGTAGGGTCTACACACTTAAGGTTCGGTGACGCTAGGGTTATTAGGAAGACAAGTATGTGATTACCGAATGTTGTTCGGAGTCCCAGATAAGATCCCAGACGTCACGAGGAGTTCCGGAATGGTCCGGAGGTAAAGATTTATATATGGAAAGTGGTTAAACGGACTCCGGAAAGTTTCGGGGGTATACCGGTAATGTACCGGGGCCACCGGGAGGGTTCCGGAGGTCCACCGGGAGGGGCCACCCCTCCCGGGGGCACATGGGCTGTGTGGGAGAGGGAGCCAGCCCCTGGTGGGCTGGGCGCGCCTCCCCACCTAGGCCCATGCGGCTAGGGCTTGGGGAGGGGAAACCCTAAAGGGGGCGCCCCCTAGCTTGGGGGGCAAGCCACCCCTCCCCTCCTCCCCTTTGGCCGCCGCCCCCATCTAGGGTTTCCCCTAGATGGCCGGCCCCCCTTGCCCTCTCCTCCTATAAATAGAGGGGTGAGGGAGGGCTGCACACACCATTGAAGGCGCAGCCCTCCCTCCCAACACCTCTCTTTCTCCGTGCAAGCTTGGCGAAGCCTGCCGGAGAACTGCCAGACTAACCGCACCACGCCGTCGTGCTGCCATTGGAGTTGTCTTCCTCAACCTCTCCTTCATCCTTGCTGGATCAAGACGGAGGAGACGCCATCGTCCCGTACGTGTGTTGAACACGGAGGTGCTGTCCTTTCAGCACTTGGTCATCGGTGATCGGAATCACGTTGGGAACGACTCCATCATCACCACTCCCTCGAACGCTTCCGTACTCGATCTACAAGTGGTATGTAGATGCAAACTCTCTTTCTTGACTCGTTGCTTAGATGAACTCATAGATAGATCTTGGTGAAACTGTAGGAAAATTTTAATTTTCTGCAACGTTCTCCAACAGTGGCATCATGAGCTAGGTCTATGCGTAGTTCTCTTTGCACGAGTAGAACACAATTTAGTTGTGGGCGTGGATCTTGTCAACTTACTTGCCGCTACTAGTCTTATCTTGCTTCCGCGGTATTGTGGGATGAAGCGGCCGGACCAACCTTACACGACGCTTACGTGAGACCGGTTCCACCGACTAACATGCACTAGTTGCATAAGGTGGCTGGCGGGTGTCTGCTCTCCCACCTTAGTTGGAGCGGATTCGATGAAAAGGGTCCTTATGAAGGGTAAATAGAAGTTGACAAGATCACGCCAGGTTATTCGAGGTGAGAAAACGTTCTTGCTAGAACCCAATTGCAGCCACGTAAAAGATGCAAACAAACAATTAGAGGACGCCTAACTTGTTTTTGCAGCAATTGACATGTGATGTGATATGGCCAAGTTGTGATGAATGATGAATGACATATTGTGATGTATGAGATCATGTTCTTGTAATAGGAATCACGACTTGCATGTCGATGAGTATGACAACCGGCAGGAGCCATAGGAGTTGTCTTTATTTTGTATGACCTGCGTGTCATTGAAGAAAGCCATGTAACTTACTTTACTTTATTGCTAAACGCGCTTAGCCATAGTAGTAGAAGTAGTCGTTGGCGTGACAACTTCATGGAGGCACGATGATGGAGATCATGATGATGGAGATCATGGTGCCATGCGGTGACAAGATGATCATGGAGCCCCAAGATGGAGATCAATGGAGTTCTATGATATTGGCCATATCATGTCACTACTATATAATTGCATGTGATGTTTATTATGTTTATACATCTTGTTTACTTAGAACGACGGTAGTAAATAAGATGATCCCTTACAACAATTTCAAGAAGTGTTCTCCCTAACTGCGTGCACCGCTGCTAAAGTTCGTCGCTTCTAAGCACCACGTGATGATCGGGTGTGATGGATTCTTACGCTCACATACAACGGTGTAAGACAGATTTACACACGCAAAACACTTAGGGTTAAACTTGACGAGCCTAGCATGTACAGACATGGCCTCGAACACGGAGACCGAAGGTCGAACACGAGTCGATAGAAGATACGATCAACATGAGATTGTTCACCGACGATGACTAGTCCGTCTCACGTGATGATCGGACACGGCCTAGTCGACTCGGATCGTAACACTTAGATGACTAGAGGATGTCTAATCTGAGTGGGAGTTCATTGAAATAATTTGATTAGATGAACTTAATTATCATGAACTTAGTCTAAAACTTTTGAATGATATGTCTTGTAGATCAAATGGCCAACGCCATGTCAACTTGAACTTCAACGTGTTCCTACAGAAAACCAAGCTGAAAGATGACGGCAGAACTATACGGACTGGGTCCAAACTTGAGGATCATCCTCATAGCTGCCAGAAACAATATGTCCTAGAAGGACCGCTAGGTGACGCCCCGTCTCTGAGAACCAAGACATTATGAATGCTTGGCAGTCTCGGTCGATGATTACTCCCTCGCTCAAGGCGGCATGCTTTACAGCTTAGAACCGGGCTCCAAAAGCGTTTTGAGCATCACGGAGCATATGAGATGTTCGAGGAGCTGAAACTGGTTTTCCAAGCTCACGCCCGGTCGAGAGATATGACATCTCCGACAAGTTCTATAGTTGTAAGATGGAGGAAAATAGTTCGTCGGTGAGCACATTCTCAAGATGTCTGGGTTGCACAACCGTATGACCCAGCTGAATATTAACCTCCCCGATGAGGCGGTCATTGATGAATCCTCGATCGCTGCCACCAAGCTACAAGAGCTTTGTGATGAACTACAATATGCGGGGATGGTAAAGACCATTCTGAAGTATTCTCTATGCTCAAGTCACCGAGGTTGAAATCAAGAAAGAACATCAAGTGTTGATGGTCAATAAGACCACTAAGTTCAAGAAGGGCAAGGGTAAGAAGAACTTCAAGAAGGACGGCAAGGAGGTTGCCGTGCCTGCAAGCAAGTTGCCGGAAGAAGTCAAAGAATGGACCCAAGCCCGAGACCGAGTGCTTTTGTTGCAAGGAAAGGGTCATCGAAGCGGAACTGCCCCAAATACTTAGCGGACAAGAAGGCCGCAACACCAAAGGTATATTTGATATACATGTAATTGATGTGTACCTTACCAAGACTCGTAGTAACTCCCGGTATTTGATACCGTGCCGTTGTTCATATTTGTAACTCACAGCAGGAGCTGCGGAATAAGCGGAGATCTGGCGAAGGACGAGGTGACGGCGCGCGCGGGAATGGTTCCAGAGTCGATGTGATCGCCACGGCATGCTACCTCTTCATTTACCTACGGGATTAGTTATAAACCTTAATAATTGTTATTTGGTGCCAAGTTTGAGCATGAATATTGTATCCGGATCTCGCTTGATACGGGATGGCTACTCATTTAAATCCGAGAATAATGGTTGTTCTATTTATATGAGAGATATGTTTTATGGTCATGCTCCGATGGTCAATGGTTTATTCTTAATGAATCTCGGCGTAGTATTACACATGTTCATAGCGTGAATACCAAAAGATGTAAAGTTGATAACGATAGTCCCACATACTTGTGGCATCGCCGCCTTGGTCACATTGGTGTCAAGCGCATGAAGAAGCTCCATGCTGATGGACTTTTGGAGTCTTTAGATTATGAATCATTTGACACATGCGAACCATGCCTCATGGGCAAGATGACCAAGACTCCATTCTCCGGAACAATGGAGCGAGCAACCAACTTGTTGGAAATCATACATACCGATGTGTGCGGTCCAATGAGCGTTGAGGCTCGCGGAGGATATCGTTATGTTCTCACTCTCACAGATGACTTGAGTAGATATGGGTATGTCTACTTGATGAAACACAAGTCTGAGACCTTTGAAAGGTTCAAGGAATTTCAGAATGAAGTAGAGAATCAACGTGACCGAAAGATAAAATTCTTACGATCGGATCGTGGAGGAGAATATTTAAGTCACGAATTTGGTACACACTTAAGAAAATGTGGAATCGTTTCACAACTAACGCTACCGAACACCTCAACAGAACGGTGTGTCCGAACGCTGTAATCGCACTCTATTGGATATGGTGCGGTCTATGATGTCTCTTACTGATTTACCGCTATCATTTTGGGGATACGCCTAGAGACAGCTACATTCACTTTAAATAGGGCACCGCCTAAGTCCGCTGAGACGACACCGTATGAATTATGGTTTGGGAAGAAACCTAAGATGTCGTTTCGAAAGTTTGGGGATGCGATGCTTATGTCAAGAAACTTCAACCTGAAAAGCTCAAACCCAAGTCGGAAAATGCGTCTTCATAGGATACCCTAAGGAAACCGTAGGGTATACCTTCTACTTAAGATCCGAGGGCAAGATCTTTGTTGCCAAAAACGGATCCTTTTCGAAAAGAGTTTCTCTCGAAAGAAGTAAGTGGGAGGAAAGTATAACTCGATGAAGTACTACCTCTTGAACAGGATAGTAGTGCAGCTCAGAAAATGTTCCGTGATGCCTACACCAATCAAGAGGAAATTCATTATGATGATCAAGGTACTTGGATCAAGTTGCTACTGAACTTCAGAGGTCCACTAGGACACGCCCGCACTGCAGTGGTACGGCAACCCTGTCCTGGAAATCATGTTGTTAGACAACAGTGAACCTTCGAACTATGAAGAAGCGATGGCGGGCCCAGATTCCAACAAATGGCTAGAAGCCATGAAGTCCAAGATAGAATCCATGTATGAAAACAAAGTGTGGACTTTGACTGACTTGCCCGATGATCGGCGAGCGATAGAAAACAAATGGATCTTTAAGAAGAAGACGGACGCAGATGGTAATGTCACCATCTATAAAGCTCGACTTGTCGCTAAGGGTTATCGGCAAGTTCAAGGGATTGACTATGATGAGACTTTTTCTCCCGTAGCGAAGCGTAAGTCCGTCCGAATCATGTTAGCAATTGTCGCATACTATGATTATGAGATATGGCAGATGGACGTCAAAACGCGCTCCTTAACGGTTATCTTAAGGAAGAGCAGATATGATGCAGCGGAAGGTTTTGTCGATCCTAAGAATGTCGACAAAGTATGCAAGCTCCAGCGATCCATTTATGGGCTGGTGCAAGCATCTCGAGTTGGAACATTCGCTTTGATGAGATGATCAAAGCGTTTAGTTTATGCAGACTTATGGAGAAGCCTGCGTTTACAAGAAAGTGAGTGGGAGCTCAGAGCATTTCTCATATTATATGTAGATGACATACTTTTGATGGGAAATGATATAGAATTCTTGGACAGCATTAAGGCCTACTTGAATAAGTGTTTTCAATGAAGGACCTTGGAGAAGCTGCTTATATATTAGGCATCAAGATCTATAGAGATAGATCGAGACGCCTCATAGGTATTTCACAAAGCACATACCTTGATAAGATTTTGAAGAAGTTCAAAATGGATCAGTCCAAGAAAGGGTTCTTGCTCAGATTATAAGGTGTGAGATTGAGCTCAGCTCAATGCCCCACCACGGCAAAAGATAAAGAAGAGATGAGTGTCATCCCTATGCTTCAGCCATAGGATCTATTATGTATGCCATGCTGTGTACCGGACCTGATGTAAACCTTGCCGTAAGTTTGGTAGGAAGGTACCAAAGTAATCCCGCAAGGAACACCGGACAGCGGTCAAGAATATCCTGAAGTACCGAAAAGGACAAAGGACATGTTTCTCTTATGGAGGTGATGAAGAGCTCGTCAGAAGGGTTACGCCGACGCTTAGCTTCGACACAGATCTGGATGACTCAAAGTCACAAACCGGATACGTATATGTTGAATGGTGGAGCAGAAGCTGGTGCAGCTGCAAGCAGAGAGCGCCGTGGCGGGATCTACATGTGAAGCGGAGTACATGGCAGCCTCGGAGGCAGCGATGAAGCAATTTGGGTGAAGGATTTCATCACCGACCTAGGAGTCATACCCAATGCGTCGGGGCCGATCAAACTCTTCGTGACAACACCGAGCTATTGCCCTTGCCAAGGAGCCCAGGTTTCACAAGAAGACCAGCACATCAAGTGTCGCTCAACTCCATCCGTGAGAATGTTCAAGATGGAGACATAGAAATTTGTAAAGTGCACACGGATCTGAATGTCGCAGATCCGCTGACTAAACCTCTCTCATGGGCAAAACATGATCAACACCGTAACTCTATGGGTGTTCGATTCATCACAATGTAACTAGATTATTGACTCTAGTGCAAGTGGGAGACTGTTGGAAATATGCCCTAGAGGCAATAATAAAAGCATTATTATTATATTTCCTTGTTCATGATAATTGTCTTTATTCATGCTATAATTGTATCGTCCGGAAATCGTGATACACGTGTGAATACATAGACCACAATACGTCCCTAGTGAGCCTCTAGTTGACTAGCTCGTTGGTCGACAGATAGTCATGGTTTCTCGACTATGGACATCGATGTCATTGATAACGGATCACGCCATTAGGAGAATGACGTGATGGACAAGACCCAATCCTAAGCATAGCACAAAGATCGTGTAGTTCGTTTTGCTAGAGCTTTTCCAATGTCAAGTATCTCTTCCTTAGACCGTGAGATCGTAACTCCCGGATACCGTAGGAGTGCTTTGGGTGTATCAAACGTCACAATGTAACGGGTGACTATAAAGGTGCACTACAGGTATCTCCGAAAGTGTCATTGGGTTGACACGAATCGAGACAGGATTTGTCACTCCGTATGACGGAGAGGTATCACGGGCCCACTCGGTAGTGCATCATCATATTGAGCTCAAAGTGATCAAGTGTCCGGTCACGGATCATGCATTACGGCACGAGTAAAGTGACTTTCCGTAACGAGACTAAACGAGGTATTGGGATACCGACGATCGAGTCTCGCAAGTAACATACCGTCGACAAAGGGAATAGAATACGGGTTGCTTGAACCCTTGACATCGTGGTTCATCCAATGACAACATCGAGGAACATGTGGGAGCCAACATGGGTATCCAGATCCCGCTGTTGGTTATTGACCTGAGGTCGCCTCGGTCATGTTCAGATGTCTCCGAACCCGTAGGGTCTACACACTTAAGGTTCGGTGACGCTTAGGGTTATTAGGAAGACAAGTATGTGATTACCGAATGTTGTTCGAGTCCCGGATAAGATCCCTGACGTCACGAGGAGTTCCGAATGGTCCGGAGGTAAAGATTTATATATGGAAAGTGGTTAAACGGACTCGGAAAGTTTCGGGGTATACTGTAATGTACAGGGGCCACGGGAGGGTTCCGGAGGTCCACTGGAGGGGCCACCCTCCCGGGGCCACATGGGCTGTGTGGGAGAGGGAGCCAGCCCTGGTGGCTGGGCGCCCCCACCTAGGCCCATGCGGCTAGGGCTTGGGAGGGAAACCCCAAAGGGGCGCCTCAGCTTGGGGGCAAGCCACCCTCCCTCCTCCCTTTGGCCGCCGCCCCATCTAGGGTTTCCCCTAGATGGCCGGCCCCCTGCCCTCTCCTCCTATAAATAGAGGGTGAGGGGAGGGCTGCACACACCATTGAAGGCGCAGCCCTCCCTCCCCAACACCTCTCTTTCTCCCGCAGGCTTGGCGAAGCCCTGCCGGAGAACTGCCAGACTCAACCGCACACGCCGTCAGGCTGCCATTGGAGTTGTCTTCTCAACCTCTCCTTCATCCTTGTTGGATCAAGACGGAGGAGACGCCATCGTCTCTGTGCACGTGTGTTGAACACGGAGGTGCTGTCCTTTCAGCACTTGGTCATCGGTGATCGGAATCACGTTAGAACGACTCCATCATCACCACTCCTCGAACGCCTGCACTCGATCTACAAGTGGTATGTAGATGCAAACTCTCTTTCTTGACTCGTTGCTTAGATGAACTCATAGATAGATCTTGGTGAAACCGTAGGAAAATTTTAATTTTCTGCAACGTTCTCCAACAGAACAGTGGGTCAAAACCTCTGACAGCAGGACCTACATGTGCAAGGCCAAATTGTTAAAAACCTAAATATTAGAATGGTTCCTACAATTTCACAATAATGTGGTATTAGACAACGGACCATGCATGTGCAAACCTCGATTGTAAACCTCAGTGCTTCCCATTGTTTCCCTGCAACACATATAAGGTAGTTAGTCATCAGGTTAAGTGAGGGTTCACATGCTATTAGTAAAATATGTTGATGAAAAATAAGCACATTGAAATTTCATCAGATTAATTCAAGCCACATGGAAAACTCATTTATCCAAACCAAGCATGATTAAGAACTAGGAAATATAGCACTTGTATATGTTTCTCATGTATTAAGTGCAGCCAAATTCGATTTATTCCTCACATGCACAACAATACAAAATTCTACGCACGACAATTGGACATCGCATTGCAGAACTGAACCAAGCAGTTAACTAAACACCACAACAAATGAACAAAACATTAACCGAGCACCACATTGCACAATATAACATACTGCTAATCGAAGATCGGACAGTCAACCAAACCAAGCATGCTTAACAACCTGGAAATATAGCAATTGTATTTGTTTCTCATGTATTTAGTACAGCCAAATTCAATTTATTGCTCACATGGTATACAATAACAGAATACACCCACAACAATTGAACATCACATTGCAGAATTGAACCAAACAGTTAACTAAATACCACAAAAAATTAACCAAACGTTAACTGAGCACCACATTGCACAATATAACATACTCCTAATAGAAGATCAGACAGTTAACCAATCCAAGCATGCTTAACAACTTGGAAATATAGCAATTGTATTTGTTTCTCTTGTATTTAGTACATCCAAATTGGATTTACTTCTCACATGGTATACAATAACAGAATGCACCCACAACTATTGGACATTGCATTGCAGAATTGAACCAAACAGTTAACTAAACACCACAACAAATGAACCAAACGTTAACTAAGCACCACATTGCACAATGTACAACATACTAGAAGATCAGACAGTTAACCAAACAAAGCATGCTTGACAACTTGGAAATATAGCAATTGTATTCCTTTCTCATGTATTTTGGAAAGATAAACAAAATTTATTTCTCATATGGAAGGCAATACCAAATTGCAGCCTGAAGAATTGAACATCACATTTGCAGAATTGAACCAAACAGTTAACTAAAGACGACAACTAATTAACCAAACACTTAATAAGTGAGCACCACACTCCACTACATATAGAACATATACACTAGAGCAACATATTGCATGGTAAAATTAGATAGCACAATTCACTAGAATTTGTTAGGGAAAGGCAGGAGCAGCACAGACAATAGGTAAACCAAGCATGCTTAACTGACGTAGGTAGCAAATGGCAAGGTGCTCCTCCAAGATCTGGGGGTCGGCACGAATGGCAGCCATCACGACCTCATCCACACGTGCGACCACAATTTGCTTCTCCGCTGCCAAATGCTCCTTGAGCTCCTGGGTATCCTGCATGCACCATGGCTTAGGGCGACGCTTATTTGTGTTTGGGAACGCAGTATTTCAAAAAAATTCCTACGATCATGCAAGATCTATCTAGGAATGCATAGCAACAAGACGGGAGAGTGTGTCCACGTACCCTCATAGACTGAAAGCTGAAGCGTTTAGTAACGCGGTTGATGTAGTTGAACATCTCCACGATCCAACCGATCCAAGTACGGAACGTACGACACCTCCTTGTTCAGCACACGTTCAACTCAATGACGTCCCTTGAGCTCTTGATCTAGTTGAGGATGAGGGAGAGTTCCATCAGCACGATGGCGTGGCGACGACGATGATGAAGTTACCGGCGCATGGCTTCGCCTAAGCACTACAACGATCTGATCGAGGTGTGTAACTGTGGAGGGGGGCACCGCACACGGCTAAGACAAATCTTGGACCGCCTTTGGGGTGCCCCATGCCCACGTATATAAAGGTGGGAGGGAGAGAGGCCGACCCTCCTAGGGGCGCACCATGTGTAGGGAGTCCTACTAGGACTCCCAAGTCCTAGTAGGATTCCCTTTCCTTTTTGGAGTGGGAAAGAAGGAAAGGAGGGAGAGGGAGAAGGAAAGGGGGGGGAGGGGGGCGCCCGCACCCATTGTCCAATTCGGTTTGGGCAGGGGGGAGGCGCGTGCCACGTCGTGGCCCTTCTTCCCTCTCTCCACTAAAGCCCAATAAGGCCCATTAACTTCCCCGACAAATTCCCGTAACTCTCCGGTACTCCAAAAAATACCCGAATCACTCGGAAACATTCCGATGTCTGAATATAGCCTTCCAATATATGAATCTTTACCTCTCGACCATTTCGAGACTCCGCTTCATGTCCGTGATCTCATCCGGGACTCCGAACAAACTTTGGTCATCAAATCACATAACTCATAATACAAATCATCATCGAACGTTAAGCGTGCGGACCCTATGGGTTCGAGAACTATGTAGACATGACCGAGACACATCTCCGGTCAATAATCAATAGCGGAACCTGGATGCTCATATTGGCTCCTACATATTCTACGAAGATCTTTATCGGTCAAACCGCGTAACAACATACGTTGTTCCCTTCATCATCGGTATGTGTAACATCCCAAAATTCTAAATTTTGGAATGTTATAATAAATAGATAGATTTGTTTGTTTTTTTGAATTGTTGTGTGATTGATTGAGTGAAATTTGAAACTTTTTGAAAGTTAAATGAGAGGGAATAAAAGGACTTTCCCAAACTTTCATTTTTGCTTTCTGATCTCCGTGAATTCAAATATTTTTCATCACAAAACCCGGAGAGAGTATAACATGACTTCTTCCATTTAAATGAAAAAGGGTGTTGAAAATATTTGAATTTCATTTGGAAAATATTTCCAATTCTGAAACTTTATGCAACTCAATGATTTTCACGAGAGAAGATAAAATGACTTCTTTAAATTAAATGAAATATGAGTTGGGAGTTTTAAAAGAATTAAATCCAAAGTTCTTTTGAATTTATTTCCAATTTGGAGTTATTTGAGTTTTATTCAAAATATTTTCTCCAAAAACAAATATATGGAAAATAGGGTAACATGATTCCCTACATCAGAAAATTGGAGAGAAATTAATTTGAAGTCATTTTGGTATTTTAAAAATAATTTTTGTTGGATTTTATTGACTAGAAGCACTCTTTGCTTTATTTAAATTTGTGTGTATTTTATTTAACGCTAGAATAATGTTCATCATGTAGGAAATCTTTTTCTGAAAATTTTGATATATTATATGCCTATATAAAAGTTTTAATTATTTTGTTTTATTTTAGTTCTGTGAAATTTTGTTAAAAAATATGCAGCGCAGCCCAAGCCGCCGACCAGCCACCGCCCAAAGCCAAGGCCAACGCCCACACGCCAGACAGGAGCCAGGAGGAGCCGCTCCTTTCCTTTTTTTTTTCCTAGTAGGACTTTTGTCCTACTTCCGCTTATTCCGATTTGTTTCTAGATCTTTTCCTTTGTTTCCTAATCCTAGTCTATTTCTTGTCCCCTACCCCAAGCAAAGCCCTCCCTCCCCACTATAAATACCCAAGCACCCCCTCCAACACATCAAACCAACACCTCTCCTCTCCTCTCCTCTCCTCTCCTCTCGACTCCTCAGCAAAGCAGAAGAAGCAGAAGACCACCGCCCGCCAAGTGCCGCCGCACCTCGACCTCTCCCGAGGTTTATATGATCTCCTCTCCACCTCCCGTGATCTCCTTTCCTCTAGGATCAACCGCAACATCGGATCCGATCTTCTTCCCCAACTCCGACGACTACTCCGGTGAGATCCACGAAATCCCGTAATTCATTTTTTTCAGAAAATAGCAATCTTAGAAAATTCATATCTTTTAGAGTTTTTAGTATTTTGAGTGATTCCAATTGCTATGTGTCACAAATTTGCTGATGTTTCTGTTAGTGTCTCTGGATTTCAAATTTGAGTAGTTTAAATTTGAATTTGGTAAATTTTGTTCAAATTAGTATTTTGGCCATAACTTGAGTTTAAAAATAGGTTTTTAATTAATTCTTTTTGCTCCTGGTCACTTGTGATATTGTTTAGCTGTAGAATTTAGTTTGGTAATTTTGGAGTATTTTAAGTTAGATTTTAGTAAAAACAGTACTGTTTTGCTTATATAGTTGTTTTAGTTATGTAATTATTGTTTTTAATTATTTTAGTTCATTCCTTTTGTAGATTTTCACTTGTTGTTATATGTTTATGTTTAGCTACAGTAGATAAATTTTTGTAGTTATTTATTAGTGTTTAGCTACTGTTTTTGTAATTGCTTGTTTAGTTCATAGTGATAGTGGATAAAAATAGTTTTATTAGTTTTAAAAGTAATTTTTTTCCACTTCAAGTTATATTGTTTTTGTTTCTGTTATTTGTGAACACATTAGTTGTTATATTTATTTAGTATAGTTTATTAATGTTTTAATAAATGATTTGCTGTTATAGTTGTCTTAGTGTTTTGCTAGTTGTTATATTTGTTCTAGTATTTTAACTAGATGGTTATAGTAGTTTTATATTAGTTCTTTTTGTTAGTTATTAAATCAGTAATTTATTTTCTGTTATTTTATTAGATTTATATTTTCTTTGCTGTAGAAAAAAATATTAGAGTAATTTAGTGATGTTATGTTAAGATTTGTGTGAGTTGGTCACCACTAGTTTTTCCTTGAATTTTTCTTTCGAAGTTTTTCCTTTGGTTTTCGACTTGGTTTTCTTTGTTGCTTTTATTTTGTTTGAGTTTTATTATGAGTGTTAGAATTGTTTGCTTATATGAATGCTATGTTTGACTATATAGATTTTCAACGGAGTGACGAATAGTTCTACCAAGTCATTATTCGAGAGTGTTGTTATCTTCATCAACTTACCAGGCAAGTTCACTTTGACCATGTTTTCATACCTATGTGTTTTATTGCATCTAGTGTCATCTTCGCAACAATCCCTCCAAAGAGTGATATTGAATCCTTGTAGTTGAGTAGTATGCATGAGGTAGGAACCCATCACCCTGTTACCAAGCCCGGACGTTAGTTATTTTAATGCTACGCTATAGTAGACAGGGTTGGTATGAGTGCTCGGAGTGGTGTGAGAATGGAGGATCTACGCCAATGACGATAACTCCATGATGGAATCTGCAAGGACTGCATCTTCAAGGCCTCAAGACTTCAAGACTCGAGACAAGAATTCAATACACACTCTTGGGTGAAGGATGGTTGACGGGCACCTGGAGAAACCAGTGGTTGGCGGGATGCATGGAGAAGCGCCATGACATCTTGCGGAAAGCTTCACCCGGACTCAAAGAGACGGAAGAATACTTCATGCCGGAAGCTTACGTGCAACCGCAAGTCACTATGGGCTCGGCTTGGTTGACCTTAGTTGTGACTCTGGCTGGGACGGTGCTAGCAGATGTAGAACTACGGTAGGATTGGATGAGCACCCGGCGGTGGTCGGGGAACTCTTCGAAGACCATGTTTGGTCATCTTGTTCTCAAACACCCTGAAGTGCGAGAACGTAAAAGAGGGATCGAATCTTGCGGGTAAAGTGTACAAACCTCCGCAGAGGTTAAAACCTAATAGATTAGCCGTGTCCCCGGTTACGGACAATTTGAGCCTCTGGACTTGGATCTATCTCGGAACTCTCAACACCGGACTGATAACTTAATTGTGGGCAACTTATGATGAATTTGGGCTATGAGACATCGGTTGGCGGAACCATGTCATGATAGAAAACTCTATAGTACAGACTTCATTTATTCCTTTGATGTAGGGAAAATAAAACCAGCTTTTACGCAAACAAAACTCAGATACAGAGCCACAAAGCCATACTGCATATAGTATAGTTTTATCATCTGTTTTCTCATGTTGTGATCTTGTCGGTACATTCAATGTACTGACCTACATGGCTGCAACGTATCATGTTGCAGATACTTTCTTCCGACGAGTAAGAGTACGATACAGGGTTACGGTCTACACTCAACCCGCCGATGGCGTTGATGGGACTCCACACCCGACTATTTGTTTCCGCTGTGACTTATGAGGTATATATCAGTTTTACGTTAATTATACATGTGATTGCACTTTGATATATACATTGATGTACTGTGTGTAAAGATCTTGATCCGTGGATGGCACAAGAACACACGAGAGGCTTGACCGTCGAGGTCGGGTCGCTCTGATATGGTATCGAGCACATGTTGACTGTAGGACGTGACCCTAGAAACCGGAGAGCCCTAGGATAGGAAATTTCTAAGAAACTTTATTTTCAAAAAGACTCTTACTTCTCATCCTTTCTGATTTTATCAAATAGACACTCTCACCTCAAATTGTTAGAATATACCCTTTTCCCTTTTGACCACATGAAGGATCAACTGAAGCCGCTCCAAGAAGGACAAGATATCGGATAACTGATGGCCTCTTCAGAGTAAAGAGGATTTGACCATGCATTAGAAGAGTTGAAGCTGCAACAATTGAAGACTCCGAAGACTAGAAGAATTTGAAGAATCTGAAGAATTATTTGACCTTTAAAAGACCAAACCCCTGTTACACACTTACGTTAGATGCGACGATTTGTGAGCTGTCATCTGTTTGATGTTTTCCAACAGCCACAAAGTAAAACTTGTTTCATCAAAAAAACTATTGTTTGTATTGTGTGTATATCCCTTCCCACCTCTCTCATATCTCATCCCAAAACTTTTGGATCCATAGATGATGAATGAAGTTGGACTGATATTCTCTGGACCGAAGACTCAGCCGGAGGCAGAGCTATGGATTCAGAACATGGAGAATCATTTCGGAAGCAATTTGGTTTCAAGGAAGAATGAAGTATCTTACGCTCTCCAGTACTTTGAAGGAAGTGCTGCAACATGGTGGCAGATGCATCAAGCTATACAGGATGGAATGGAGCAAAGACTTGGAAAGAATTCAACAAGACTCGACAAGATCTCGCCTTATCCGAAGTACCATGATACACCAAGAAATAAACCTTGTGCCTGCAAGATTTATGGAGAAATAGGACACACCCAGGAGGAACACAAGGATGGATGCCCTCATTGTGAGGAGAAACACCCAGCTGAGGAATGCCCAACTAGTCAGGTGACTTGTTTCTTGTGTGAAGGAACCACCCACTACCCGACTCAGTGTCACATTTACCCCATGGTGCAACAAACTATTCAGGAGCAGGAAGAAGGAATGAAAGAAGCCCTCCGAGAAGTTATGAAAGAACCTGTGATGAAGGAATGTGTTGAAGACCCCGATGGAGAAGGCCTAATCAGATTCTACTCCAACGCTTGCTATTCATGTGGAGAAGAAGGACATTTTTCCCAGTATTGTACCAAGGAAAGAGAAGAATATCTCAGAGATTTCCGACAGCAGAAGTGAAGTTTGACCTCGGAAATAGAAGCTCGATCATTACAGAGAAATCCAGAAGAGAAAAGAAGGCAACCCCAGAACAACACAATTTTCACAGAGAAGGACCTGAGTCATATCACTTGTTACAGGTGCAAGGATTTAGGTCATTACGCTAGTAAATGTCCAGAAAATAAGCCAAGAATCCAAGGAGCCTACATAATCACAAAGAAGCCCCGAGACATGTCGGAAGTCTTTTGTTTTCGCTGCAAGGAAGTAGGACATTATGCTACTAAATGTCCCAACAAGATGAAAGTTGGAGTTTTGCTTTTGATATGATGGTATGAAGAAACAGAGTACTACTGGTTTTAAAGGATGTGTAATATGGAACAAGAGAGTTACCCCAAGGATGAGTTAAAGCTGCACTAGTGTTGAAGTAGGCTCATAACCCACAGGCCCAGGAATTAATAAGGGTCAAGTACCCACTGGAAGAAGAAATTTTGGGAAGACTGCGATTTGATCAACAGACATTTCGTAGGAGGTTACGCAAAAACCCGAGAGTTGTGAAGAAACGATAGATGATTTGTTCAGCTTGCAGAATCAATGGAATTATCCGAACTAAGTTCGTTGAGAAGAGAAATTCTGCAACGCTTGCGAGAATGCCCGAGTGTTAGAAATGCGATATTCGCTAAACCTTATACAGGGTAATGATTTGGGTGCGGAATGGATTGATCACCATACCGACTTACTCTTGTCATTCGCTCTTGCTATATGGGCTGGTAAATCTGAGTGACTTACCTATAGTAGAGAGACGACGATCAAAACCTTGTTGAACCTTAGAATGGTATAAGCATTTTTTCCCCTTGTACAAGGCAGCTTTTGCCAACCGTAGGTTATACGGTGAGGTTCAACCCAGACCCGTTTTCTGCAGGAGAAACCATAAATCGTTGACCACCATGAGATATCGATAGTTGTTTAGTATTGGCGCCAGACCCGTCAGCTATGAAGACCCAGTCTCGGAATAACCTTACCAAGAGTAAAGGACAAAAGAATTGAGGAAAAGGTTATGCCACTACCGGAAGAGCCCAGAGAAGAAATTATCCTTAATATCTGAGAAGACTGACACTGTCAAGAATGAGGATGGAGTATATAAGCATGGATGGGACCGTAACGATGTTTCTAAGGGTGGTAGCACCCCAGACCCCAGAGACGATCGATGGATTTTGAAGACCCCAAACCTAACCCATTTCTTTGTAGCCTCTCCGAATCTCGAGGACGAGATTCATTTTAAGGGTGGTAGATTTGTAACATCCCAAAATTCTAAATTTTGGAATGTTATAATAAATAGATAGATTTGTTTGTTTGTTTGAATTGTTGTGTGATTGATTGAGTGAAATTTGAAAAATTTTGAAAGTTAAATGAGAGGGAATAAAAGGACTTTCCCAAACTTTCATTTTTGCTTTCTGATCTCCGTGAATTCAAATATTTTTCATCACAAAACCCTGGAGAGAGGATAACATGACTTCTTCCATTTAAATGAAAAAGGGGTGTTGAAAATATTTGAATTTCATTTGGAAAATATTTCCAATTCTGAAACTTTATGCAACTCAATGATTTTCACGAGAGAAGATAAAATGACTTCTTCAAATTAAATGAAATATGAGTTGGGAGTTTTAAAAGAATTAAATCCAAAGTTCTTTTGAATTTATTTCCAATTTGGAGTTATTTGAGTTTTATTCAAAATATTTTCTCCAAAACAAATATATGGAAAATAGGGTAACATGATTCCCTACATCAGAAAATTGAGAGAAATTAATTTGAAGTCATTTTGGTATTTTAAAAATAATTTTTGTTGGATTTTATTGGACTAGAAGCACTCTTTGCTTTATTTAAATTTGTGTGTATTTTATTTAACGCTAGAATAATGTTCATCATGTAGGAAATCTTTTTCTGAAAATTTTGATATATTATATGCCTATATAAAAGTTTTAATTATTTTGTTTTTATTTTAGTTCTGTGAAATTTTGTTAAAAAAAATATGCAGCGCAGGCCCAAGCCGCCGACCAGCCACCGGCCAAGGCCAAGGCCAACGCCCACGCGCGCACAGGGAGCCAGGAGGGAGCCGCTCCTTTCCTTTTCTTTTTCCTAGTAGGACTTTTGTCCTACTTCCGTTTATTCCGATTTGTTTCTAGATCTTTTCCCTTTTGTTTCCTAATCCTAGTCTATTTCTTGTCCCCTACCCCAAGCAAAGCCCTCCCCTCCCCACTATAAATACCCAAGCACCCCCCCCCCCTCCAACACATCAAACCAACACCTCTCCTCTCCTCTCCTCTCCTCTCTCCTCCTCCTCCCCAGCAGCAGAAGAAGCAGCAGAAGACCACCGCCGCCGCCAAGTGCCACCGCCGCACCCTCGACCTCTCCTGAGGTTTATATGATCTCCTCTCCACCCTCCCGTGATCTCCTTTCCTCTAGGATCAACCGCAACATCGGATCCGATCTTCTTCCCCAACTCCGACGACTACTCCGTGAGATCCACGAAATCCTGTAATTCATTTTTTCAGAAAATAGCAATCTTAGAAAATTCATATCTTTTAGAGTTTTTAGTATTTTGAGTGATTCCAATTGCTATGTGTCACAAATTTGCTGATGTTTCTGTTAGTGTCTCTGGATTTCAAATTTGAGTAGTTTAAATTTGAATTTGGTAAATTTTGTTCAAATTAGTATTTTGGCCATAACTTGAGTTTAAAATAGGTTTTAATTAATTCTTTTTGCTCCTGGTCACTTGTGATATTGTTTAGCTATAGAATTTAGTTTGGTAATTTTGGAGTATTTTAAGTTAGATTTTAGTAAAAACAGTATTGTTTTGCTTATATAGTTGTTTTAGTTATGTAATTATTATTTTTAATTATTTTTAGTTCATTCCTTTTGTAGATTTTCACTTGTTGTTATATGTTTATGTTTAGCTACAGTAGATAAATTTTTGTAGTTATTTATTAGTGTTTAGCTACTGTTTTTGTAATTGCTTGTTTAGTTCATAGTGATAGTGGATAAAAATAGTTTTATTAGTTTTAAAAGTAATTTTTTTCCACTTCAAGTTATATTGTTTTTGTTTCTGTTATTTGTGAACACATTAGTTGTTATATTTATTTAGTATAGTTTATTAATGTTTTAATAAATGATTTGCTATTATAGTTGTCTTAGTGTTTTGCTAGTTGTTATATTTGTTCTAGTATTAACTAGATGGTTATAGTAGTTTTATATTAGTTCTTTTTGTTAGTTATTAAATCAGTAATTTATTTTCTGTTATTTTATTAGATTTATATTTTCTTTGCTGTAGAAAAAAATATTAGAGTAATTTAGTGATGTTATGTTAAGATTTGTGTGAGTTGGTCACCACTAGTTTTTCCTTGAATTTTTCTTTCGAAGTTTTTCCTTTGGTTTTCGACTTGGTTTTCTTTGTTGCTTTTATTTTGTTTGAGTTTTATTATGAGTGTTAGAATTGTTTGCTAGGATGTTTGCTTATATGAATGCTATGTTTGACTATATAGATTTTAAACGGAGTGACGAATAGTTCTACCAAGTCATTATTCGAGAGTGTTGTTATCTTCATCAACTTACCAGGCAAGTTCACTTTGACCATGTTTTTCATACCTATGTGTTTTATTGCATCTAGTGTCATCTTCGCAACAATCCCTCCAGTAGTGATATTGAATCCTTGTAGTTGAGTAGTATGCATGAGGTAGGAACCCATCACCCTGTTACCAAGCCCGGGACGTTATTTATTTTAATGCTACGCTATAGTAGACGGGGTTGGTATGAGTGCGGGAGTGGTGTGAGAATGGAGGATCTACGCCAATGACGATAACTCCATGATGGAATCTGCAAGGACTGCATCTTCAAGGCCTCAAGACTTCAAGACTCGAGACAAGAATTCAATACACACTACTGGGTGAAGGATGGTTGACGGGCACCCTGGAGAAACCAGTGGTTGGCCGGGATGCATGGAGAAGCGCCATGACATCTTGCGGAAAGCTTCACCTGGACTCAAAGAGACGGAAGAATACTTCATGCCGGAAGCTTACCTGTGCAACCGCAAGTCACTATGGGCTCTGGCTTGGTTGACCTTAGTTGTGACTCTGGCTGGGACGGTGCTAGCAGATGTAGAACTACGGTAGGATTGGATGAGCACCGACGGTGGTCGGGAACTCTTCGGAAGACCATGTTTCGGTCATCTTGTTCTCAAACACCCTGAAGTGCGAGAACGTAAAAAGAGGGATCGAATCTTGCGGGTAAAGTGTACAAACCTCTGCAGAGGGTTAAAACCTAATCGATTAGCCGTGTCCCCGGTTACGGACAATTTGAGCCTCTGGACTTGGATCTATCTCGGAACTCTCAACACCGGACTGATAACTTAATTGTGGGCAACTTATGATGAATTTGGGCTATGAGACATCGGTTGGCGGAACCATGTCATGATAGAAAACTCTATAGTACAGACTTCATTTATTCCTTTGATGTAGGGAAAATAAAACCAGCTTTTACGCAAACAAAACTCAGATACAGAGCCACAAAGCCATACTGCATATAGTATAGTTTTATCATCTGTTTTCTCATGTTGTGATCTTGCCGGTACATTCAATGTAATCGACCTACACGGCTGCAACGTATCATGTTGCGTATACTTTCTTCCGACGAGTAAGAGTACGATACAGGGTTACGGTCTACACTCAACCTGCCGATGGCGTTGATGGGACTCCACACCCGACTATTTGTTTCCGCTGTGACTTATGAGGTATATATCAGTTTTACGTTAATTATACATGTGATTGCACTTTGATATATACATTGATGTACTGTGTGTGCCAGCATACTAATCTAGGGATGGCACAGCAACACAGAGGCTTGACCGTGTGAGGTCGGGTCGCTACAGTATGTTACTTGCCCGAGATTCGATCGTCGGTATCATCATACCTAGTTCAATCTCGTTACCAGCAAGTCTCTTTACTCGTTCCGTAATGCATCATACCGCAACTAACTCATTAGTCACATTGCTTGCAAGGCTTATAGTGATGTGCATCACAGAGAGGGCCCAGAGATACCTCTCCGATACTCGGAGTGACAAATCCTAATCTCGATCTATGCCAACCCAACAAACACCATCGGATACACCTATAGAGCATTTTTATAACCACCCAGTTACATTGTGACGTTTGATAGCACACAAAGTGTTCCTCTGGTATTCGGGAGTTGCATATTCTCATAGTCAGAGGAACATGTATAAGTCATGAAGAAAGCAATAGCAATAAAACTTAACCATCATAATGCTAAGCTAACGGATGGGTCTTGTCCATCACATAATTCTCCTAATGATGTGATCCCGTTCATCAAATGACAACACATGTCTATGGTCAGGAAACTTAACCATCTTTGATTAACGAGCTAGTCTAGTAGAGGCATACTAGGGACACTTTGCTTTGTCTATGTATTCACACATGTATCAAGTTTCTGGTTAATACAATTCTAGCATGAATAATTAACATTTATCATGATATAAGGAAATAAAATAATAACTTTATTATTGCATCTAGGGCATATTTCCTTCAGTCTCCCACTTGCACTAGAGTCAATAATCTAGTTCACATCGGCATGTGATTTAACACCAATAGTTCACATCTTTATGTGATTAACACCCATAGTTCACATTGCCATGTGACCAACACTCAAAGGGTTTACTAGAGTCAATAATCTAGTTCACATCGCTATGTGATTAACACCCAAGAGTAATAATGTGTGATCATGTTTTGCTTGTGAGAGAAATTTTAGTCTACGGGTCTGCCACATTCAGATCCATATGTATTTTGCAAATGTCTATGTCTATAATGTGTTGCACGAACCTACTCTAGCTAATTGCTCCCACTTTCAATATGTATCTAGATCGAGACTCAGAGTCATCCAAATTGGTGTCAAAGCTTGCATCGACGTAACTCTTTACGATGAACTTTTTATCACCTCCATAACCGAGAAATATTTCCTTAGTCCTTTAAGGATAATTTTTAACCGCTGTCTAGTGATCTACTCCTGGATCACTATTGTACCCCCTTTCCAAACTCATGGCAAGGTACACAATAGGTCTGGTATATAGCATGGCATACTTTAAAGAACCTATGACTGAGGCATAGGGAATGACTTTGATTCTCTTTCTATTTTCTGCCATGGTCGGGTTGTGAGTCTTACTCAACTTTACACCTTGCAATACAGGCAAGAACTCCTTCTTTGACTGTTCCATTTTGAACTACTTCAAAATCTTGTCAAGGTATGTACTCGTTGAAAAAATTATCAAGCATCTTGATCTATCTCTATAGATCTTGATGCCTAATACGTAAGCAGCTTCACCGAGGTCTTTCTTTGAAAAACTCCTTTCAAACATTCCTTTATGCTTTCCAGGAAATTCTACATCATTTTCGATCAACAATATGTCATTCACATATACTTATCAGAAAGGCTGTAGTGCTCCCACTCACTTCCTTATAAATACAGGCTTCACCGCAAGTCTGTATAAAACTATATGCTTCGATCAACTCATCACAGCATATATTCCAACTCCGAGATGCTTGCACCAGTCCATAGATGGATCGCTCGATCTTGCACATTTTGTTAGCACCTTTAGGATTGACAAAACCATCTGGTTGTATCATATACAAGTCTTCTTTAATAAATCCATTAAGGAATGTAGTTTTGATATCCATTTGCCAAATTTCATAAAATGCGGCAATTGCTAACATAATTCGGACAGACTTAAGTATCGATACGAGTGAGAAAATCTCATCGTAGTCAACACCTTAAACTACTACCAGCGTCTGTCTTCCTCTTGAAGATCCATTTATTTTCAATGGCTTGCCGATCATCGGGCAAGTCAACCAAAGTCCACACTTTGTTCTTCATATATGGATCCCATCTCAGATTTCATGGCCTCAAGCCATTTTGCGGAATCTGGGCTCATCATCGCTTCCTCATAGTTCGTAGGTTCGTCATGGTCTAGTAACATGACTTCCAGAACAGGATTACCGTACCACACTGGTGCGGAACGTACTCTGGTTGACCTACGATGTTCGGTAGTAATTTGATCTGAAGTTTCATGATCATCATCATTAACTTCCTCACTAATTGGGGTAAGCATCACTGGAACTGATTTCTGTGATGAACTAGTCTCCAACTCGAGAGAAGGTACAAGTACCTCATCAAGTTCTACTTTCCTCCCACTCACTTCTTTCGAGAGAAACTCCTTCTCTAGAAAGGATCCACTCTTAGCAACAAATATATTGCCTTCGGATCTGTGATAGAAGGTGTACCCAACAGTTTCTTTTAAGGTATACTATGAAGACGCACTTCTCCGATTTAGGTTCGAGCTTACTGGGTTTGAAACTTTTTCACATAAGCATCGCAACCCCAAACTTTTAAGAAACGATAGCTTAGCTTTCTTGCCAGTCCATAGTTCATACGGTGTCATCTCAAAGGATTTAGATGGTGCCCTATTTAACATGAATGCAGCTGTCTCTAATGCATAACCCCAGAGCGATAGTGGTAAATCAATAAGAGACATCATAGATCGTACCATATGTAATAAAGTACGGTTATGACATTCGGACACACCATTACGCTGTGGTGTTCTAGGTGGCGTGAGTTGTGAAACTATTCCACATTGTTTTAAATGAAGGCCAAACTCGTAACTCAAATATTCGCCTCTGCGATCAGATCGTAGAAACTTTATTTTCTTGTTACGATGATTTTCTACTTCACTCTGAAATTCTTTGAACTTTTTAAATGTTTCAGATTTATGTTTCATTAAGTAGATATACCCATATCTGCTCAAATCATCTGTGAAGGTTAGAATAACGATACCCGCCGCGAGCCTCAACACTCATCGGACCGCATATATCGGTATGTATTATTTCCAATAAGTCAGTGGCTCGCTCCATTATTCTGGAGAATGGAGTCTTAGTCATCTTGCCCCTGAGGCATGGTTCACAAGCATCAAATGATTCATAATCAAGTGATTCCAAAATTCCATCCGCATGGAGTTTCTTCATGCGCTTTATACCAATATGACCTAAACGGCAGTGCCACTAGTATGTTGCACTATCATTATCAACTTTGCATCTTTTGGCATTACTATTATGAATATGTGTATCACTACGATCGAGATTCAATAAACCATTCACCTTGGGTGTATGACCACCGAAGGTTTTATTCATGTAAACAGAATAACAATTATTCTTTGAATTAAATGAATAATCGTATTGCAATAAACATGATCCAATCATATTATGCTCAACGCAAACAACAAATAACATTTATTTTAGGTTCAACACTAATCCCGAAGGTGAAGGGAGTGTGTGATGGTGATCTTATCAACCTTGGAATCACTTCCAACACACATCGTCACCTTGCCCTCAACTAGTCTCTGTTCCTTTTGTAACTCTTGTTTCAAGTTACTAATCATAGCAACTGAACCAATATCAAATACCCAGGGGCTACTATGAACACTAGTAAAGTACACACCAATAACATGTATATCATATATACTTTTGTTCACTTTGCCATCCTTCTTATCCGTCAAGTATTTGGGGCAGTTCTGCTTCCAGTGACCATTTCCTTTGCAACAGAAGCACTTAGTTTCAGGCTTGGGTCTAGCTTTGGGCTTCTTCATGGGAGTGGCAACTTGCTTGCCATTCTTCTTGAAGTTCCCTTTCTTTCCTTTGCCCTTTTACTTGAAACTAGTGGTCTTGTCAACCATCAACACTTGAATTTGCCAGCTCGGCTCCGACAGTCGGGGTCGAAGCCACAGATACAAATCTTACCAAAGTGACGTATCACTGTGGGGTTGTCGGGGAGGTTTTGGTAGCTGCGCCAAGGATAGAGAAATCACACTGTATGCTAATATATCCATGCAAGACTACTATATAAAACAGAGGCACGATGACAGGTTACGTTAATATAAGGGATCACAGGATTACAAAGCGAGGATATACTGGGACTCGACACTACTCGAGTGACTTAGTCTACTTCGTTTACTTCCAAGCGGGTGTTCCTTGTGGATGTCGAGGCTTCTCCACGGTTCTCACCATCGGAATTAGCTGGAGAGGGCTGAGGGGCTGCAGGCTCAGGGTAGTGATGATGACCATCGCGGGGATTGTTGACCACAACCCCGTTGGAGTGTGCTCCAAGGAGGCGACAAGCACTTCAGGGTCTTCAAAGCACCTTGGTGACGGCCGGGCTGACCTCGTGGTTTCGATTGGGTGTCCGAACAGCACGATCGGGTTGTCGGTGTTGGGCTCGTTCTCTTCTCTCCCCGGGGCTCGACGAGCCAGCTCTCCACGAGCTGCGATCAAATCAATTGTGATCTGATCGAACAGTTCCTCCTGCGCACCTACATAGCGCACTAGGTGCAGCAATGAAGGGTCCGTCTCGTGATCTCCGTTGGTAACTTGGGGTGGCCTACCATACCCTTCACGCCTGGGTAGTAGTGGAACGAGCGACGATTAACTCGGGCGACAAGTGCCCGAGATGAACTATAGCCTCTCGAGTAGCTAGTTGGATGGCTTGTGGCTCAAAGGAAGTTGTTCTTCCGGTGAACTCAGAGGCGCCAGGCGATGACCCTCACCGTAGATGTGCACAGGGGCCCAGAATTGACGGCTCTCGCCGCCCATGGGTCCTTGGTACACAACATATTCGGGTGGCTCTTCTAACGCATAGGCACGACGGGTGAGGTTTGCGAGTATGGTCACAAAACCTCCAAGGTTGGTTGCTGTAGTCTCATGGTGCACTACGGGACCAGGCATTGTGGCTCGGTTTTGGAGTAGCGGCTGTGCTGGGCTGGGTCGAGGCGAGCGTGCCCTTTTTATAGAAAAAGGGGACGGAGTCTTCCTTCGCACGCTTGCGAATGAGACACCTTGGGTGCTGGTCACTGGTGCGTGATAGACGGGCTAGGTTGATAGGTTGGGCACCGACTGCAAAAAGCGTCGGGTCACTGTGTGGCCATCTTGCAAGGGAAGCTTGGCTGGGGTTTTGGTTATGGCTTGGTGGGTTGTTAGCCTAAGTTTATTGACCTGGCTAAGATAGGATTAGCCAATGGTCAGCCTGGCTCTGATACCAAGTCTGTCGCGACCGGTTTTCCGGGTATTAAATTCCAGAAAATGGCCGTTGTGCTCACCAGCCCGAGGATAACTGTTAGCTGATGAGGCACCAACTTGATACAGAATTTCCAAGCAAAACACAAAAAATATGTAGTACAAGACCATTCTGGTCTGTGAGTACAACAAATGGTTTCTAGTGGTTGATGGCGGAAGCGGGTTGTGAATCATCATCGCCTATGGGACTCCATTTCCCACAGGAACAGCTGACCAGGTTAACTCCTATCTTCGCGAGGCTGCTATCACTGTTGCTTAGGTTCCGGGGCTGTCAACACGGTCGCTCCTCTCCGTGCAAGAAATCTGGCCAAGACAATAGCCAGGGACAAGCCTGTGAGTACTTTGAATGTACTCGCAAACATTAGGAACACAGGAATAATATAACAATGATGTACTGAAAATATTTTATGCTCATGACGTCAGTCACAAAAGATAACAAAAAATCCTGATGCACGCAAGCATGTTATTTATGAATATGCCATAACATAGTAGTATTAAAAATTATGAAAATAAATAACAAGCATGCCACAGTCGGGCGTCTTAGCGACACCACATAAAGGGCTTTAAAAGAAATGCCACGATCAAGGCCTCAAATGACACCACATAAAGGGCTTATAAAAGAAATGCCACGATCGAGGCGCCTCAATGACACTACAAAAGGGCTTATAAAAGAAATGCCACAGTCAGGCGTCTCAACGACACCACATAAAGGGCTTTAAAAGAAATGCCACAGTCGGGCGTCTCAGCGACACCACATAAAGGGCTTATATGAAATGAATGCGGTGAATATCCAGGAGGTAGAACCGTCCCAAGGATACTCAATGATTCAGATAATATAAAGGGGTTAGTCCATAATAATAGTCGTCCATGATAATAATCATCATCATCACATGTCACAAGTCGTAATACCATTTCTGATTTAGCAGTTTCACCTCCGAAGAACGACACTAAGACCGACACTTGACCCCTCCCAGACTGTAATCCTTAACCATGGACACGGCTATTCGAATAGGTCTTAATCTCTGCAGAGGGTGTACTCTTTACCCACGAGTAACGGATTCCTTTAGCCCATCGGGACTAATTCCGTCTACGATCTTTTAAATGAAAACGCACCTGACTTGCACACACCAGCTTAACTCACCGGTGTCTGGAATCACCCATGACACCCGTTAAGCAAAACTCTAAGTGGGGAGGCTACAACCTCGATTAGCATGGGATCACAAAACTTATACCGCGCGCAAAACTGGGGAGCTACCCCCTCGGCTACAATCGAAACACCCATGCCCCCTGACCGGATGACTGGCTTTAATCCATGGCTGTGGCACCCTCATCCCGGCCCCTCTGTACGGTGTGTGCTAGAAAGGGGTTGACAGATTACTGAACCGTACTCTACTTGTGTAGAGACGAGTGGTAGTACGAAACAAGTATGGGGGTTACTGGAACAAGACTCGATCTATGGTCGACTCAGGAGGTTTATAAATTTCCCTGCATGACTTGTATAACAAAAATATTTCAACCAACATAATCACCGCTCACTATGCCATACCGGACAAAACCGTCCCGACGGAGACCGGCGACAAACTCATGCCTACCCAAGGCAGAGGTTTTCCCGGATTCCTTCCGGCATGCATGCAAGGCACATGAGGATGATTATCATCACCAGTGTGTTCATTTCCAACAGCATGGAAATCACTATATGCATTCATGCATATGATCTTATCACATGAAATAACAAGTTCTCCGAAATGAGGTGGTGTTGTAAACGTGTCAATGAACACACCAAAAATATCATGCCGGGGTTCAGAATGCTTGCCTTCAATGTGTGGAAAGGCAGGGTGCACTCCAAAACTTTTGAAAGTTTGCTTCTCTCTCTCTCCAAAGTCCTATTTAAATAAAATTTGAATCAACACACAAATTCAAAAACAGCACAAAAGGTTGTTTGAACAATTTTTCAAATAAATCTTAAAATAAACTAGGTTAAATTTGAGAGAGGTAGGAAAAAGAATCAATTCATTTGGAGTTGTATTTAAAAAGTTATAGCCGGTCAAAGTTGTGGTCAAAAATCTGTTATATAAAAAAATAAAACAGAATAAAAAGAAAACGATTCGAATATACGTACACGTCGAAGACGTATTCCGACTATACGCCTCCACTTACTCCAGCGTGGACGCGCGTGGGTCACTGACAGTGGGTCCCGGGGGGGCCCACTAGTCAGGTTTGACTATTCTCCCTTCCCTCTTCATCCTCTGGCCGAACAAAGGCGGGGGCTCCGGCGATCGTCGCCGGCGTTAGGTGGCTCCTCGCAGGCCCCCGAGGGTGGGGATGGATCCGCAAGGCTGGGGCGGTTCTTCCGGTGGTCGAGGGAGTAATGGGGATGGAGGGAGTCGTCGGCGACGAGCTTCGCGGCGGCCGGCGGCGTCGGGAGTAAAGTGGTTTTGTGGTTGTGGTGGTTCCCGATCAAAATCGAACAGGGGAAGGGTTCACGGGAGGAAGGAAGGGCTTCTGGTGGAGAGAGTGGAGAGGGTGAGGCCCTGGTGGCGCCGGAATGGCTGGGGCAGTGGCGGCGGCTGTGGTGGCCGGAGATGGGGAAGGAAGCCTCCCCGAGTTGATTGGCTGCCAATGGGGGTCCTAGGGAGATGGCTTGGGACTGCCTGCATGCGGGGATGAGCTCGGGCTCCTTATATAGGCGATCGAGTCGGTTCATGGCCGTGGATAAGGTCGCCGCGACCGCCTTCTGTAGCTGCAGGTAACGTGGCGAGGCTGGGGATGGCGGCAGAGCTAGAGGACGAGCGCCATCGCTCCAAGGGCGAGTGGCGAGCGGAGACGGCTTGGGCGGCGCGGCCAGCTAGTGCAGGAGCTGTCGGGCGGCGGTGGCGGCTAGTCCTTGGCCTGCCGGAGACGCGGCGAGGTCTGCTTGGCATTTTGCGGTGAGGAGGGGAGCGTGTGGCGCGGCCCTGCAGAGCGGTGGTGAACCAGGGGGCGACGCGTCGGCTCGGGCGCACGTGCAGGCCAAAAGCGCGCTCTGGGCACGCCCAGAGCACGCCCGGGACGTGTTCGATGAAATGTCGGGGCATGCTAGGGGTCTCGGGTGAGGTTGGAAAGCAACAGAACTAGATTAGTGATAGAGGGAAGCTCAAGGGACAAGGTGGTTTGGTCAGGAGACCAAGTTCACAATGTAGACTTGAAATCATGCCAAATCTGGCTATGCACTCAGGGTGTTTGTCAAAATGCCAATGGCATCTGGGCAAAACTTGGGGTGGCCAAAATCTCCAGATCAGTGTCTCTTTAGATGAACAAGAGGGTGGTGAGGTTAGTTTGTGAAAAGCACAAACTTGCTAGTGCAAGTTTTGCAGAACTTCAAATCTGGACAGGAGGTAAATGGCATCATTTCATGAACCAAAAGTATCCCAATGGTTGCATGCTCCTGGACTTAGGGGTTTTGTAGGGTGGTCTACAAGCTGGGGAAAGAATCAAGGGCCAAAGAGCAAGTAAGAATATGGATGTTGTACAAACCATCATATTGGACCAGAATGAAGATGAGGTTGATCCACTCAAAATTTTCAAAGAACAACACTGGGTTTTTGCATAAAGTTGAACCATATGCTACTACCAACATCCCATAATTTTGGTAGAAGCTAGAAAGAAATATTTAAATGAGTTGCAGTGCAAAATTGCCCACTGGACCAGAGAAGAAAATTGGGTGTAGAGCTCAAAATATTTCATGAATAAAAGGTATTTTTGCACAAAAGTGATTTTAAAACATCACCTGACATCTCCAAATTTTGGTTGGAATTTTAAGTGAATTTATCAAATGGTTGTAGTTTAAACATGGCCATATAATCTTGGAAAAACTATTTTTCAAGAAAATAAAGATCAAGCAAATTAATTATGTAATTAGTTCTACTAATAAAAGAAAGTTTTTCTTGAGAGGTTAAACAAGTCCAATAACATATTTGAAAAGTTTTCTTTTTGGGGAAAACTCCATAATAACATGAGAGAAAAAGGTCTAAAAATAAAAAGGGAGCCCAGAATTTTTTTTTAATTTCTGGGCAAAATTTTAATTAACAAAACAAGGTTAAAATTTTGGGGTGTCACATCTGTCAATCACTATCTTATCTGGAAAATTAACTCCCACTTGATTCAAGCGATTGTAGTACTCAGACATTCTGAGCACATGCTCATTGGTTGAGCTATTCTCCTCCATCTTGTAGGCAAAATACTTGTCAGAGGTCTCATACCTCCCGACTTGGGCATGAGTCTGAAATACCAATTTCAGCTGTTGGAACATCTTATATGCTCCTTGGCATTCAAAACGTTTTTGAAGTCCTGGTTCTAAGCCGTAAAGCATGGTGCACTAAACTATCAAGTAGTCATCATACCGAGCTTGTCACCTAGCGGTGCATCAAGGACATAATTCTTCTGTGCAGCAATGAGGATAATCCTCAGATCACGGACCCCAGTCCGCATCATTGCTATTATCATCTTTCAACTTAGTTTTCTCTAGGAACATATCAAAAATAAAACATGGGAGCTATACGCGAGCTATTGATCTACAACATAGATATGCAAATACTATCAGGTACTAAGTTCATGATAAATTAAAGTTCAATTAATCATATTACTTAAGAACTCCCACTCAGATAGACATCCCTCTAGTCATCTAAATGATCACGTGATCCAAATCAACTAAACCATGTCCGATCATCACGTGAGATGGAGTAGTTTTCAATGGTGAACATCACTATGTTGATCATATCTACTATATGATTCACGTTCGACCTTTTGGTCTCAGTGTTCCAAGGCCATATCTGCATATGCTAGGCTCGTCATGTTTAACCCGAGTATTCTGCGTGTGCAAAACTGGCTTGCACCCGTTGTATGTGAATGTAGAGCTTATCACACCCGATCATCACGTGGTGTCTCGGCACGACGAACTGTAGCAATGGTGCATACTCAGGGAGAACACTTATACCTTGAAATTTAGTGAGGGATCATCTTATAATGCTACCGCCGCACTAAGCAAAATAAGATGCATAAAGGATAAACATCACATGCAATCAAAATATGTGACATGATATGGCCATCATCATATTTTGCCTTTGATATCCATCTCCAAAGCACCGTCATGATCTCCATTGTCACCGGCTTGACACCTTGATCTCCATCATAGCATCGTTGTCGTCTCGCCAACTATTACTTCTACGACTATCGCTACTGCTTAGTGATAAAGTAAAGCAATTACATGGAGATTGCATTTCATACAATAAAGCGACAACCATAAGGCTCCCACCAGTTGCCGATAACGGTTACAAAACTTGATCATCTCATACAACAATTTATATCTCATCACGTCTTGACCATATCACATCACAACATGCCCTGCAAAAACAAGTTAGACGTCCTCTACTTTGTTGTTGCAACTTTTACGTGGCTGCTATGGGCTTCTAGCAAGAACCGTTCTTACCTACGCATCCAAACCACAACGAGTTTTCGTCAAGTGTGCTGTTTTAACCTACAACAAGGACGGACCATAGTCAAAATTGATTCAACTAAAGTTGGAGAAACAGACACCCGCCAACCACCTGTGTGCGAAGCACGTCGGTAGAACCAGTCTCATGAACACGGTCAAGTAATGTCGGTCCAGGCTGCTTCATCCAACAATACCGCCGAATCAAAGTAAGATGTTGGTGGTAAGCAGTATGACTATTATCGCCCACAACTCATTGTGTTCTACTCGTGCATATAACATCTACGCATAGACCTGGCTCTGATGTCACTGTTGGGGAACGCAGTATTTCAAAAAAAATCCTACGATCACACAAGATCTATCTAGGAGATGCATAGCAACAAGACGGGAGAGTGTGTCTATGTACCCTCGTTGACCGAAAGCAGAAGCGTTTAGTAACGCGGTTGATGTAGTCGAACATCTTCACGATCCAACAGATCCAAGTACCGAACATATGGCACCTCCGTGTTTAGCACACGTTTAGCTCGATGACGTCCCTCGAGCTCTTGTGTAACACCCCGGAAGTAACTTTCCATATTTGTAACTCCAACTCTTGCCATTTTCGGCATCGATATATGATATTCCCTCCGTGGTTGGGTTTTCTTCATGTTGCATTTTGTCCATGTCATGCATTTTATATTATGTCATCATGTGCATCGCATTTGCATACGTGTTCGTCTCATGATTCCGAGCATTTTTCCCGTTGTCCGTTTTGCAATCCGGCACTCCTATCTCCCCCGGCGGTCCCTTTTACGTTTTTCCGTGTGCGGGTATTAAACCTTCTCGAAATGGACCGAGGTTTATCTAGTGGCCTTGGTATAACACCCGGAGACCACCGGTCAAGTTTCGGGTCATTTGGAGCTCGTTTGGTACTCCAACGGTTAACCGCACTCTCGCAAAGGCCTCTTTTAAGTTGCAGCCTAACACCCTTTCAAAACAGCCCAATAACCCATCTAAGTCACTCCCATGCTCTCCGTCGTTCGATCACGATCGTGGGCGAAAACTACACCTCATTTGGACTCTCCTAGCTCCCTCTATGCCTATTTAAGCAAACCTCCCAAATCCGGATCATCCTCTTCCCGAAACCCTAAAAGCGTCCCATGGCGCCGGACGTGTCCGCCGCCAACCGGACAAAAATCGCGCGCCGCCGCCCAGCTAATCGGGCGAAGCGCCACGTGGCCGCCGCCGCCGCCATGGGGTCTGTGGAGCCCGTGGCCCGGCCCTCCCGCCCCATGACCCGTCCGCCTCCGCCGCCTGCTGCCGCGCCGCCGCCGCCCTCCTCGCCTCGCGCCGCCGCCCGGCCGGCGCGGCCTCCCTCGCCGGCGGGCGCCCGCCGGCCTCCTCGCCAGCGCTGCCGCGCCTCGCTGCCCGGCGCCCGCCTCGCCGGCGCCCGGCCCGCCCGCCGCCTCCTGGGCCACGGAACGCCGCCCCTCCGGCGCCGCCTTCCCCCCTCGCCGGCCGCCTCCCCGGCGGGCTCCTCCGTCGCCGCCGCCGCCGATTCGGGTCGGGAGCCCGATCCGACCTCGGGAGTCCCGCCGTTGACCTCTTCTCTCTCTCCCCTCCTTTTTTCTCTAAGTTTTTTTTGCATCTTTGTAATTTTGTGCATTTTTCAACATGCTATATCTTCGCATCCGTAGATCCATTTTTCGCGTATAATATGTCAAAATGTTCGTCTCGAAGAGTAGATCATTTTATTCCATTGCATCATTTTCATTTGAGCTCATCTTAATGCCCGAAATGCTATTGGAATAGTGCTATGTGCTGTTAGTTTCTGATTTTTATCAGGACTTGCACTTTTGTTATTTTTGCCATGATTAATATGTGCATCCTATGAATTTGAGTCCTACATGTGTTTTGTAAAATGCCATGTCATCTTTCCAGGGGTATATGCCATGTATTTTTGTGATCTATGTGGTGACTAGCACAAGCATGCAAAGTAGGTGTCCTAATGTTGCTGATTTCAGCCCTGTTTTAGCTGATTTTGATGCCATGTTTACTTGATGATACCGAGAGATCTATGCATATTTTGAGATACTTCAGTAAGGGTGTTTTGTAAAGCATGACTTGCTCTATCAATCCATGCCTTTGTTTGCAATTATGGGATGCCATAGCTTGAGTCAATCGAGCTCTACTTTTGCTATCAAATGTTTCCTGGCAGATTTTATACATGTTATTCAATTTTGCCTAGCTTGTTGTGGTTGATCCATATATGCTATGTTAGTGTTCTTGCCATGTATGTCTTCTAGGTCAGGTCTTCTTGATGTATGTAGGCTTAGTTTATCATTTGAGGCTCTGTAGTGAGTGCATTGAGCTTGTAAACATGCCATCTCGTTATCATTTTTTGACATGCCTTGGTGCTGAATCTGTTAACAAGACTTTCAATATTGCCATGGGTGTTACTATATTTTCTAGTCCTTTTTGGCTTATGGTCAGTAAGGGACTTTTGTTCTAGGCTTTGAGTAGATTCATGCCATGCCTTGTTTTGCTATTTTAAGTTCCTGTAGCATGTAGTTTTGATGCTCTGAACATGGCAACCTGATGCTGTTTTTGCCATGTCCAGCCTGATTATTAATGCACTTTTGCCATGCTTGTTTGAACATGTTATGATGTGAACTAGCCGTAGCTCAGTGCTCATCTTTTGTCGAGCATCATGTGTAGATCACTGCCATGTGCTTTGTTGTTACGTTTGGGTGCAGTAGCTTAATTAATTGTTGCTTGCTAAGTGGCATCATGCTGTTAATGGCAGATTTGCGCCATTCTTGTTTTGCTTGCCATTTGCAAACCGTGCATCCGATTCCGGTGATCTTTATATCGATTTCAACCGAAATCATCTCATCTTTCCAGTGGCATACTTGGTTTGCCAAGTTGATGCCTGGTTCATCATTTACCTTCCGGAGCGCACATAAGCATTGCATATCGCATCCCGCATATCATGTCATGTTTTGCATCATGTTGATTGTGCATTGCACCGTGATTTATTGTGGTTCCTTTGTTTGTGTTGTTGCTTTGGGTAGAGTCGGGAGACGAGTACGTGAACGAGGAGCCTGTTGAGAACGTTTTCGAGGATCAAGCTTTCGACAACTCTGAGAACATTGCAGGCAAGATGACCATACCCTCGAAATCACTTCTATCTTTGCTATGCTAGTTGCTCGCTCTTTTGCTATGCCTATGCTGCGATGCCTACCACTTGCTATATCATGCCACCCATATTACCATGTCAGCCCCTAACCATCCTTTTCCTAGCAAACCGTTGTTTGGCTATGTTACCGCTTTGCTCAGCCCTCTTATAGCGTTGCTAGTTGCAGGTGAAGCTGAAGTTTGTTCCTTGTTGGAACATGGAGATGTTGTTCCTTTTCGGAACATGTTTACTTGTTGGGGATATCACAATATTTATCTGCTATAATTAATACATCTATATACTTGGTAAAGGGTGGAAGGCTCGGCCTTATGCCTGGTGTTTTGTTCCACTCTTGCCACCCTAGTTTCCGTCATACCGGTGTTATGTTCCTTGATTTTATGTTCCTTACGGTTGGGTGATTTATGGGACCCCCTTGACAGTTTGCTTTGAATAAGACTCGTCCAGCAAGGCCCAACTTTGGTTTTACCATTTGCCACCTAAGCCTTTTCCCCCGGGTTTTCGCGAGCCCGAGGGTCATCTTATTTTAAACCCCGGCCAGTGCTCCTTGACGTTGGTCCAAACTAGAGCACCGTTGGGACCATTCCTTGGCAACATGGATTACGTCGGTTCTCTGACGCTTCGCTTATCCGGTGTGCCCGAGAACGAGATATGTGCAGCTCCTATCGGGATTTGTCGGCACATTCGGTGGCTTTGCTGGTCTTGTTTTATTGCTGTCGAAATGTCTTGTAGTCCGGGATTCCGAGATTGATCGGGTCTTCCGGTAGAAGGAATATCCTTCGTTGACCGTGAGAGCTTATAATGGGCTGTTGGGACACCCTGCAGGTAATATCTTTCAAAGCCGTGCCCGCGGTTATGAGGCAGATGGGAATTTGTTAATGTCCGGTTGTAGAAAACCCAAAGTTGACCTCAAATAAAATACACATCAACCGCGTGTGTAACCATGATGGTCTCTTCTCGGCGGATTCCGGGAAGTGAACACGGTGTTGGAGTTATGCCTGACGTAAGTAGTTCAGGATCACTTCTTGATCGCTACTAGTTTCACGACCGTGCTTTGCCCCTCTTCTCGCTCTCTTTTGCGATGTAGCCACCATATATGCTAGTCGCTTGTTGCAGCTCCACTTTACTACTCTATTCTTCCTATAAGCTTAAATAGTCTTGATCTCGCGGGTGTGAGATTGCTGAGTCCCCGTGACTCATAGATACTTCCAAACACAGTTGCAGGTTCCGATGAGGCCAGTGCAGGTGATTCCACCGAGCTCAAGTGGGAGTTCGACGAGGAACGTGGTCGTTACTATGTGTCTTTTCCAGATGATCAGTAGTGGTGCCCAGTTGGGACGATTCGGGGATCTGTGTAGCATTTGGGGTATCTTCTTTTATTTTGGTTCCGTAGTCGGACCTTGAGTGTACTCTGAATGATGGATGTTATTTATGTACTGTGTGAAGTGGCGACTGTAAGCCAACTATGTATCTTTCCCTTAATTATTACATGGGTTGTGTGAAGATTACCTCACTTGCGACATTGCTTTCAATGCGGTTATGCCTCTAAGTCGTGCCTCGACACGTGGGAGATATAGCCGCATCGGGGGCGTTACATCTTGATCCAATTTAGGATGAGGGAGAGTTCCATCAGCACGACGGCGTGGCGATGGTGATGATGAAGTTACCGACACAGGGCTTCACCTAAGCACTACAACGATATGACCGAGGTGTCTAACTATGGAGGGGGCACCACACACGGCTAAGACAAATCTTGGAGTGCCTTTGGGATGGCCCCTGCCCACGTATATAAAGGAGGGAGGGAGAGAGGCCGGCCCTCCTAGGGGCGTGCCAAGTGTAGGGAGTCCTACTAGGACTCCCAAGTCCTAGTAGGATTCCCTTTCCTTTTCGGAGTGGGAAAGAAGGAAAGGAGGGAGAGGGAGAAGGAAAGGGGGGCGCCCCCACCCCTTGTCCAATTCGGTTCGGGCAGGGGGAGGCGCGCGCCACCTCGTGGCCCTTCTTCCCTCTCTCTAGTAAAGCCCAATAAGGCCCATTAACTTCCCCGGCGAATTCCCGTAACTCTCCGGTACTCCGAAAAATACCCGAATCACTCGGAACCATTCTGATGTCCGAATATAGCATTCCAATATATGAATCTTTACCTCTTGACCATTTTGAGACTCCTCGTCATGTCCGTGATCTCATACGGGACTTCGAACAAACTTTGGTCATCAAAAGACATAACTCATAATACAAATCGTCATCGAACGTTAAGCGCGCGGACCCTACGGGTTCGAGAACTATGTAGACATGACCGAGACACATCTCCGGTCAATAAGCAATAGCGGAACCTGGATGCTCATATTGGCTCCTACATATTCTACGAAGATCATTATCGGTCAAACCGCATAACAACATAAGTTGTTCCCTTTGTCATCGGTATGTTACTTGCCCGAGATTCGATCGTCGGTATCATCATATCTAGTTCAATCTCGTTACCGGCAAGTCTCTTTACTCGTTCCGTAATGCATCATTCCGCAACTAACTCATTGGTCACATTTCTTGCAAGGATTATAGTGATGTGCATTACCGAGAGGGCCCAGAGATACCTCTCCGATACTCGGAGTGACAAATCCTTATCTCGATCTATGCCAACCCAACAAACACCATCGGAGACACCTGTAGAGCATGTTTATAATCACCCAATTATGTTGTGATGTTTGATAGCACACAAAGTGTTCCTCCGGTATTCAGGAGTTGCATAATCTCATAGTTAGAGGAACATGTATAAGTCATGAAGAAAGCAATAGCAATAAAACTTAATGATCATAATGCTAAGCTAATGGATGGGTCTTGTCCATCACATCATTCTCCTAATGATGTCATCCCGTTCATCAAATGACAACACATGTCTATGGTCAGGAAACTTAACCATCTTTGATTAACGAGCTAGTCTAGTAGAGGCATACTAGGCACACTTTGTTTTGTCTATGTATTCACACATGTATCAAGTTTCCGATTAATACAATTCTAGCATGAATAATAAACATTTAGCATGATAGAGGAAATAAAATAATAACTTTATTATTGCCTCTAGGGCATATTTCCTTCAATTTGGTGGAGGGGTCAGTGATTTGGGTGGAGTGTGTCACGCCGGCGGTCAGGGCATGTGGGATGTGGAAGGAGGAGTATGGGGGTCGGGTGTGGATTACCTGCCTGGATAGACGAGGGGACGGGGAGGTAGATATTTCCGCAGAAGCCGAAAATTTTGAATTGGTTCAGCGGAAAAACTAGCGCAAAGTGTCATTAGACACGGTCCCTTATTCAGGACTGTATCCGATATGTGAACATCACAAACAATTCAGATAGCTTAACCCGTGTGTGATGAGTTTGAATGTCAAAAATTTTGGTTCGAACTTCCCTGGTTACAGTGGTCATCCACGTCATTGCATAATTTGGGTACACAAAAGAGACTATAGCACACCCACACTTCTTAATCAAGCAAGTTTAGCAATTAAACAGAGCTAGCTGACCTAAACATTACTCTTACAAATTAAAGATCGGCGCTCTTAATTAATAAAAACAAAGAGTACTACTATGGCTGGTGCTCGTTGATCTCCGCGACCTCCTCCATGTCCAGCTCACGCCCGACGGTCACCTGGGGAAGGGGCTCCATGGCATCCATCGCACCATACTCACTAAGCATCTCGCCATCCGCGTCCGCCATCTCTTTGGAAAATGCCGCCACGAGCTGGGCGTGGGCGGCGGCGATCTGGGCTTGGATGGGCTCCATCGTGGCAAGGTATGCGGCGGAGGAACGGACGGCTGCTCGAACGCTCTCGGCGGTTGCCAACTCTTTGACCGTGGGTTGCCGACCGTTGTCGGAGAAGCTTCGTTCAATTTGTACGGTGACCACCACGAGCTGGGCGTGGGCGGCCTCGACATGGTCATGGGCGGCCTCCATCAGGGCTAAGGCCGCCGCTGTGGAACGGACAACTGTTGTGCCGCTCTCGCCGGTTGCTATCCCCGAGGCAGATGTTGCTGCCACCACCTGAGAAGCAACAACGGCCGTTTGGGCTGCCTTGGCCGCCCGGTCGCAGATTGCGGCTGCGCTCACGCACCTTGTTAGCACGCGCATGGCGACTGCGGCCGCGCTCTCGCCGGAGTGGGCCACCGAAGTTGCCCTCACGACGCGGGTCCACGTCCCCATCTTTAACCGGCGACGATTGAACAGTGAAATGATATTTGGGGAGCGAGCTAGTGTGCTTGACACGCCGGCTGTGGACTGTAGCCGACGCACCTTCTCGCGTAAGCCATAGGCGTACTATACACCGACGGTGCTCCAAGATATTTTGTACTGCATCTCACACAGTTGGTGATAATAAACTGTGTGGGATCTACTTGATTTTCGATCTTGGTTTGAATTACATAATGTAGTCACAGCGGTAATGTAGGGTGTTTGAATTACTAGAGCTTTTATTTGCAGTGAATATGCAACTATATGTGTGTCGTCAAAAAATTGGAATTGTTCAGGGTTCGTTTGGACATTTTATACATTAAATTGGTTTTCTAGCCATTTCAGGTGCACAGTTCAAAACTAAACTCACATGCTCCGGTGCACCAACATGGGTTGTAAAATCATATATGTGTCCATGGGTTTATGCTTATGTCCCATGCAAGAAATGGGGATGAATTTCAAACACCACGGCACCGTGGCTCTTCGGCAAACATTGAGGTACTTGCTTTTGTAATTCTAGTAAATCCAAAACCCATATGAAATTCATGAACCTTGGCATGCTATCATGGAATGGCATCAACATGCTGGGGTAAAAAATATTGTCCCATTTGGGGCAGGTTATGGTATAAGCTTCTCACAAACCATAGCTTCTCATAAGAAGCCTCATGGTTCCGTTATGGAAACACGTCATCTTTGTGGACAAAACGATATTCGTCGCCTCTTCTTCCTTTCAATTTTTTTCCTGGTGTCAACATAGAACAACGGGGGTGTCATGTTAAATTTTGGATTTTTTTCGGGGATCGTTTGGACATTTTTATATGTTAACTGAGTTTTCTAGGCATTTATTTGCATAATTCAAAATTGAACTACATTCACATGCTCCAGTCCATAAAAACGGGTTGCAAAATCAAATGTTTGTCCTTGGTTGCAAGCTTAGGTCACATGCAAGAAATGAGAATGAATGTCAAACACCTTGACACTGTCGCTCGGCCGCTAACATTAAGATCTATGGTTTTAAAATTCTAGTAAATCGAAAACTCGCCTGAAATTCATGGAACTTGACATGATATCATGGAACGACATTGACATGCCGTGGTAAAAATATTGTCCCATTTGGGGCAGGTTTGGGTATACGCTTCTCGGAAACCAGAGCTTCTCTCACAACAAGCCTGATGGTTTCGGTAGGGAACGTGTCACCCTGGGGGACAAAACGATATCTGTTGCCTCTTGTTACTTTCAAAAAATTTCTCGTGTAAACATAGAACAACATGAGTGTTGTGTCAATTTTTGGGATTTTTCGGGGTTCGCTTGGACATTTTTATACATTAACTGCGTTTTTATGCATTCATGTACGTAACTCAAATTTCAACTACATGCACATGCTTCAGTGCATATAAATGGGTTCAAAATTGGAATGTGTGTCCTTGGTTACATGCTTAAGTCCCATGCAGGAAATGAGAATGAATGTCAAACACCTTGCCACCGTCGCTCGACTGCTTAACATTGAGATACATGGTTTTTAAATTCTAGCAAATCAAAAATGCGTCTGAAAATTATGAAACTTGACATGCTAGCATCGAAAGGCATCAACATGCAGTGGTAAAAATGTTGTCCCATTTGGGGCAGGTTGGGGTATATAAGCTTCTCACAAACCAGAGCTTTTCACAACAAGCCTCATGGTTACGGTAGGGAACGTTTCATCTTTCTTTACGAAATGATATCCGTTGCCTCTTCTTGATTTCAATTTTTTTGTAGTGTCAACATAGAACAACATGAGTGTTATGTTAATTTTACGAATTTTTGGGGTTTGTTTGGACATTTCTATACATTAACTGAGTTTTCTATGCATTTATGTGAATAATTCAAATTTGAACTACGGGCACGTGCTCCAGTGCATGTAAATTGTTTGAAAAATCAAATATGTGTCCTTGGCTGCATGCTTAGGCCCCATGCAATAAATGGGAATAAATGTCAAACACCTTGCCACCGTCGCTCAGCCGCAAACATTGAGATACATGGTTTTTAAATTCTAGTAAATCCAAAAACTCGTTTGAAGTTCATGAAACTTGACATGCTATCATGGAGCGGCATCAACATGATGTGGTAAAAAAATTGTCCCATTTGGGGCAAGTTTGGGTATAAGCTTCTCGCAAACCAGAGCTTCTCACAACAAGCCTGATGGTTTCGAGAGGGAACGTGCCACCCTTGGGGACGAAGCAATATCCGCTGCCTCTTCTTGCTTTCAAAATTTTTCTAGTGTCCACATAGAATGACAGGAGTGTTGTGCCAATTTTTAAGATTTTTTGGGGTTCGCTTGGACATTTTTATATATTAACTGGGTTTTCTAGGCATTTTATGTGCATAATTCAAATTTGAACTACATGCACATGCTCAAGTGCAGAAAAATGGGTTGACATATGTGATGTGTGTCCTTGGGTGCATTCTTAGGTCCCATGCAAGAAATTGGAATGAATTTCAAACACCAGGGCATTGTTGATTGCCCGCAAAACTTTGAGAAACTTTGTTTTTAAATTCTAGTAAATACAAAACTCATCTGAAATTCATGAAACTTGGCATGCTATAATGGAATGGCACCCGACATGTTCTGGTATTTTTCGTGTCCATTTTGAGAGAAGGCGCACTCGAATAACAGTCAACAAAGGTATTTTGCAAAAAATAGCTGCCACTTTAATATCTCAAACGTTTGTATAATTCAAATCGTGTGCGTTTTGTTAACCATTCATGTGATGCCACGTGTCTTGGTTTTAATGGCTATAGTAGGTGTTGTGCGGACAGCTGTTTGACTGAATGGTAGGCGTGCGAGCGCAGTCCGGTGTAGGTCGACCGAGAGGCGGTAAGTCAGTACTCAATGCGCAGCTCACCGGGAAGCGCGGCGAGCTATACTGCCAGCAGGATCGCTGGGAAGCGAGGCCTTTGACTTCCATGGCCGCCCACCTTGCTCGCATCCTCTCCATTATTGGCACCCGAGCCACTGTTTAATACGGGCGGCCTTACTGTTCACCTCTGTGACAGTCTGATTTTTGGCCCTTTCTTTTACTTTTGTTTTTCTGAGGTTTTGCTTGAGTTTTCTTTTTCCGTGGCTTTGTGGTCTGGAAACCAAAGAAGATGCCCTCTTCTTTGCTCCAGAGTGGCTTGTCATACCCAACTCCTTCCCTAGACCCTGTCATTTTCATCCTAGCCCAAATCTCAATATTCTTTTCCTTGGGAATATTCCTTTGCTATTAAAGGAATAACTCAAATTGCCCTAGGTTGTGAAGCAACCTTTATTTCCATCACTCCTAAAATTCCCAAATAATTCTCATAAATTGTTTGGGTCATATATTTCTCAAATATGGCAACATATTTCAATTTTCATGTTTATCATCATGCTCAAATAATTCATTTCCCATTCTGCCCTAAATGGCAGAATGTGAAGCAAGTGCCATTTATCTTCGCCCAATTGACCTCAAACTCCTTGGACACCTTTTCCTGTCCATATCATTGCCACATGCCAAAATGCAACCTCATTTTCCTAGTAAGTATTTAATTATGATTTTCCAAAGTTCCTGTCTGAGGGAACTGGTTGTGAAGGAAGTACAAGCTAGGCATATCCAAATGAGTTGAAATTTTGCATGGTCCCTCATATCACCAAATAATAACTCTCCACCAAAGTAGAGCTCATGTCATGCCTCCATATGAGCTCACCTTCAATTCTTTGAGTCTGTCCAAAATTTCAGTTTGTGAAGCAAGTATATTTTATCTTGCTCCATTATGGCTGCCAATTTTTCTAGGCCTTCTATTATCCATATAACTTACCTCCACCCATTTTGGGCATGTTTCATCTAGCAATTTTTCCTCTAGAATTTTTGCAAGTTTAAAGTTTCTGGTCAGTGAAAATGTTTGTGAAGGAAGTACCATTTTGGTTTATCCAATTGGTATGAAACCTTTTGCGGCATCTTCATATGGACAAATAAGCCTTCCTTGACAAAGTTCAGCTCATGTGGCTTCTCCATTTGAGAGCATCATCATGATCTTCATTCTGGACCAGATTACTTAGTTGTAAAGCAACTATATTAATTAGTGGTCCAATTCTTCTCAAAATTACCAGGATGTAAGTCCTTCTTACCCTGAACCTACTAGACAACTCCATTGACCTTAATCAAGCTCTATGGATCAGCAGTGCTCGATCAAGTTTACTGCAGTAAACTTCAGAGCTTGACTGCCATTTAACCGTGTCACTTTTAACCAAACTACCACCGCAGTTGAAACCTCCCCAGGAAGAACTTCACCCAGACATCGTTTGACTTAGCTCGTGGCACTGTGTGCACAAGTGCACGCGGTGACCACCGTTTTGGCGTGCAATGGCCGCGCCCAGAGTGGCTTCTTGCTCGGGCCCCTTCTCTGCTCGGCGTCTCAGCGAGCACGGGCATGTCCAGCAGTTAGCCCGCGTTGTCGCCGTTGTCCTGGAGCCCTTCCCCCCTCCGTTAGCCCCTCCGTCAGCTCTTGTCGCCGCACGCCCACGGGAAGCCTGTAGCCGACCGGGCATTTATGGCACGGTGGCCATTTCCCCTCTTGTCTCCGAGCTTTGCTCGTCCCTGTGCACCTCTGTAGCACGTCCTCTTCTCTCTCGTCATGATCCAGCGCCCTCCCGCGATCACTGACGTCGCCAGAGCCTTGGCCGAGCGCGAGCGGCGGCACTCGGCCACTGCCTCCCTCGCCCGGCTATATATAGGCCACCCCGAGCGCGTTTCTCTTCACCAGCAGCCTCGCCTCACTCTCTTAGTCCTCCCTGACCCCTCCCTTGGGCTCCAAGAGCTCCCAAGCCCCCCAATGGCCGCCATGGCCGCCGTCTCTATCCTCCATGATTTCGGCAATGGCGAGCCGCCCCCCCCCCCTCTCCTTCCACCTCTAGAGGCCCCCATCCACACCCTAGATCCACCCCAGCACCCCCAGTCCTCCTCCGATGGCCTCTTGCCAGGAGTTCTCTGATGGCCGAAGCCCCTGTCCGCTGGTGCCAAGCTCGTCGTTGTCTCAGGTTCTTCCACCGGCCGTGGATAGGATGTTTGGATGCGCCGTTGAGAGCTGAATCCATCCATAGCCGGAGCCTCGCCGGAGATGCCCCGTAGCACCGGCAATCACCGTCAGGGCGTGCCTCTCCCCTCGGCCAGGAGCTCCCCAAGCGGAAGGTTGAAGACAGTCAGGTCGGCGAGCCCCTCCCCACGGACCCCACTTGTCAGCGCCTCAAGCCCGGCCCCGCGTTGCCACGTCAGTTAAGTGGAAGCGTAATCCCGTGAATACGTTTCGTTTTAGTGAAAGCGTAAACAGCTGCGGCTTTGGCCAAAAATACGCCTTCACTGTCCCGAAAGCGTAGTTCCTGGAATGCGCTTTCAGCTTTTCTGTTTTGGCCCAGTCTGTAAATATTTTCATTACAGATGGGTCCCTGGCAGAAAACACCTCATATCTTTTTAACCACAACTCCAAATGAGGTGATTCCAAAGCCCACGTCTTCGTTTCGTCGAGCCCGTTCTGTTGGTTTCATTTTCACTTTGGTTTGACACTGTGAAAATGACCTTTTTTCCCTTGCACGTAAACAGCCCCTCCGAGAGAGAACTGTTTCCGGCAAATCTTTCCGCGGCTTCACCGCACTTCTCCCCGGAGTATTCTTCATCCCCAGGCAAGCCACAATACCCACTTGCATGATAGTCATGCAGTAGCCATGGTTTTCAACTTGAATATTTATTAAATGATTGCTTGTTTAAAATATGGTTATCGTTGTTTCGGTAATGTTTCTGGGTTAGTGATTACTTGCTTGCTATGTTGTTATGCACCTGGTTATCATGCCCTGCTAGTTTCTAGTATTACTTTCATATTGCCATGCTTGATAGTAGTACATGTTGGGTTGGTCATGTTCTGACTAATGTCATTTACCGAGTATTATTAACATGCGTTGTTCCTTCACTGTTAGTTGGTTAAGTGTTACTCGGTAATGTTATTGATGAGTTCTTGCATGTTATTTATGGTTGATGATAATGGTCATGTTATGCTATGATTAGTGTTGTACTTGTAATATTTATGCTCTTCATTATGCCATGTTCAGTTGGAGATTATTTCATAGTTGATATGATGGACAGTTATGTTGTACCCTCATGCTTATGTTGATATTATGCTCATGCATTGTCCTTGCATCATGTTACTTTATCATGGCTCAACATATTGCATTCAAGTTTAACCGGATTAAATTGAACTTGAACAACTGTTGGCTGAGTTATGGTGCAACCATGTCGAAACTGACCAGTGCAACCACGCTTATCGTATGGGTAATGTCCTAACTAGGTCTATTGTCGTGCATCTCGCCGGTGCCTCCAACGAGGGAAGGTTATGGGCGCGCGCTACCCTGATCAGGTAGGCGGACATAACCTTGTGTGCCTGTTGTTTTTTATTTTTATGGATCCGGTCCCAGTGAGGGACGTTTGACCACGACGGTGGTCGGGGTGTCTTTGGTAGACACGGGGCCACCCAGGACTGGCCTAGTTGGGAGTGGGTCGGAGTGGCCGGGAGAGTGTCACAGCAGTAGATCGGTTTTGTCGGAACGCCGTTGGTCCACCCGAATGGGAGTGCAAGGCCATGGGTTCTGTGGTGTGGGTACTGTGTGCTAACCTCTGCAGAGTGTATATTAAATCTATCGATAGCCGCGCCTGCGGATAAAGGCCCAGTTCGTGTCGGTCCCACCGTGAGTCAACAGTATTAATAATAACCTGTTTAATAACAACCCCGGTTTGATGATGAGATAAGTTGGTTGTGATCGCCGGAGAGATCACCGTTTGAGACCAAGTGTTGGTCATGGTTGTGATCGCCGGAATGATCACCGTGGTATCGAGGATACCGAGTTGTTGGATATTCGGGATGTTGTGCGAGAATCATGGGTAAAGATCAAGCTCCTTGTGGCCATTTAATGATTACTTCGGTATTGTTTATACCAAGCTTGATTTGATCCTGAGATGATCGTGTGATGTCCGAGGTTGGTAAGTGCTGCGTGTGATGGTTACGTAGTAACCCGAGCAGAATAAATTGCATGCTAGTATCGTCAGATTCATATGTTCATGCCATACTCATATTGTTCTAGCTGTATCATGTTCATGTTGCCTTTGGATTCTTAGTGGCTATTATGATTATTTTCATGATGGTATCTGGTATTATTTTGGAGTATTACTTTGGATGTCATGTCATGTTGTTATAAGGATCTCATGTTAATTCCTGCTTAACCTATAATTGCCATGATGTTGTTTGTCTTGAATGCTTCTGGTTAATTGTGAGCTTGCAAGTACATTCAATGTACTGACCTGGCGTGTCATGCCAGCTTATAGGTCGTGCCTGGATTGCTTGCTTGTTTGGTGTTCCTGTGTTCGCGAGCTAGGATAAGCGTTCCAGCCAGAGTCCCTGCGGAGTGGAGTTCACCACCGTTCGTCGTTGTTCCGCTGCCAGTAGTTTTTCCGCTGCTAGAGTTATTCTGCTGCTTTGAGTTGTTCTGCTGCTTGCATAGAGCAACTGAGGATGGCGTAGTGTTGCCGTGCTGATGTTATTCATTGTAATATCGGAGACCTTGTATTCATATTCGTGTAATAATAGAAAGCTGGTTTGTTCTATGCTAAGCAGTGTCGTATTCCAGAAGACTTCTCCTCGATCTCTGGGCTGGAATACGGGGTATTCCAGTTCCTCTAAGCCGGGGTGCCACAACGCTTGGTATCAGAGCAGGTCTGGCTGTAGGATGCCCTAGCCCGCGCGAACGTTAGAAAGCGGTAGTATAGACCCCAGTTGGTTTGTTGCACTTGATTGTTGCATTTGTTTCTCTCATAGCATGCATATTGATTATTATTTTGTCGCTAACAGTTGATCTAGTGAGTGTAGGTGGCATCGTTTTCGGTCCATCACCTGCACCATCTTTCTTAGCGTGCCTGCTCCTCGGTGTGATGCGACCACATAATCATCCATTGCCCTCCATCTCGTTCTTTTGGCAACCCTTGCTGATCTTTGTTATCAGAAAAGGGCAATGCCAATAAACCCAGTCTTACACTGTTATCTTGCCATGTCATTTCATTCTTTGGACGGGTATGATTCCCTTCGTACGCTTGATGAAGAGGTGGTCGTGACTTTTGTGTCTCGCTACTTGATCGTCAAGTCCGTTCTCACCTGTGTATCCAGATCCAGCCACTGTTCAGCCAATGCTTGGTGTAGCTTCGGTTGCGCCAACTCCTTCCACACATGGATATAATTTTCGTGCACACCGCCACAACATATTAGACCGTAATACTAGAGTTTCTGCGCGATTTGTATTCTTAGGTGTGCATGCATATTATGGTGTGAGTAGCAGTAATATGCGATGATTGCTTGATTAATTAAATTAGTAGTATGCTTGTGTGCTTTTGTTTTAGTCGTTTCTTTTGTTTCTTTCTTTGGGCCTTCGGTGTTAGAAATTTTCCCCCTATTAAAGTTGCTCGTCAGCTAACACTGGACCCAAAGAGTCAGCAAGAAATGCATATATTTGGAAACTCAGCTAAACAGAATGGAATTGACAGCAGACTGCAATGAAATTGGAAATAGCTCGTCTGGATACAAAAGAAATCCTGGATGGAATGTCAGTATAAAGTTTGCATTAACGTGCACTCCTCATAGCAGAAATGATCAAATCAGTAAGAAGATAAATTGTGTGCAAGGTTGACAGAATATTATCAAAGGTATGGCTCAGATACAAGTTTAATTTCTCGTTGAGGATGACTTTTGAACCCGATGTAACTGGAAGCAAGCAAGAATATGGCATGTACTTAGATAGGAGGATAGTCCTGCAAAACCCCGTTTCATACAAGAGATCCATAACAAAAAATTTAAGATGGTTATATATGTGGAAATCGATCCGCATATCACAATAAGAAACTTTTGGTGTAAGTAACCCACTCTTCCCTCGCAAGATACCCGAGAAGCTTCCAAGGCAAGATTCATCTATCTTCTTCAGTGCGATACATGGATGATTTCCCGTACAAGGTACTCTGCCTTCTTCAGTAAGCAACCGCAAAAGCTTCCGACATAAGGTACTGAGTCTTTCCCCAGCAAAGTCTTTAAGGGGGTAAGCTTCTGAAGCACGATACCCAGTCTCCTTCAGCAAGCTGTCCGATGAAAGTTTCGAGCACAAGCCAGCCAATCTTCCTCAGTAAGACATTGGTACAAGGTAGTACGCTGTGAATTGACAACATATGACAGTGAATCCCAAGAATCAGATCCGCAACATTTTGGTCAGAAGCAAGAATGAGTCAGAACTTGAGGGGAGTTTAAACTGCCATTTAAATGGGGCACCTTGTCAGAAAAATGAGGATACGCTGCGATTGTCGAAAAATTGCACCGACGGTACCTATGGTGATATGAAGAAACAATATGACCCAGCTTTTTAAGCCAAGGATCCAGGCCAAGAAAACAATAATGAAAGAGCAAGACCAGTGATGTGGGTATGAAAATTGTTGCAAGACCCGCGTGGTGCAGAACCACCGTCAGTCAAGTCTGCAGATATTATCATACAGGTCAAACTCTTATGTTAGCCACGACAGGCGACAATCAAATATTTGGTACGGATCCGATACTCAAGACAGTGGAACTAGTTAAGATGATTCAGAAACTTCCGCGATAAGCTAAAAGCTGTCGGGAAAACGGTTATGAGCCAACTGACTGTTTGGAACCCGAAGGACCTGCATTTAGTGGAGAAAACCAATGCAAGGAGTTAGAGCTTGGGTGTCCACTAGAAAAATCTGATCACCACTTTATGAAAGACTGTCAGTGCCGGATGACACACCCAGCAGAAATCACTCTTGGATTTGTGAGACCGACATATATTTCAGTCGCGAGAATCAATCACAGTCAGCTAAATCAGCAGATTTAAAAAGAAATTGGAGCCTATATAAGCATGAACAAGCAAGGGAAGATCTGTCAGAATATGGATATATTAAAGCAAACCACCCCGGGGCCAGTCAGATAAAAATTTAGTGGGAACAAAAATAACAAAAAGGATACCCGAGTTGGAAACGGTTTCCTTAAGTCAGTATCTTCATACTTGTTCCCTGAGCAACCAAATCTCGAGGACGAGATTTCTTTAAGGGGGTAAGGTTTGTGACAGCCTGATTTTTGTGCCTTTCTTTTTCTTTTGTTTTTCTGAGGTTTTGCTTGAGTTTTCTTTTTCCGTGGCTTTGTGGTCTGGAAACCAAAGAAGATGCCCTCTTCTTTGCTTCCAGAGTGGCTTGTCATACCCAAATCCTTCCCTAGACCCTATCATTTTCATCGTAGCCCAAATCCTAATATTCTTTTCCTTGGGAATATTCCTTTGCTATTAAAGGAATAACTCAAATTGCCCTAGGTTGTGAAGCAACCTTTATTTCCATCACTCCTAAAATTCTCAAATAATTCTCATAAATTGTTTGGGTCATATATTTCTCAAATATGGCAAAATATTTCATTTTTCATGTTTATCATCATGCTCAAATAATTCATTTCCCATTCTGCCCTAAATGGCAGAATGTGAAGCAAGTTCCATTTATCTTCGCCCAATTGACCTCAAACTCCTTGGACACCTTTTCCTGTCCATATCATTGCCACATGCCAAAATGTAACCTCATTTTCCTAGTAAGTATTTAATTATGATTTTCCAAAGTTCCTGTCTGAGGGAACTGGTTGTGAAGGAAGTACAAGCTAGGCATATCCAAATGAGTTGCAATTTTGCATGGTCCCTCATATCACCAAATCATCACTCTCCACCAAAGTAGAGCTCATGTCATGCCTCCATATGAGCTCACCTTCAATTCTTTGATTCTGTCCAAAATTTCAGTTTGTGAAGCAAGTATATTTTATCTTGCTCCATTATGGCTGCCAATTTTTCTAGGCCTTCTATTATCCATATAACTTACCTCCAACCATTTTGGGCATGTTTCATCTAGCCATTTTTCCTCTAGAATTTTTGCAAGTTTCAAGTTTCTGGTCAGTGAAAATGTTTGTGAAGGAAGTACCATTTTGGTTTATCCAATTGGTATGAAACCTTTTGCAGCATCTTCATATGGCCAAATAAGCCTTCCTTAACAAAGTTCAGCTCAAGTGGCTTCTCCATTTGAGAGCATCATCATGATCTTCATTCTGTACCAGATTACTTAGTTGTAAAGCAACTATATTAATTAGTGGTCCAATTCTTCTAAAAATTACTAGGATGTAAGTCCTTCTTACCCTGAACCTACCAGACAACTCCATTGACCTCAATCAAGTCTCTGTGGATCAGCAGTGCTTGATCAAGTTTACTGCAGTAAACTTCAGAGCTTGGCTGCCATTTAACCGTGTCACTTTTAACCAAACTACCACCGCAGTTGAAACCTCCCCAGGAAGAACTTCACCCCGGACATCGCTTGATTAGCTCGTAACCTTGTGTGCACCAAAGGCACGCGTGACCATCGTTTTGGCGTGCAATGGCCGCACCCAGAGTGGCTTCTTGCTCGGGCCCCTTCTCTGCTCGGCGTCTCAGCTAGCACGGGCATGTCCAGCAGCTAGCCCGCATTGTCGCCGTTCTCCTGGAGCCCTTCCCCCTCCGTCACCCCCCTCGCTCTGCTCTAAATGCTTGGCACCACGGGAAGCCTCAGAGTCGACCGAGCATTTATGGCGCCGTGGCCGTTTCCCCTCTTGTCTCCGAGCTCTGGTCGTCCCTGTGCACCTCTGTAGCACGTACTCTTCTCCCTCGTCGTGATCCAATGCCCTCCCGTGATCGCTGCCGTCGCCAGAGCCTTGGCCGAGCGCGAGCGGCGGCACTCGGCCACTGCCTCCCTCGCCCGGCTATATATAGGCCACCCCGAGCGCGTTTCTCTTCACCAGCAGCCTCGCCTCACTCTCTCAGTCCTCCCCTAGCCCTCCCTTGGGCTCCAAGAGCTCCCGAGCCCCCCAATGGCTGCCATGGCTGCCGTCTCTGTCCTCCACGATTTCGGCAATGGCGAGCCGCTCCCCCTCTCCTTCCACCTCTAGAGGCCCCCATCCACACCCTAGATCCACCCCAGCACCCCCCAGTCTTCCTCCGGTGGCCTCTTACCAGGAGTTCTACGATGGCCGAAGCCCCTGTCCGCCGGCGCCAAGCTCGTCGTCGTCTCGGGTTCTCCCACCGGCCGTGGATAGGATCTTTGGATGCGCCATTGAGCTCTGAATCCATCCATAGCAGGAGCCTCGCCGAAGATGCCCCGTAGCGCCCGCAATCGCCGTCGGGGCGTGCCTCTCCCCTCGGCCAGGAGCTCCCCGAGCGGGAGGTTGAAGATAGTCAGGTCGGTGGGCCCCTCCCCGCGGACCTCACCTGTTAGCGCCTCAAGCCCGGCCCCGCTTTGCCACGTTAGTTAAGTGGAAGCGTAATCCGGCGAATACGCTTTCGTTTCAGTGAAAGCATAAACAGCTGCAGCTTTGGACGAAAATACTCCTGCATTGTCCCGAAAGCGTAGTTCCTGGAATGCGCTTTCAACTTTTCTGTTTTGGCCCAGTCTGTAAATATTTTCATTACAGATGGGTCCCTAGCAGAAAACACCTCATATCTTTTTAACCACAACTCCAAATGAGGTGATTCCAAAGCCCACGTCTTCGTGTCGTCGAGCCCGTTATGTTGGTTTCATTTTCACTTTGGTTTGACACTGTGAAAATGACCTTTTTGCCCTTGCACGTAAACAACCCCTTTGAGAGAGAACTGTTTCCGGCAAATCTTTCCGCGGCTTCACCGCACTTCTCCCCGGAGTATTCTTCATCCCCAGGCAAGCCACAATACCCACTTGCATGATAGTCATGCAGTAGCCATGGTTTTTAACTTGAATATTTATTAAACGATTGCTTGTTTAAAATATGGTTATCGTTGTTTCGGTAATGTTTCTGGGTTAGTGATTACTTGCTTGCTATGTTGTTATGCACCTGGTTATCATGCCCTGCTAGTTTCTAGTATTACTTTCATATTGCCATGCTTGATAGTAGTACATGTTGTGTTGGTCATGTTCTTCGGTGCATGACTAATGTCAGTTATCGAGTACTATTAATATGCGTTGTTCCTTCGCTGTTAGTTGGTTAAGTGTTACTCGGTAATGTTACTGATGAGTTATTGCATGTTATTTATGGTTGATGATAATGGTCATGTTATGGTATGAGTAGTGTTGTACTTGTAATATTTATGCTCTTCATTATGCCATGTTCAGTTGGAGATTATTTCATAGTTGATATGATGGACAGTTATGTTGTACCCTCATGCTTATGTTGATATTATGCTCATGCATTGTCCTTGCATCATGTTACTTTATCATGGCTCAGCATATTGCATTCAAGCTTAACCGGATTAAATTGAACTTGAACAACTGTTGGCTGAGTCATGGTGCCATCATATCAAAACTGACCAGTGCAACCACGCTTACCGTATGAGTAAGGTCCTAACTGGGTCTATTGTCGTGCATCTCGCCGGTGCCTCCAAGGAGGGAAGGTTATGGGCGCGCGCTACCCTGATCAGGTAGGCGGACATAACCTTGTGTGCCCGTTGTTTCTTATTTTTATGGATCCGGTCCCAGTGAGGGACGTTTGACCACGATGGTGGTCGGGGTGTCTTTGGTAGACATGGGGCTACCCAGGACTAGCCCAGTTGGGAGTGGGTCGGAGTGGCCGGGAGAGTGTCACGACAGTTGATCGGTTTTGTCGGAACGCTGTTGGTCCACCCGAATGGGAGTGCAAGGCCATGGGTTCCGTGGTGTGGGTACTGTGTGCTAACCTCTGCAGAGTGTATATTAAATCTATCGATAGCCGCGCTCGCGGATAAGGGCCCAGTTCGTGTCAGTCCCACCGTGAGTCGACAGTATTAATATTAACTTGATTAATAACAACCCCAGTTTGATGATGAGATAAGTTGGTTGTGATCGCCGGAAAGATCACAGTTTGAGACCAAGTGTTGGTCATGGTTGTGATCGCCGGAATGATCACCATGGTATCGAGGATACCGAGTTGTTGGATATTCGGGATGTTGTGCGAGAATCATGGGTAAAGATCAAGCTCCTTGTGGTCATTTAATGATTACTTCGGTATTGTTTATACCAAGCTTGATTTGATCCTGAGATGATCGTGTGATGTCCGAGGTTGGTAAGTGCTGCGTGTGATGGTTACGTAGTAACCCGAGCAGAATAAATAGTGCATATAGTGTCATCATGTTGCATGATAGTATCGTCAGATTCATATATTCATGCCATACTCATATTGTTCTAGCTGTATCATGTTCATGTTGCCTTTGGATTCTTAGTGGCTATTATGATTATTTTCATGATGGTATCTGGTATTATTTTGGAGTATTACTTTGGATGTCATGTCATGTTGTTATAAGGATCTCATGTTAATTCCTGCTTAACCTATAATTGCCATGTTGTTGTTTGTCTTGAATGCTTCTGGTTAATTGTGAGCTTGCAAGTACATTCAATGTACTGACCTGGCGTGTCATGCCAGCTTGCAGGTCGTGCCTGGATTGCTTGCTTGTTTGGTGTTGTTCCTGTGTTGGCGAGCTAGGATAAGCGTTCCAGCCAGTCCCTGCGGAGTGGAGTTCACCACCGTCGTCGTTGTTCCGCTGCCAGTAGTTTTTCTGCTGCTAGAGTTATTCCGCTGCTTCGAGTTGTTCTGCTGCTTGCATAGAGCAACTGAGGATGGCGTAGTGTCGCCGTGTCGATGTTATTCATTGTAATATCGGAGACCTTGTATTCATATTCATGTAATAATAGAAAGCTGGTTTGTTCTATGCTAAGCAGTGCCGTATTCCAGAAGACTTCTCCTCGATCTCTGGGCTGGAATACGGGGCGTTCCGGTTCCTCTGAGCCGGGGTGCCACAACCTCCCTCCCGCAGACCTCCACCAACGCCATGGCGCAGAAGGATCATCTACCACTAGTCTTCAAGTTTGGTGAAGTCGACTCCGAGCCGGAGGAGATAGAAAATAAGGAGGAATGGGGCCTCATGGACATGGCCCTAAACGAGCTGGCCGCAGCGGTTGCTGCCCCTGCTCCCGTCCCAGCTCCCATCCCCGCGCCCGCGCCAGCGACCATCCCCATAGCATTGACGGGCTGGTCGCCGAGCACTATCGCAGAGCTGGAAGCCGCGGGCGTCAGCGAGGTCTTCGTGGACCCACGCGAGCTTGTGTACATGCCAGTGCCAGCACCCGTGCCCGTTCCTATGCTCGCCCCTCCACCCACCACGGCGCCGGTCCCCAACGTTTGGCTGCACCCGCCGCGCCCGTGCCCGTGCGCGCGTGCCCCTCAGCGGCATGGGACGCTGCCATCGACCGCTACCTCTCAGCGCCACCAGTTGCCGTCCTCCCACGCCCCGCCCGTCGATCGCGCAACGACATGATGTTTGATTTCCAAGTGAGGAACATTTTGTGTTGCCCTGAAGACTTGAACAACGGCGTCCTGGAGGACGACAATGACCATGGCGGCGCGGCACACCGGCTCCACTGCCGCTGGAAATAGTTTTTTTGGGGGTTTAAAACTGTATCTGGATCATATGAATATAAATTCGCATTGTGACTGAATGAAAGATATGGTTCAACTTGCGTTTTTCTCTCTTAATGTACAGACTTATCAAATGATTTTCTTTCGAAAGAAACCTTAATGGTTTCTAAATATAAAACACTCATCGCAAATATTTTAGTTAGAACACCTGTATGCACACCGACAGCTTCCCCAGGAAGCCAAGGAAAAATTTGAGCAGGATTTGTGCAGCTCTTGATCGCAAATGTTTTAGATAGAACATCCGTATGCAAAGTGAGAGCTATGGTCTTCCCTCTTAAGTCAAGGGAAAATTCACAGCACATGATTTGTGCATCTCTTCAACGCAAACGGTTCATATTGAATACGGTATGCAAAGCCAAACTTCGGCGCTAAGCCAAGAGAAAATGTGTCGAGCAGGATTTGTACATCCCTTCAATGCAAACGGTTGTTTTGGATGACCCGTGTGTAACCACGTACAGAAAATTTCGTAAAATTTGCATCTGTCATATTGGGTATATTGCCATTTGTCAAACTGGAAAGATTGACATTTGTTGATCTAGTAACATTGCCATTTGTCAACCTTGTAACACTGCAATTTGTCGAAATATGCAGCTAAAAATCACTAGCACTATCTAATTTTTGCAACTAAAATTCAGTAATTAAGCATAGATTTCATTCATAGATTAAGCAGTCGTTCTTTATACAAACAGTTCAACTCGGTAGCTGAACCGACCAAACTTTTCCCCAAGTGTTGCCAACCACGTACTGAAATAGCTAGTTCAACTATATATCTATACCTACTAATAAAGCAATGTGCGTTTCATCAATTTTTTCATCCGTTCACCTATATTATTTTTGATATTTTTCTTTTATCCGAGGTGGTACTATTCTTTTAAGCACGTTGTACGACAACCAAAAAAGTCCGTCTCAAAAGTACACAACCAAAAAAGTCCGTCTCGAAAGTACACGGGCCACACATAGGGTCCACTGCATGGGCCGGGCATCCTCTATGTTTATCGGAAACAAAAAATATTGTGCTCAAAGCGAATCGAACTCTAGACCTCCACCTCCTTGCCGATGGTTTGCCTTTCAAGGCATGGTTGCTACCAAATTTGATAATCCAACCTTGCTCTTTTATAGTGAATTCTCTTGGTTTTTAAAGCAAATTCCACTCGAGATGACGAGTGGAGCAAAGGGGCCGACAGAGGCGTTGGAGTTCAAGGTGCGGCGACAGGGCAGAGAGATCCGCAGGTTGGCCAGCGAGAGACGGGGAAGCTCGCCAGAGGACGCGCGCGTCGGCACAGTCGCATGTGAGGTGGACGGCTATAGGGCGTGCAGGTGGCGCTCGGGCAGTGGTGACGCCATGCCCGTCCGGCGAGGGGCCGCGAGCAACATGATGGCCGTGGGGCAGCTCTGGTTTATGCAGGAGGCCGAAGGAGCTCGAGGGGAACGGAGCCGTTGGTGTGTGGCTGGAACAACATATGGGGTGCCGTCGTGTGGCTGGGGCTGGATCTGGGGGCTCGCCGGAGGACGCACATGGGGCGCGGTCGCGTGTGAGGCCGACGTGGCTACAGGAGCATGCAAATGGCACTCAGTAGCGACGACGCTGCGACGGCATGGTCGTCCTGCGAGGGGGTGGCGAACAAACATGAGCGGCGTGGGCGAGACCAGCAGGAGTGAGGCACCGGAGGTGTGGCGGTCATTGGCTGTGGCGAGGGCCGGATGCGTCGGAAGCGCGCCGCAGTGGCCGTGGCCGCTTGGGTCGATGCAGGAGCACGATGGGGAGGAGCTGGAGCCTGTTGGTGTGCGGCTTGTAACATGGCGTGGCCGTCGTGCCTGGGGTGGAGCTAGGGGTGGGGCAGGTCACTGACGCTGGGTGGTGTCCTAAGGTCGCATGAGGAGGAAGAGGAACATGGAGGCGGACTGGCGGAGCCATGGCGAGCTTGTGGATAAGATATCATGACTTATGTTGGGGCGGCACCGATTCAAATCCGCTAGATGTCGCTCTACGTGCCGAGTACAATTCCTTTTTTTATGGACCGAGTACAATTACTTGGCTGGGTATGGCCATGGTTTAATGTTCATGCCTTCGATGCGGTGCACAGGGAGAGCTTGGCGCGTAGTAGTTGGGGCCGGCGAGGGCCTTCGAGCAGGAACTTGTAGCAGATTCTCGATCCCCTCCCGACGAGCTCCAGGTCGGTTGAGACGAGGCCCTGACGATGACCACCGAGGTATGACACCCTCCTTCATGTGGCCGCCGCCGCGACCTTGACGGCCTGGGGCTCGACGCTGATACGCTCTGCCTTTTGGTGCACCTCTTTGCTGTGTTCGACAACCAAGGCGCGACAAGGTACTCCGGGACTGATAGAATCACCACAAATTGAGACGAGGCATTGACGTAGGATGTACACACTTATAACACTCGAACAGTAGGATCCTTTGAACTGAAGAAACGAATAGGAAGATACATGCAATTTAAGGTAGGCGCACACCAACGCCTCAAAGATCATCACCATAATTTGTGTGTGTGTGTATGAATTTTTAGTTTGTCTCATGATTGATGCATTCACCTTAGTACAAGATATCTTACATTTCATGTGTTTTCGTGTAAAAGTTGGGTCCCGATGACCAATAAGCAAAGAACAACCTTCTCCAACTGACAGTGTTATTCTCCTAAACAATTTTCTATTTTGGTATTTGGATGGGGAATAAAGAAGAAACATTCATCATTAGTACTTGAAGAGACTTGCCCGGTTGGGACAGAACAGGATCTGCTATAGTGCATGTTACTTGACTGCTCACTTATGACTTAAATAAAATCAAGGTCTTTTCTTGATGCAAGAAAATGTTTTCTTGCTGCAATGGTAAGCTATTCTGAAGGACGATGATGTAAAGGGCAGATGATAGGGGATCACTCAATAAGTATGCGGAGCTGCTATAAAGTTTCCTCCTTTCTGCATAGTTATTTCACTATCCACCTAAATATCATCCCATGTATATATATCTATATCTATACCTACTAATAAAGTAATGTGCGTTTCATCAATTTTTTCATCCGTTCACCTATATTATTTTTGATATTTTTCTTTTATCTGAGGTGGTACTATTCTTTTAAGAACGTTGTACAACAACCAAAAAAGTCCGTCTCAAAAGTACACAACCAAAAAAGTCCGTCTCGAAAGTACACGGGCCACACATAGGGTCCACTGCATGGGCCGGGCATCCTCTATGTTTATTGGAAACAAAAAATATTGTGCTCAAAGTGAATCGAACTCTAGACCTCCACCTCCTTGCCGATGGTTTGCCTTTCAAGGCATGGTTGCTACCAAATTTGATAATCCAACCTTGCTCTTTTATAGTAAATTCTCTTGGTTTTTAAAGCAAATTCCACTCGAGACGACGAGTGGAGCAAAGGGGCCGAAAGAGGCGTTGGAGTTCAAGGTGCGGCGACAGGGCAGAGAGATCCGCAGGTTGGCAAGCGGGAGACGGGGAAGCTCGCCAGAGACGCGCGCGTCGGCACAGTCGCATGTGAGGTGGACGGCTATAGGGCGTGTAGGCGGCGCTCGGGCAGTGGCGACGCCATGCCCGTCCGGCGAGGGGCCGCGAGCAACATGATGGCCGTGGGGCAGCTCGGGTTTATGCAGGAGGCCGAAGGAGCTCGAGGGGAACGGAGCCGCTGGTGTGTGGCTGGAACAACATATGGGGTGCCGTCGTGTGGTGGGGCTGGATCTGGGGCTCGCGGAGGACGACGTGGGGCGCGATCGCGTGTGAGGCCGCCGCTGCTCTGAGGAGCATGCAGACGGCGCCAAGAGCGACGACGCCGCGACAAAGCATGGTCGCCCCGCGAGGGGGCGGCGAACAAACATGAGCGGCGTGGGCGAGACCAGCAGGAGGAGGTGCCGGAGGTGTGGCGGTCATCTGCTGTGGCGAGGGCGGATGCGCTTGGAAGCGCCGCAATGCCGTGGCCGCTTGGGTCGATGCAGGAGCACGATGGGGAGGAGCTGGAGCCTGTTGGTGTGCGGCTTGTAACATGGCTTGGCCGTCGTGCCTGGGGTGGAGCTAGGGGCGGGGCAGGTCATTGACGCTGGGTGGTGTCCTAAGGTCGCATGAGGAGGAAGAGGAACATGGAGGCGGACTGGCGGAGCCATGGCGAGCTTGTGGATAAGATAGCATGACTTATGTTGGGACGGCACCGATTCAAAGCCGCTAGATGTCGCTCTACGTGCCGAGTACAATTCCTTTTTTTTATGGACCGAGTACAATTACTTGGCTGGGTATGGCCATGGTTTAATGTTCATGCCTTCGATGCGGTACAGGGGAGAGCTTGGCGGCGAGTAGTTGGGAGCCGGCGAGGGCCTTCGGAGCAGGAACTTGTAGCAGATTCTCGATCCCCTCCCGACGAGCTCCGTGTCGGTTGAGACGAGGCCCGACGATGACCACCGAGGTATGACACCCTCCTTCATGTGGCCGCGCCCTTGACCTGACGACTGGGGCTCTCGACGCTGATACGCTCGCCTTTTGGTGCACCTCTTTGCTGTGTTCGACAACCAAGGCGCGACAAGGTACTCCGGACTGATAGAATCACCACAAATTGAGACGAGGCATTGACGCAGGATGTACACACTTATAACACTCGAACAGAGGATCCTTTGAACTGAAGAAACGAATAGGAAGATACATGCAATTTAAGGTAGGCGCACACTAAAGTCTCAAGATCATCACCATAATTTGTGTGTGTGTGTATGAATTTTTAGTTTGTCTCATGATTGATGCATTCACCTTAGTACAAGATATCTTACATTTCATGTGTTTTCTGTGTAAAAGTTGGGTCCCGATGACCAATAAGCAAAGAACAACCTTCTCCAACTGACAGTGTTATTCTCCTAAACAATTTGCTATTTTTGTATTTGGATGGGGAATAAATAAGAACATTCATCATTAGTACTTGAAGAGACTTGCCCGGTTGGGACAGAACAGGATCTGCTATAGTGCATGTTACTTGGCTACTCACTGTATGACTTAAATAAAATCAAGGTCTTTTCTTGATGCAAGAAAATGTTTTCTTGCTGCAATGGTAAGCTATTCTGAAGGACGATGATGTAAAGGGCAGATGATAGGGGATCACTCAATAAGTATGCGGAGCTGCTATAAAGTTTACTCCTTTCTGTATAGTTATTTCACTATCCACCTAAACATCATCCCATGTATATGTAGGAAACTAATTTTGTGTTGCTAAATTTTCTGCATATATTTAATATTATTCAGTGTTAAACTAATAATGTCGAAACGGTGCTAGACTTACATGTTGATTCATCATTTGTAGACTTTTGGTTACAACAGATAGATATGAGCAGTTTAGCACTATTCTTACTTATATATCAAAATATATTGTGATCAGCAGGCTAAATCTACCACATGGGTGGTTAGCTTTGTTACCGTAACATTGCACCATCCTAACACGCGAGGAAAATAATTTCACAAGATTCTCATATTAAGTATCTATTCAAAGAGGTATGTGACAATAATGTCTATGTGCAGGAAAGGAGAAATTCACTCAGTAACAACTCCGATGCTACAGCTTGCATGTTGAGAGTTGAGACCTGCTGAGCTTACTCGTACTATTGTGTGATGTGTTAACTTACTTTTGTAGTTTCTATATGCCAACATATATCATGCTGTTTTATGGTTAGTGGTATTTCAACATAATTTTCCTATTCATGCATTGAAGCAAAACTGCAGTTAGTTGCTACAGAGCTAGGAGATCTTGGTGTATAATAAAATATACTAATATGGAGGGATTCCTTTGTCACCTCATTTGATAAGGTATATAGTACGGAAGTTCTTTTATTTCATAATCATATTCTTGACGTACTGTTTAACGTATTTTCTTTTCAGAGATTTGCCCTTCAAATTTTCTTGTGATAGCAAATTGCCTTTCAGTGAAAATATTTGTGTGGATTAGTTGATATGATCAATGGTCAAACTGTTTGAGTTTCAAAATCATTTTAACATTTCAAATTTGCGGGTTGTATATATACAACCGGATATCATGTGTATCATGCATAGCGATCTACTTAGTTCTGTCTGTTAGCATTAATTAATGTCTACTTCTTGATTATATTTGATATACTTCAGATGGTGAGCATGATTGTGGGGTTGGTGCGTATGAGGATTTTTTCCCTCCTCCCATTGAAACACACAGGTATATTTGGGTTTATAATATGGGTTGTTGCCCCAGTTGCTTTTGGTTGGCAATAATGGCAATGAAGTTATCACCATGTTTGCACCGTTCTTCACATGGACAATCCCTATGCTCCTTATGTTACTGGTCACCATCACTGTTGATTATTCCTCCTTCTATTCTGTTATCCAATAGGTATTCTCTTACTACATATAAATTTGGAGGACAAAGGAGCATGCCATCCCTCATTAAGCATTTATTTTTTTGAGAGATTAAACCCCAAATTGCTGAGATGTAACATCTTGTATCTGAATTTCGTTTCATAAAATTAATCATTGTTTTAGTTTGAGAGATTAAACCCAAATTAGTTTATGGATTGAACTAGAAATAATACAATCACATATTAGTTTTCTTTTTAAATTTCACAGTAGAGATTTAGCCGCCGATGACCCACTACACGTGGATGCCACATCCTTTCTTCCTCACCTATCGCGCGAAATTCCAAAGCCGGTCCACTGCGATCAAGGTGCTGGAGGCTCTTGGGGTTGCAGCTCGCATGCTTGGAGATAAGGTTTGTAGCCTTCCGTTGCAACGCACGGGCATTTGTGCTAGTACTAGCTAATTTTAAGTACGTTGTACAATTCCACCACATCTATCAGATGAACTGAACAAAATAGCCCCTAAATACTACTACTATGGAGGGGCTTTGTACTACTTCCGGCAGCCTCTCCTCTGCCGAGCGTGCTCAGTAAGAGGCATTGGATCCTACCGACAAGCTGGACAACTGCAATACGGTGCCTGCCGCTGTTGCACCTTCAGCGACGCTCACCTTGAACGCCCTCTGCCGCTCTAGATGACCCCTCTCGAAGTAGTGGTTCTCCTCGTAGATCTCCTGATTCCTCGCCTCTGAGGTGATGTGTGCCGCGGCCACGGCGGCGGTAAGGCTCTTTGCATGCTCGACGAGGCGCTCCTCCTCCTCCCGCAGGAACTCGGTGTAGCGCGTAAGGTCACTGACGCACGTGCGGGCCTTCACCTCCGCCGCCCACCTTCGGGCGGCGGTGGCGGAGCCGGTGATGACCCCGGCGGTTGATGGTGGGCTGGCGGCCACGGCGGCCGATGATGGGGTGGCGGCTACTACCATCACCTCCCACCTTCGGGCTGCGATGGAGGAGCAGGTGATGGCCAAGGTGGCTGGCAGTGGGGTGGCGGCCACGACGGCCACCTCCTGCCTTCGGGCCGCGGCGACGGAGCGGGTGATGGACTTGCCTTTCGACGGTGGTGTGGCGGAAACGGTGGTCGGCAACAGTTGCCGACAGGCAGCGGCGGTGGAGCGTGTGGTGGGTGTTCCGCGCACACCCAACAGGGATGCCACGCGCACTACACTAAGCTGGGGACTGCGCCGCCGCCACGGTGTAGCCTCCCAACTAGAGTTTTCCACTGATGACGGCAAAGTGGCTGAACAACGATGATGGACTGGTGTCAGTGGCAAAACCGGCGGATCTCGGGTATGGGGTCCTGAACTGTGCATCTAGGATCGATGGTAACAGGAGACGGGGGACACGATGTTTACTCAGGTTCGGGCCCTCTCTATGGAAGTAATACCCTACTTCCTGCTTGATTGATCTTGATGAATATGAGTGTTACAAGAGTTGATCTACCACGAGATCGTAATGGCTAAACCCTAGAAGCCTAGCCTATGTGTATATGGTAATGAATGTCCCCTATCCGGGCTATGCTCTCCGGTTTATATAGACACCGGAGAGATCTAGGGTTACATGGAGTCTGTTACATAAGAAGGAATCTTCATAGTTGGTTGCCTAGCTTGCCTTCCACGCCAAGGAAAGTCCAATCCGGACACAGATATAGTCTTTGGTCTTCGTATCTTCACGGCCCATCAGTCCGGCCCATAGATATTAGGACGGACGCCCGAGGACCCCTTAATCCGGGACTCCCTCAGTAGCCCCCGAACCAGCCTTCAATAGTGAGGTGTTCGGCTCACATATTGTCTTCGGCATTGCAAGGCGGGTTCCCCCTTCGATGATCTCCAAGTAGTGTATTCGGCCATTGATCCAGTGTCGTCTCCTTGGCTTCTGCGTGTTTTAAGTAATCTTCGTTCTCCACGTGTCGAGCGAATGTGGAAAGTCAGGGTATTTTTGCGAATAACACCCCGTCTACGCAAGGAAGAGCGCCTATTTAAAGAGATTGGATCCTAGATCCCTTCAGCGATATGCAGAAGAAATCCCCAGAGACTGCTTGGGAGAGACCATTCTAGCATGGCCAGTGTTCCCAGCTCCTCCGCTCGTCCCGGCCCAGAGAAAGGCGAGTGGGAGAGGTGTTTCGTGTCTCATAGCCAATTGACGAAGCTGCAAACGTAGGGATTCCTTCCCCCTGCATATCTAGTCCCTGTTCGGATGGGGCTAGCTTCCTTCAATGAGGGGACTCAGGCAGAGGATTTTCCCAATCCTTCTGGGGGAGAGCGAGTGTGTTTTGTCCCCTTCCTGCTAAGAGGTGTTGGACTTCCAATCCATCTATTCCTCCGAGGACTTCTGAAGTACTACGACCTCCAGCTGCACAACTTCACTCCGGCCTCTGTTCTACACATCGCGGATTACGTCGCTTTGTGTGAACTATTCCTGGGCGTCGAGGCTCATTTCGAGTTGTGGAGGAAGTTGTTCTGTCTTGTCCCGCGCAATCACGAAGGGTCAATATTTGAGGTGGGAGGAGCCGAAGTGTGGCACGTCGCTGATACCGGATATCCATCCGGCACACCAAGGAAGGCACCAGATGGATGGCCCTCCGAATGGTTCTATATTGAGGACGTCCCGCTTCCCGACCCGGTTCGAAAGGGTGTTCCCGAATTTGCGTGCGCCCCGCTGAAGAAACGCCACAGTTGGCATGACGGCGCGGAGGTTCGTCAGCTGATGAGCAAGATAAAAGAGCTCGCTCAGTCCGGGCTCACAGTAATCGAGGTTATGGCGATCTCCATAGCGCGAGGGGTTCAGCCGCTTCAATACAGAGGGCTTCCCATGTGGCACTACAATGGGGAGGATGACGCCTCTCGCTGTGGCCGGAAAGGTCCGGATACCCCTGCCGCTTTGACCAAGATATTAGCCGAACTGTTCAAAGGGGAGGAAAAGGAATTTCTTTGCATCAAGCTCAGAGACGGGGTATTCTATGTATAACCCTCCCAGTTGGGTAAGGCCCAACCCCTCTGTTTTTACTCCTTCCATCTCCAAATTACCTTTGATAAATTTCTAGTTTGTTTGCTTATGACAACACTGGCGAAAGGTCACCGAGGGATTATATAGTCCCGCCCCACAGCCGGAGGACCACAACGGGGAGCTTGATCCCGGGTTTGAAGAGGATGCGGATATATTTGTGGTGCTCTCGGAGGGGGTGTTTTACCAGACGAGCTATGATGGCACATAAGTGGCCATCATCGCCGACTACCCCAGTCTTCTTCCTGCTTCACAGGTAAGTAAACAAGAAACACCTCCTAGGAAAGGGTGCTCGTACTCTGCCTCACCCACCGTATTGTCGCGCGTTTTACAGGGGAGGCATTTGACGATACCGAGGAAATCGGTTCCTGCGTCAGGCAGGCCTTCGAAGAGGAGGGCCGGTGAAGGCACCGTCGAGCCCTTGTCGAGGAGGTATGGATAAATATATTTTTCAGTGGCCGTGTCCAACTGTGACCTATGCGCCTGTTTGATTACAGGAAAAAGGTTCGCCGAACTGTGTCCGGGGGTCTGGCCGGCCGCGCTCCCAACAACCAGGATTTAGGTCCAGTCGGGGAGACGCGAGCCGATGTAGGAACAAAGCCGGACCTCCCTTTAGCCGAGGGTTCGGACAATATGTCTGTTACCAACTCAGAAGTAGAGAGCGCCATGAATCATCGGTGCTGCAGAGCTGTTTTACGAGACCCGAAGTTCTCAGATGAGGCATTTAATGCCTTTAGCTCAGGCAACACATACATCCGAGCTGCTCGAGACGGGCTTAGAAAAGCCACGAGGCAATATCTGACAGATGTGCAGGTAAGTTCTCTTTGTCAAAAAGGATAGCCATATACCCGTAGCCCCCGGGACTGAAAGCAGTTGGTACAACTGATTTAAGGACTATTGTATGACCAGGTTCTTACAGAGCAGAACAACCTGCTGACCCAAGAGCTGGAACAATGTCGGGCGCAGCTAAATGCTGCTACCGCCGAACTGGAAAAGTCCAAAAAGGCGTCGCCTGGTAATTTTTCCCTCCATCGACAAAATATAATCATATGCCATTAATGCTAATAGTCCTGCCTATATCATGACATGATTGTCAGAGGAACTCAAAGAGGCGCTGGAAGTCGCGCAAGCGAATGAACAAGAAGCCAAGAGGCTACATGCTACGGGCGAATGTGTGCTGAAGCAGGCCATTGTTGAGAAAAACCAGCTCCAGGATTGCAAAACCCAGCTAGGCGAAGAGTTGAAGGATGCGCGGGCCCAGCTATGGGGCGTCATATTCAGTATATGTCCGAACTATTGTTAAAGTAGTTCGGTGGTAGATAGAACTGATATAATTATGATTGCAGGTATATTGATGGGCCGTCCTGAAGAGGAGGTGTCTCGATCAGCTGATGATCTGCGGCAAAGACTGTCGCAGGTGCACGAGCATGCTCGGCTGGCCATGCGGAGCGTTGCCAAGGCCTTATGGCCATCCGCCTCCCTGATACATCTCCAACGTATCTATAATTTATAAAGTATTCATGCTATTATACTATCCTTCTAGGATGTTTTATATGCATTTATATGATATTTTATTTGATTTTGGGGACTAACCTATTAACCTAGAGCCCAGTGCCAGTTTCTGTTTTCTCCTTGTTTTAGAGTATCGTAGAAAAGGAAAACTAAACGGAGTCCAATTGACGTGCCACTTGACGGAGATCATTTTTGGACCATAAGAAGCCCACGGAGTACCAGAAGCAGGCCAGAAGAGTCCCGGGCTGCCCACGAGGGTGGGGGGCGCGCGCCCCTACCTCGTGGACAGCCCGGAGACCCCCCTGACGTGAAATCAACGCAAAACTCTTCTATATATATCCAAACTTCCAGAAAGAAACCTAGATCGGAAGTTCCGCCGCCGCAAGCCTCTGTAGCCATGAGAAGTCAATCTAGGCTCTCTCCGGCACCCTGTCGAAGGGGGCCATCATCATCGGTGGTCATGGAGGAGTATCCCGGAGGGGCCATCATCACCATGAAGGCCAAGGACCAGAAGGTGGAGGCCATGGAAGAGGAAGCACAAGGGGGAGAACCTCTCCTCCTCTCTTCCGGTGGCGCCGGAGTGCCATCGGGAGGGGAATCATCGCCACGGTGATCGTCTTCATCAACATCACCATCATCATCACCATCCTCATCTATTTTACGCAGTCCACTCTCCCGCACCCCGCTGTAATCCCTACTTGAACATGGTGCTTTATGCCACATATTATGATCCAATGATGTGTTGCCATCCTATGATGTTTTGAGTAGATATCTTTTGTCTTTGGGTTGATTGACGATCTAGATTGGTATGAGTTGTATGTTTTACTTTGGTGCTGTCCTATGGTGCCCTCCATGTCGCACAAGTGTGAGGGATTCCCATTGTAGGGTGTTGCAATACGTTCATGATTCGCTTATAGTGGGTTGGTGAGTGACTGAAACACAAACCCGAGTAAGAGGGATTGTTGCGTATGGGAATAAATAGGACGTGATGCTTTAATGCTATGGTTGGGTTTTACCTTAATGATCTTTAGTAGTTGCGGATGCTTGCTAGAGTTCCAATCATAAGTGCATATGATCCAAGTAGATAAAGTATGTTAGCTTATGCCTCTCCCTCATATGAAACTGCAATAGTGATCACCGGTCTTGTTAACAATTGCCTAGGACAATTCCGCACACCGATCCATCATTATTCCACACTCGCTATTTATATTATTTAGTAATATATTCTAACTTTATGATAACAGCACCTACTTTTATATTTTAGCTCTCCGATATCATACAAAGTTATCCACTTCATACCCACAACATAGTTTTATTTTTCGTTTCTAGTTGGAAGCAAACGTTCGGTGTACGTAGAGTCGTATTAGTGGCAGATAGGGCTTGAGAGAATATTGATCTTACCTTTAGCTCCTTGTGGGTTCGAGATTCCAGACTTATCACTTCCACCTTTGGAAATTGCTACGATGATTCCCTACACTTGGGGATTATCAAGCTCTTTTCTGGCGCCGTTGCCGGGGAGCAATAACGTGGGGTTGATATTCTCGTGTGTTCTTGTTTGCTCTCTTCACTAAGTAGATTTTGTTTTCCCCTTTTTGGTTTCTGTTTTGTTGTGTGTGAAATATACAAAAAAATAATTTAAAAGAATGAAAATACAAAAAAATTTACTTGCCTAAAAAGTTTTTCAAAAAGAGAAGCGATTGGAAAGTTATGCATTGAAGAAGTGAGGGTCGACCTTGAGCACTTGTGATCATGCTCACGGAAACAATGTAGAATTTTTCATGGAAGTTTCTCTTTAAATAATTATCCCCTTATATATATTCATTGTATTATAAAAATAATGTGCCAAGCTTTGGTTTTAGGATGATTAGATTGCTTGTTTACTATGTGCAGAACAAAAACAGAAACTTTGGCTGTAGTACGTGAATTTACATTTTTTACTGGAAAGTAAAATGGGTCGGAAAATTTTTGCACATTACTTCTGTACAAATTTTTCAAATTTTCAAATTTAGTTCATAATTTTAGGAGTTACAGAAGTTTACCAAACTTCCAGATTACTACAGACTGTTCTGTTTTAAACAGATTCTGTTTTTTAGTATGTTGTTTGCTTATTTTGATGAATCTATGGCTAATAAAATAATTTATAAACCATAGATAAGTTGGAATACAGTAGCTTTAATACCAATATAAATAAAGAATGAGTTCATTACAGTACCTAAAGGTAGTGATTTGCTTTATTACACTAATGGATCTCACAAATTTTTTGTTAAGTTTTTGTGGATGAAGTGTTCGAAGAACGAGGAGTTACCGATGTGAGAAGAATAAAGAGAAGCAAGAGTTCAAGCTTGGGGATGCCAAAGGCACCCCAAGTAAATATTTCAAAGTATACTCAAGCATCTAAGCTTGGGGATGCCCCGGTTGGCATCCCATCTTTCTTCTTCAACAATTATTGGTATACCTCGGTTTTTGTTTTGTTCACATGATTTGTGTCCTTTGTGTTTTTATTTTTCTTTAAGAATCATGCTAGTATGAGATGTACCTTCATCAATTTATAGAATACTTCATGTGTTTCACTTAAATCTTTTAAGTGTGATCTTATAGAATTACTTCATGTGCTTCACTTAAATCTTTTGAGTATGGTTTTATAGAACGCTACGTGTGCTTCACTTATATAATTTGAGCTTGGATATTGGTTAGTCTATGTTAATTGTAGAATGCCCCAGGAACTTAACTTATATCTTTTGGAGTATGAATAATACTATCATTTAAAGTGGGTTTGAAAGAGTGTCAACTTTAGGAATTAGTGATCTCGCTATTTTGGAGGATGTTGAATCTTAGTATGATATTTATGAAAGTGGATTTGGAAGAGTGTCAACTTTAGCTAGTAATGGCTCCACTATTTTGGAAGAGGTCCCAATTGAGTATGAGAACAAATTTGCTATCCATGATGCTACTGAAAATTATTATGAGAGAGGAATACATGCTTGTAGGAGTTGCAATAATATCAAGTTTCCTCTCTATGTGCTTAAAGTTTTGAAGTTATACTTGTTTTGCCTTCCTATGCTAGTTGATTGTTGTTCTTATAAGTTGTGTGCTCACAAAATCCCTAGGCATAGGAAGTTGGTTAGAATCAACTGTGCTAGTCATATTCTTCATGATGCTCCCTTTATGTTTCAATTCTTATCTTCTATGTGAGCATCACTGAAATCATCATGCCTAGCTAAAAGGCGTTAAAGAAAAAGCGCTTGTTGGGAGACTACCCAATATTTACCCTTACTGTTTTTGTGTGTTTACATGGTTAAGCTACTGTAGTAATCATGTTTTATAGCTTTTGTTCCAATAAAGTGCCAAGTAAGACCTTTGGGAAGACTTGGGTGAAAGTTAATGTGATCTTGCTGTAAAAAACAGAAACTTTGCGCTCACGATATTAGCTGTATTTTTTTTACAGAAGAGTGATTTTTAGTTGATTCTTTTTGAATAAGATTAATAGACAAATTCCTCACGTCCACAAATTTATTTCATAATTTTTGGAGTAGCAGAAGTATGGTTATTGTTCAGATCATTACAGACTGTTCTGTTTTTGACAGATTCTGTTTTCATTGCATAGTTTGCTTGTTTTCTAGTTTCTATGACTTATATTACTCAATATAAATTGTATAAATGATATGGTACAGTAGGCATTGTGTGAGAAAAATTATGAAACTTGTCTTTTACAGTACCAAAGTGAATGGTTTGCTCTTTATCATACTAACCTATCTCACGAAGTTTGGTTAAGTTTTGTGTGATTGAAGTTTTCAAGTTTTGGGTGATATATCGATATGAGGAGAATAAGGAGTGGAAAGACCCTAAGATTGGGGATTCCCAAGGCACCCCAAGGTAATATTCAAGGAAGACTCAAGCGCCTAAGCTTGGGGATGCCCCGGAAGGCATCCTCTCTTTCGTCTTCAAAACTATCGGTATACCTTACTCGGAGCTATATTTTTATTCATCACAGGATATGTGTTTTGCTTGGAGCGTATTTTAAATTTTACTCGATGTTTGAATAAAATCATTGGATCTGAAATATTGAATGAAAAAGAATCTTCCCATGTCTAGTTAATTATTTTACTACTCAGTGATCTTCACTCATATCTTTTGGAGTAGTTTGTCATTTACTCATGTGCTTCACGTGTATCCTATAGGTAAATGGTTGAATAAATTTAATGTCATAAACCTGAATTTATATGTTTCATATTCTTATAACATGGGGATTAATGATTTCACACATAGTAAGTATAGGTAGTAAACTTATTGAAAGTTAGCAAACGTAGAGTTGGTCACTTGAACAATTCATGAAAGAATATTGAAGGAAGAGAGGTTTCAGATATAAACATACTATCCTGGACATGTTTTATGATTGGGAGCACTCATTAAAATATGACATGCTAAAGAGTTGATGTTGGACAAGGAAGACAATGTAACGGGTTATGTTTTCTTATATCTGAAATAAAGTATATTGTCATGGATCATCCAACATGTTGAGCTTGCCTTTCCCCCTCATGCTAGCCCAATTCTTTGCACCAAGTAGAGATACTACTTGTGCTTCCAAATACCCTTAAAACAAGTTTTGCCATGAGAGTCCACCATATCTACCTATCACTACTGGAAACAGGGAATTTGCCATCAGCCAGCTCTTTGCCATCTGCCAGCTGATGACAAAGAACGTCTTTGCCATCTGCTTATAAAAAACAGATGGAAAAGAACTGACAGACGGCAAAGACCATGGTTACCATCAGCCAATTATTTGCCATCTTCTAGTGGATGGCAAATAATCTTTGCCATCTGCCAGCAGATGGCAAAGAGGTTGGCAAATCCTATGGCCGTCAAGAGTGTAACGACGTATCAGCCCCACCTCTTTGCCATCTGCCGGGGTTATTGTTTTCCAGGTAAAAAAACTGTGGGGTTATCCCCTCCCTCTCTCCCCACCCATCCAGGTAAAAAAAAACATACTACGTTCTCATCTCATCCACACACCAAAACAGCCCCCGTCGATGGCGCTCTAGGCTCGCCCGCCGCCACCCTGTCGCTGGCCCCGTCGCTCCCCCGCCCTGTCGCCGGCCGCGTCACTCCCCCGCCCCGTTGCCGTCGCTCCCCGCTCGTCGCCTGCCCTCCCGCCCTCGCCTGCCCTCCCCGCCACATTGCCGCCGCCCCGTCGATCCCCGCCCACCCACGCCGTCGCAGCTCTCTCGGCCGTCGTCCTCGCGTTAGCGTCCGGCGTGGCGTCGCGGCGCCGGCGGCGCCGGCGGGGGACTGTGGCTCCGCGCCGACGGGCCTCACCGGCTGCCTCCCCTACATCTCGCCAGGGTCCACGCAGGGCAAGCCTCCCAAGGAGTGCTGCAACGGCGTCAAGACCGCGCCCGCCAGCCCGGCCAGCGTCGCCTGCCTCTGCGACGCCTTCGGCAAGGACTACGACATCCCCATGAACCTCACCCGCGCCAAGGGCCTCCTCGCCGCCTGCGGCGGCAACCCGGCTGCCCTCAACAACTGCAGCCGTGAGCCATCTTCCCTTAGCGCCATCTTGTTCTGATTTTCTTTTCCCGTGTCGATTTGTGATCTGTCACATGTGGTGTTCGTCTGACCTTGTTTTTGGTTCTCCTGCAGTGAAACTGCCCGGCGGAGCCCCTAACGGCGCCCCTACCGAAGGTAATTCCCCTCTCTCTTCTCCTTTGCAGTTCCTACATTTTGAATCTCTCTCTTTATTCCTGTAGATCCGTGCAGAAAAAAATGTTAATTAGATCTAATCAGCAGATGCTCCAATCTGACTGATTAAAGAACTGCCGAGAGCTAGAGTCGATTTATCTCCACCTCCATTTTCCACTCTTGAGATCGAAGGAAAACATATGAATGTGTCCTTGGGCATTGACATCAATGCTTTCTTGGACTCTGAGAATTTTTCGGACACCTTTGGCATCTAGAGTACAACAGGACTATCTTTCAATGGTGCGCATGTGAAAAAACAGAACATTTTTTGTTGTTGAGAATCTCCATTTGAAAAAGAAACATCACAAAAAGAAAGATTTTCTTTTGAGATTCATAAAGAAGAATGAAATTGGCACATAGCACTTGTAGTGTAAACGAAGACATTCCTAATAAAGAACTGCTGTCATAGTGGCGGTGCTTTTCATTGTCATCGTAATTTTGAGGGATGGCAGCCAGATGTTGCACTGGATCACGCACACAACAGAATTCATAAACAATTATGATGGGCGGCAACCACCAAATGAGCTCGTCCCCTTCTCTTCTACCCTATGGATCATTGTCCTGGCTCATGTTCTCTGTCCTGAATCATGAAGGTTTGATATAGGATTATGGGTGACTGCGTCCTCAGCTAAGCTGACATTTGACAATTATTACTAGGCTACACCCTGTCCAAAAATTAATCAGGCAAGCTGAAGCTATATTAATTCTGTACATTTTCTCATGGTTGACGAAGATAGATGATGCAGTTTGGCGATCCCAAAAATCATTATCTAATATGTAGTTTTCAACAAATAATTCCAGTGTCAGTTTTCATCACTAACCTACTCTCTGTTTCACTTAATTTCTCTCTGAAGAACACAACACACACACCTGAGGTTGAAGGAAACAGAGAAGAGAAACGCAGTCATAGAGAGAGGCTTTTGCCATGCCAAAACTTGCGTTAGTTTCTGTCTTTCCTTTTATTTCATTGCTTAACTGAATCAACGGGAAATTTGTCATGATCTAATAGTTGCATGTGCCGTCCCACAAGCTCGGATCATGCCGTGTCAAAAGCTAACTAAACAAGCTAAAAGAAGGTCTGGGCTCCAGCAGGAACGCAGCAAGATTCTGGCTATAGTAAACATTTAGATCAAAGACATATTTGACTGCTTATGTAGGTACTGAAGAGATAAGAGAAACTAAAGAAAAAATTGCAGACACATTGAGGTTAACATCAACATCCACAAGCACGAATCGTCCGCCAGGAAAACAGCAAGCAACACCAGCCCTTCGTCAACTCTACTGCTGTACGTACTGAAGTTCATTTGTTTCACTTCTTCTTTTATAGCCATGAAACAGCCTTGGTACGTTACTCATTTTAGATTCTTAGATATCTCTGCACATGCTTCCATGTGGTAGCCATTGTTGTTTTGTTTCATAAAAGTTACCATATTCGAGCATTCTTATATGCATATTTGTTTCCTAGATCTGTCAACACGAGTGTCTCCCTGAGGTCCTAAAACATTTATGGTGAATTATGTATTACAACAAAATCATTCTGCGAAAAAAGCTCATGTAGAATGATGGGTGGCGCTGCACCGATAACAATACTTACCGGTAAGTTCTTCATTTCATGGCTGTCGTTTATATGATGGTGTTTTCATGGCCTAAAAAATATGTTCGATGTTGACTTTTAAGAAGTTGCTGCAGCTACAACACTTTGCCTCCTTGCCCAATAACCCAAGATCCTCACCAAGGTACACTTTGCCTTTTAATCTAGAAAAGTGATAGAAGTAGTTTAGGTTTTGTGACAGATTTAGCAAGTGTGAATTTCATATCACTGTGACAGATTTAGTAAGTGTGAATTTCAGACTGGTGTATGTGTGAATGAGAGTATCTTTGACGTGGATTCAGATTAGTGTGGGAGTTCCTTGACTCTCCATGTTGTGTAAATAATAGTTTTCTTAGCTAGATGATGATGGTCCATGCCTGACAATCCTGTATGTTGCATGTACTGCCCACGTTTTGATAGAGAAAAAAGAAAAAACAATGAGTTATAGCTGCTGCCATGAAACCCCCAATATGATTGGCAATCATGAAAGTACACATAGAAATTTCTCGCATTAGCACCACTGAGTTGTGAATTTCTTCTTTTTAACATGAGATGTATCTGTCTTGTCATCATATATATTTTTTTGATTAGACTCTGATGGTTCATCTACTATCTGTGTAATAGTAACTTGGACAAAGAGAGGGTGAACTAAGACAGTGCTTTATAATAGTACATATATTTACATAGAGAGCTTCAGAAACGCTAGCATCTGGTTATTAGTACTACTAGATGTAGTTGATTTTCAGGCTGTCCATCAATGTTTTAGTTATGTTGTTGGGTGCTTGTACTCTGCCTCAATTGTTCTGCCACAAAGCACAAGCAACCTGCGGTTTCTAGTGTGAGTCTAAAATGCCAGTAATCTTTAAAATGTTTTCATTTTTAGCTGAGATATTTTGCTACTATAGTACTCCTTCAGTACATAAACCTGCCACGGAAATGTTTGATTGCAGCCCAGAAGAACAGCCTTTCCATATAGTAACAATGTACTTCCTCCGTCCCATCATGCAAGACGTTTTTTGATAGTAGTGTAGTGTCAAAAAACGTCTTACATAAAGTGACGGAGGGAGTAACATGCAAACCATAGTTCAGCCACAATATGCAGAGATATGTTTGGTTAATAGTACATATTTTTTTTTCTTGAGAAATAGCCTAGCAAGGACAATGGAACTAGTAAGAAAAAAGGTTCAACAAAAGTTTCATTACTTAATTTACTTTTCGGGGTATCTGAAGTTGTAGAGCACACGACCATTAGTCATGCACACGGCTGCTGCAATCTCTTTTGGTTCTTCCTGAAAGTCTAAAGAATTTCACACATCAAACAGCTCGTCCACTAGTGTGCCTCGTCTTTGTATCTTTCACCTGTTTACTAAAACGCTTATGAGCATCTAAGAATTGTACTACTGCTAGAAACTTAACACAATCATCCTATTTTCCATTTTTGATACTGCAATGGTGTCGTCTTTTGGTTGTTCTACTATAGGCTCTTTGCAAGGCATGTAGACAAGTCGATGCTCCTGTCCATTCTAGCATGATGTACTTTGTTAGAATTCGAAGATTAGTGTGTCACTAGTGCTCCTATGAATTCGAAGCAAAACAACAGCAGCAAGAAACCAAGCATCACCCTGGTTCTCCTATGAATTCGAAGATTAATGTGTCACTAGTACTCATATATGTGGTGTTGTCGGCATTGAGGGCATTATCTGAAAATTATTATTTTGCGATTTCATCTAAACTGTAGTTACCTTATTCTACAATGTTCGTGGACATGCTATAATTTTATTTTCTTATGGGTCTTTGTGCAAGCTGTACTGAATTTTCAGATTAATATAATGCAGCTCCAGCCGATGCTATATGTATCGGAGTTTGTAGGGACCATTTTATCTGAATTTTCATTGACCATGTGTATCCGAATTTTGCACTGAGCTGATGCTGATGGATGGGTAGCCAATGCATAGTTTAGTACTGTCCGCTGGCAGGTGCATGTTGTATAATGCAGGCTGCCGCAAACGCCCATGCTAATTATAGCGGTGTGGCAATGGACCTTAGGTTAGCAGGTGGACTGTAGTTGCTGGCCAATCGAACTCGAGAATTATCTGTAGATGCGTAATGTTTCGATGTTCATGTATCTGACTACAACATTCAAACCTTGGTAATACTGGTGGTACTATAACAATTGTTGTATGATGGGTGAAACATGGAAAATCTGTTTAAATTAGTTGCAACCGAGTGTGGAATTTTTCTTTGTTCTGCTCTAAACAATAGATTGTTCATCGCCTCGAGTTTTGATGATCTTTGAGTTTTGAGTGCATACTATGCCTCTGATTAAGTAGTGGAATTTTTCTTGCACAGGTCTCTGTAGAATGCAAGCAGCGTGGCATGTATGCCGAGAAAGGTGTTTGTTTGTCGAGTGGTGGGTGCGTGCATTTAATGCCTCGTTTGTGATGTCACTTCTTCAACGGTGAGTTTGTCCTCACGTACTTGTTTGAATTTTTGAATTTCGAACATGAGCAGGAGAGTTGTGTCCATCCGCTCATAAAAGGAAGCGGCCTGTCCACCCAGGTTCAAACTGTCCAATCCATAGGACAAAAAAATGAAGTTGTGGAATTGGAAGCCCACATGGTGGAGAGTTGGGAAACAAAAACGAAGGCGCCATGGATTGAAACGCTTGTAGTACTAAAAGTATGGTAATTAAATGTGTAGGAACAGTGATGATGTCGGGCAGCAGTAGTATTTTATTACTGAAACCGATGCTTACAAGATAGTATCGACAGTAAAAATAACATCAGGGCTAATGATAAATGGCTTAGCGCTTAGTACCAAAAGCTAATTGGGATTAGTACATAGGTTCGTAGTACATCTTGGACGCTGCAAGAATCTCTTTCTTGCACCATAGGTTGTACAATAGTATGAAATAAGGAGAGAGGAGGAGCAGGAAGGATCGAGAGGACGGTGGGTGGTAGGTGAGTAGATATGCTTATAGATGTTTTGAGGATCATGTAGCATGCTTTTCTTTACATTCCACTTTTTCCGGATAGAATTTATCTTTGTCACTTTGATACCACGACACCTAGACACAACACCCCCGACCACGGACACCTCTTTGGCTTCATGTTTACTGAACATGTGCTTTTTGGCCTTCCATAGGCCGACGGGGTCATATATTTATGAACTATGAGTTAGGTCATATATTTTCCGATTTTGTTATGAAAAACATCATAATATATTTGTGTTGATCAGGTGGATTTAAATGTGCAGTTGTTTCGTCGCTATGAGGGTCTGGTGTTCGACGACCTCCCCGTGTGTTCATGCTAACGAGACATTGCAAATGATCTTTAATTTGGTGCAACATAACTCCCGACAAGCATCGACGTCTGCCATTGGCGCGAGCAAAACCTGATCCTCCTCCATCAGCCACTACATGAGCAAGAACCTTGATCCTTCACCTACGGGTTGACGGTAAGTTTTGCCTAGTGCTTTTCTTAATCAGCTCCAAAATGACCTATTTAATCTAGGATAGCTCTAAAATGACCTATACTTAGCATTTTTTTCCTCCAAAATGACTTAATATGCTTAGCTAGCTCAAAAATGATCTATTTAACCTAGAATAGCTCTAAAATGACCTATACTTAGCATTTTTTCCTGCAAATGACTTAATATGCTTAGCTAGCTCTAAAATGACTTACGAAATGACATATTTCAGCTCCGAAATGACTTCATATGCTTAGCTAGCTCCAAAATGACATAATAAACTTATTAGTTCCAAAATGACCTTACTTAGCATTTTTTACACCAAAATGACTTAGTATGCTTAGTTAGCTCAAAAATGACATAATAACCATACTTAGCTCCAAAATGACCTATTTTACAAATATAAGTTGCATCATAATAATCTTCACATTTTAGTTGCATCATAATAATCTTCTTCTTCTAGTCTTCTTCTTCTAACTTTCTTCTTTCCCATTTTGTAGATTTGCTTCAGATCACGGAAGCTTGGGTTGATGGAGTGCTTGACTTTAGTTTTTGTTTTGACTTTGTGAAACTTGCTACCTATGATGAAACTGTGTAATATTGATGAAACTATGTATATGTATGGATGAAACTTGCTACTATTGGTAACATGTGTTGGATATGTGTTCGATATATATGTGTTCATGACTATTGGTAATATGTGTTGAATATGCTATATTGGTCATATAAATATATTTGTGTTTGATTTTCTATGAAAATGAATTGATATAAGAAAAAACAAAATTAAATGGGGCAATATAGGCACTTGGCAAAGAGCTTTGCCATCAGCTGGCAGATGGCAAAGAGGCCACGTGTCATCTACATGTAAAATTTGGGCTGGCCTATTTGGGCCCTTTGCCATCTGCCAGCAGATGGCAAAGCGCCTTTGCCATCTGCTGGCAGACGGCAAAGAGCCTGAAGCCTTTGCCATCTGCTGATTGCAAAGAGGCCACGTGTCATCTACATGTAAAATTTGGGCTGGCCTATTTGGGCTCTGTGTCTGAGTTTTGTTTGCGTAAAAGCTGGTTTTATTTTCCCTACATCAAGTAATAACTGAAGTCTGTACTATGGAGTTTTCTATCATGACATGGTTCCGCCAACCGATGTCTCATAGCCAAAAATCATCATAAGTTGCCCACAATTAAGTTATCAATCCGGTGTTGAGAGTTCGAGATAGATCCAAGTCCGGATGCTCAAATTATCCGTAGCAGGGACACGGCTAATCGATTAGGTTTAAACCCTCTGCAGAGGTTTGTACACTTTACCCGCAAGATTCGATCCCTCTTTTACGTTCTCGCACTTGAGGTGTTTGAGAACAAGACGATCAAACATGGTCTTCGAAGAGTTCCCCGACCACCGTCCGGTGCTCATCCAATCCTACCGTAGTTCTACATACGCTAGCACCGCCCCGGCCAGTCACAACTAAGGTCAACCAAGCGAGCCCATAGTGACTTGCGGTTGCACAGGTAAGCTTCCGGGCATGAAGTATTCTTCCGTCTCTTTGAGTCTGGGTGAAGCTTTCGCAAGATGTCATGGCGCTTCTCCATGCATCTCGGCCATCCTTTGGTTTCTCCAGGTGCCCGTCAACCATCCTTCACCCAGTAGTGTGTATTGAATTCTTGTCTCGAGTCTTGAAGTCTTGAGGCCTTGAAAATGCAGTCCTTGCAGATGCCATCATGAGTTGTCGTCATTGACATAGAGTCCTCCTTCACACCACTCTCGAGCACTCATACCAACCCCGTCTACTATAGCGTAGCATTAAAATAAATGACGTCCGAGCTTGGTAACAGGGTGATGGGTTCCTACCTCATGCATACTACTCAACTACAAGAATTCAGTATCACTACTGGAGAGTTGTTACAAAGATGCCACTAAATGCAATAAAAACATAGGTATGAAAGCATGGTCAAAGTGAACTTGCCTGGTATGTTGATGAAGATAACAACGCTCTCACAAAATTTGATAGGACTATTCGTCACTCTCCGAAGAAACTCTATACAAGTCAAACATAGCATTCACATAAGCAATCACTCTAGCAAGCAATAATAACACTCAAAATAACAATTAAAACAAAAAAACTCAATAATAAAACTCGAACAAATTCCAAAGAAGCTTCAAATAAAACTAGAAAGAAAAACTACTAACGAAAATCTATGACTTTGCTACAAGCATCTAACATAGTTTTGCCCTAAGTAAAAAAACATAACAGCAATTAAAACACTAAACTAATAATTTAACAGAAAATAAAAAGTAAAACAACTAAGTTAACATAAATTATTTTTCATGAAATTTTATTTGCAAAAGAAACAAATAAAAAGCTTTTATAAAACTCTAACTATGACCTATAGAAGTTTTCATACAAAACTAAGGAAAAAAATATTTCTCCTGTTGTCTAACAGAAACACAACTAATTTTGTCAAAAGTGACAAAAATAAATAATTTAAAACTAATAAAAACAATAAAGAAATGGCTAAAACAGAACTATAAGTAAAACAGTACTGTTTTGCTAAAATCCTAATTTAAATTAACCTGAAAATAAAATACTAAATACTACTGGATAAACAAAGGTCCTAGAGACCAGAAGCAAAAAGAATCGGTAGAAAATAATATTCCTAACTCAAAATATCTCAAATCTAGTGATTTGAGAAAATTCATCTAAACACAAATTTAAACTGCTCAAATATGAAATACAATTGAACTAACAGAAACTTCATAAAATTTTTGATCCAAGTCAGTTGGAATCACTCAAAAATACCTCGTAGATAATTAACTATGGATTTTACAAGATTGAAACTATTCTGTAAAAAATAGAATGAAAAAAAAAATAAGCAGAGGTCGGGATTTCTTGTAGCAGTTCCGTGATGGGGTCTGGTGGAGCTCGGCGGCGTCCTCCGGTGGCCCTCTGGCGTCGGGAAGGGACGGTAGGGGCAGCAGATCGAGGCGGAGGCGAGTGGTTGGGTCGGTGGGTGGCTAGGATGGCGGAGGTGGTGGGCGGGCGGCAATGGCGGCGGTGGTCCGCGAACTCCGGAGGCGGCGCAGCAATGTGGGGTGAGGAGAGGAGGGACTAGGGGAATGGATCTGAGGTGGCCATTTATAGGGGGCAGGTCGGTTTGGAGGAGGGGCAAAGGATTTCATGAATCCGCGATCTCCGGCGATGGCCGACGTGGCTGTGCTCGAGAACGAAATCCTGTTCGTGAGGAAGGAGATGATCTGGCGCGATTGGGCGGTTGGCCCAAAACAAAAATACCTTTCCTTTTAAAAAGAATCCATGAATAAAAATCATTTAAAAAAAATATAGGAGTATTATATATCAAAATGATCAGAAAAATAATCCCAATTTAATGGGATATTTTCGAGGCAAATAAAATACTTTTGAAAAAACATTTTTTAAAATTCAAACAAAAAATCAAAATGACTTTCAAAACTCCATGGAAAATTTATTCCAACATTTTGGGGTGTCATGTTACTCCCTCTCAACACTTTTGTTCAAGTGTTCTTTGTCAGAAAAGTTTTGGAATAAAACTCAAATGCCACTTTGAGTTGAAAACAAAATTTAAATGACAAATTCAAAATGAAATTTTCTTTACTTCCCACTCTCTTTCATTGAAGAAATCATGAGGATCATTGAGTGGCATGAAGTTTGAAATATTTCCAAATTCAAATATTTTCAAACATAAACTTTTTTTGGAAAGTCCTTTTATTCCCTCTCAACAAAACTTCAAAAGTTTAAAATTCCAATCAATTTCACTCAATCGATCACTCAACAATCAATCAAACAATCATATATTTTAATTATTATAACATTCCAAAATTTAGAATTTTGGGATGTTACAAACATCCGCACTTAAAATGAATCTAGTCCTCGAGATTGAAGAAACTAACAAGAAAAGGTTAGGGGCTGGGGTCTTCTAGCAAATATTTTGGTCGGAAAGGTCGGGGTGCTACCACACTTAAAAGCAAGGTTACAGTTCAATAAACTCAGATACTTCCTCTGGAGTGCCGACAATATCTGTCTTTTCACATATCTTACAATAGCTCCTTCATTAACGCTCTTACGTCGGAAGCATAGCGTTTTCCTCAAAATCTTGGGTCGCCGTCAAAGATGAAGTTAGCCGAGGCGGATCTTAGCTGATAGGTCTGCGTCCATTCTAGACAACTATCGAATACTCATGGTGGTCTACCATTAATGGTTTCTGCAGAAAAAGGGCCTTGGCTTATTTCTCACCGTATAATCTCGATTGGCATACTGCCATGTACATGGGTTTATCATCATACCATTCTAAGGCTTAAGCAAGGCTTCAACAAGCGTCGTCACTTTACTATGGGTAAGTCTCTCAGATTTACCATTCCAAATATCAAGAGCAAATGATAAGAGTAAGTCGGTATGGTGATCAATCCATTCCGCACCCAGATCGTTACCGTGTATAAGGTTTAGCGAATCTCGCAGTTCTACCACTCGGGCATTCTCACAAGCATTGCAGAATTTCTCTTGTCCTCGAACTGGGTTCGAGTAAATCCATGGGTTCTGCAAGCTAAACAAACATTTAACGTTTCTTCACAACTCTCAGGTTTTTGCGTAACCTCCTACGAAACGTCTGCTGATCAAATCATGATCTTCCCAAAATTTCTTCTTCCAGTGGGTACTTGACCCTTATTAATTCCTGGGCCTGTGGGTTATGAGCCCACTTCAACACTTGTACAAATTTCACTCATCCTTGGAGTTACAATTGCTCCATTTTCCAACATTACACCACTTTAAATCCAATAACATTTCATTTCTTCATACCATCATATCAAAGATAAAACTCCAACTCATTTCTTTCCGAACTCCAACCTGTGGGACACATTTCCATTTCCATTGGTCTAGTGTTCTTCATAGGGTACTATCACCCTTAAAATGAAATTCACAAATCCATCCATAGACCATATTTCTCATATCCTCGAAAATGGTCAAAATCTTTATTCACAGAGTAACAACTCAAAAAAAAAACAATCCACGTATGAAATCATGACACATTAACTTTATTGATTTCACGAATTCATTACAATCTCTGAGCACTCATTACATAACTCAACTAATTGAACTCATGAAAATGAAATTGTTTTCTACTAATCTTGTTTCCAATATCAAAATTCCAACTACTCAACTCCAACTTTCATCTTGTCGGGACATTTAGTAGCATAATGTCCTGCTTCCTTGCAATGAAAACACATAACTTTCGATAAGTCTTTGGGCTTCTTGGAGATGGTGCCTACTCCTTGAGTTCCTTGCTTCCTTTCGAGACAATGATTGGCATAATGCCCGACGTCCTTACATTCAAAACAGGTAATATGACTCTTGTCCCTCTTTGCAGAAATTGGGTTGTTACGAGGGTGTCTTTGTTTTCTCTTCACAGGTTTCTTCGTTCGATCAAACCTTCTATTCCCGTGGATCAAACTCTCTTGCTTCCGTCGGAAGTATCCCGATACTCTTTTCTTTCCTTGGTGCAATCTTGTGAAAATGTCCTTCTTCTCCACATGAATAGCAGGCATTGGAGTAAAATCTGTTGAGGCCTTCTCCATCGGGGTCTTCAACACATTCCTTCATCATGAGTTCTTCCATAACTTCTCGGAGGGCTTCTTTCATTCCTTCTTCCTGCTCCTGAATAGTTTGTTGCACCATGGGGTAAATATGACCTTGAGTCGGGTAGTGGGTGGTTCCTTCACACAAGAAACAAGTCACCGACTAGTTGGGCATTCCTCACTGGGTGTTTCTCCTCACAATGAGGGCAAACATCCTTGTGTTCCTCCGGTGTGTCCTATTTCTCCGCAAATCTTGCAGCACAAGGTTTATTTCTTGGTGTATCATGGTGCTTCCGGATAAGGCGAGATCTTGTCGAGTCTTCTTGAATTCTTCCCAAGTCTTTGCTCCATTCCATCCTGTATAGCTTAATGCATCTGCCACCATGTTGCAGCACTTCCTTCAAAGTCTTGAAGAGCGTCACGATACTTCATTCTTCCTTGAAACCAAATTGCTCCCGAAGTGATTCTCCATGTTTTGAATCCATAGCTCTGCCTCCGGCTGGGTTTTCGGTCCAGAGAATACCGGTCCAACTTCATTCATCATCTACTGGGTCCAAAAGTTTTCAGGATGAGATATGAGAGAGGTGGGGAGGGATACACACAATACAAACAATAGTTTTTGAAGAAACGGGTTTTACTTTGTGGCTGTCGGAAAACATCAAACAAATGACAGGTCACAAATCGCCGCATCTAACGTAAGTGTATAACAGGGGTTTGGTCTTCTAAAGGTTAAATAATTCTTCAGGAACTTCAAATTCTTCAAGTCTTCAGAATCTTCAATTGTTGCAGCTTCAACTCTTCTAATGCATGGTGAAATCCTGGTTACTTTGAAGGGTCATCACTGTCCGATATCTTTCTTGGAGCGGCTTGATTGATCCTTCATGTGGTCAAAAGGAAAAGGGTATATTCTAACTATTTGAGGTGAGAGTGTCTATTTGATAAAATCAGAAAAGATGAGAAGTAAGAGTCTTTTTAAAATAAAGTTTTAGAAATTTCCTGTCCTAGGGCTTTCCGGTTTCTAGGGTCACGTCCTCTGATCAACATGTGCTCGATACCATATCAGTAGCTACCCGACCTCAGACGGTCAAGCCTCTGTGTTTCATGCCATCCTCGGATCAAGTATCTTTGCACACACAGTACATCAATGTATATATCAAAGTGCAATCACATGTATAAATAACATAAAACTAATATATACCTCATAAGTCACAGTGAAACAAATAGTCGGGTATGGAGTCCCATCAATGCCATCGGCAGGTTGAGTGTAGACCGTAACCTGCACTGTACTCTTACTCGTAGGAAGAAAGTATACGCAACATGATACGTTGCAGCCATGTAGGTCAGTACATTGAATGTACCGCAAGATCACAACATGAGAAAACAGATGATAAAACTATACTATATGCAATATGGCTTTGTGGCTCGTGTCTGAGTTTTGTTTGCGTAAAAGCTGGTTTTATTTTCCTACATCAAGTAATAATGAAGTCTGTACTATGGAGTTTTCTATCATGACATGGTTCCGCCAACCGATGTCTCATAGCCCAAAATCATCATAAGTTGCCCACAATTAAGTTATCAATCCGGTGTTGAGAGTTCCGAGATAGATCCAAGTCCGGATGCTCAAATTATCCGTAATCGGGACACGGCTAATCGATTAGGCTTAAACCCTCTCAGAGGTTTGTACACTTTACCCGCAAGATTCGATCCCTCTTTTACGTTCTCGCACTTGAGGTGTTTGAGAACAAGACGATCGAAACATGGTCTTCGAAGAGTTCCCCGACCACCGTCCGGTGCTCATCCAATCCTACCGTAGTTCTACATCTGCTAGCACCGTCCCGCCAGAGTCACAACTAAGGTCAACCAAGCGAGCCCATAGTGACTTGCGGTTGCACGGGTAAGCTTCCGGGCATGAAGTATTCTTCCGTCTCTTTGAGTCTGGGTGAAGCTTTCCGCAAGATGTCATGGCGCTTCTCCATGCATCCCGGCCATCCACTGGTTTCTCCAGGGTGCCCGTCAACCATCCTTCACCCAGTAGTGTGTATTGAATTCTTGTCTCGAGTCTTGAAGTCTTGAGGCCTTGAAAATGCAGTCCTTGCAGATGCCATCATAGAGTTGTCGTCATTGACATAGAGTCCTCCTTCACACCACTCTCGAGCACTCATACCAACCCCGTCTACTATAGCGTAGCATTAAAATAAATGACGTCCCGAGCTTGGTAACAGGGTGATGGGTTCCTACCTCATGCATACTACTCAACTACAAGAATTCAGTATCACTACTGGAGAGTTGTTACAAAGATGCCACTAAATGCAATAAAAACATAGGTATGAAAGCATGGTCAAAGTGAACTTGCCTGGTACGTTGATGAAGATAACAACGCTCTCACAAAATTTGATAGGACTATTCGTCACTCTCCGAAGAAACTCTATACAAGTCAAACATAGCATTCACATAAGCAATCACTCTAGCAAGCAATAATAACACTCAAAATAACAATTAAAACAAAAAAACTCAATAATAAAACTCCAACAAATTCCAAAGAAGCTTCAAATAAAACTAGAAAGAAAAACTACTAACGAAAATCTATGACTTTGCTACAAGCATCTAACATAGTTTTGCCCTAAGTAAAAAAACATAACAGCAATTAAAACACTAAACTAATAATTTAACAGAAAATAAAAAGTAAAACAACTAAGTTAACATAAATTATTTTTCATGAAATTTTATTTGCAAAAAGAAACAAATAAAAAGCTTTTATAAAACTCTAACTATGACCTATAGAAGTTTTCATACAAAACTAAGGAAAAAAATATTTCTCCTGTTGTCTAACAGAAACACAACTAATTTTGTCAAAAGTGACAAAAATAAATAATTTAAAACTAATAAAAACAATAAAGAAATGGCTAAAACAGAACTATAAGTAAAACAGTACTGTTTTGCTAAAATCCTAATTTAAATTAACCTGAAAATAAAATACTAAATACTACTGGATAAACAAAGGTCCTAGAGACCAGGAGCAAAAAGAATCGGTCGAAAATAATATTCCTAACTCAAAATATCTCAAATCTAGTGATTTGAGAAAATTCATACACACACAAATTTAAACTGCTCAAATATGAAATACAATTGAACTAACAGAAACTTCATAAAATTTGTGATCCAAGTCAGTTGGAATCACTCAAAAATACCTCGTAGATAATTAACTATGGATTTTACAAGATTGAAACTATTCTGTAAAAAAAACAGAACGAAAAAAAATAAACAGTAGGTCGGGATTTCTGTAGCAGTTCCGTGATGGGGTCTGGTGGAGCTCGCGGCGTCCTCGGTGGCCCTCTGGCGTCGGGAAGGGACAGTAGAGGCGGCAGATCGAGGCGGAGCGAGTGGTTGGGTCGGTGGGTGGCTAGGATGGCCGAAGGTGGTGGGGCGGGCGGCAATGGCGGCGGTGGTCCGTGAACTCCATGAGGCGGCGCAGCGATGTGGGGTGAGGAGAGGAAGGACTAGGGGAATGGATCTGTGAGGTGGCCATTTATAGGGGGCAGGTCGGTTTGGAGGAGGGGCAAGGATTTTGAATCCCGATCTCCGGCGATGGCCGGCGTGGCTGTGCTTCGGAACGAAATCCTGTTCGTGAGGAAGGAGATGATCTGGCGCGATTGGGCCGGATTTGGCCCAAAACAAAAATACCTTTCCTTTTTAAAAAGAATCCGCGAATAAAAATCATTTAAAAAATAAAATATAGGAGTATTATATATCAAAATGATCAGAAAAATAATCCCAATTTAATGGGATATTTTCCAGGGGCAAATAAAATACTTTTTGAAAAATCATTTTTTAAATTCAAACAAAAAATCAAAATGACTTTCAAAACTCCATGGAAAATTTATTCCAACATTTTTGGGGTGTCATGTTACTCCCTCTCAACACTTTTGTTCAACTGTTCTTTGTCAGAAAAGTTTTGAATAAAACTCAAATGCCACTTTGAGTTGAAAACAAAATTTAAACGACAAATTCAAAATGAAATTTTCTTTACTTCCCCTCTCTTTCATTGAAGAAATCATGAGGATCATTGAGTGGCATGAAGTTTGAAATATTTCCAAATTCAAATATTTTCAAACAGAAACTTTTTTGGAAATTCCTTTTATTCCTCTCAACAAAACTTGAAGTTTAAAATTCCAATCAATTTCACTCAATCGATCACTCAACAATCAATCAAACAATCATATATTTTAATTATTATAACATTCCAAAATTTAGAATTTTGGGATGTTACAGGAGCACGGCGGCGTATCCTATTATGGAAGATATCGGCCTGTTGAGAGGGTGCACGAGAAGCTTGGGCCATGGTGAAAACTCGGTATACCAAGCTTGATCCTAATCACATGGCTCGGGTCGGACCGCAAGGGTCGAATGGGGAAGAAATTCCTGTTAGTTTAGTGTATGACCAAGTAGAGGTGGCCGCAAAATATTCCCAACAAGACTGTAAGTTAGACCGCCTGTTGGACGGTATAGAGAAGGAAGTGTTCGAGTCCCAATGACTATGTACTTTCCTTACTCTATGTAATCTAGCTGAATTGTATAGCATTTGTCATGGCACACCTTTTCACTTCAACCTCCAGACTCGATGGTGCGGAGTGTTTGCAAATACCCTTGCGGCCGAATAGACCGGGGTATGCTTGGAAAACTAGGCGTAGGGGTCATAGTTGCTTGAACAGACAAGTTGTATCCGGCTAGTTATGTTATATTACATTGAGATTGTAAGAAACATCTTCCAGAGAGAATAGTTCCGTTAAGGGTTACTTTCCCTGGGTGTGCATGCATTAGTAGACATGTTCGAATTGTGATGTAAAAATCACAGTGTGTATAGCTTCTGGGGGTTCACAATAGAGTGAGTGCAAAGAGTATTTTTCATCCACCGACCGAATATTCCCTTAAGAACGCTAGCTTTCGGCTTCACCCAGTCTGAGGTACACATCCAGATAACCCGGCAGTAACAATCGCAGAGGTGCTCCCTTTACCACCTAGCCGAACAATCGGGAACGTAGGGGTAAGCACAGGAGCCAGGCAACCCATCTTGGCAAAAACTCAAGTCATATTGATGCATATAATGGTGAAGAAAAGACATACGGGAAGAACGCATATGTATGATGAGCCTGATGCTCGAAAAATAGTATTAACAAGCTTCTGTTAAAGAAGCCCCCAGGTATGATGGGCGTACAGATGTAAGAATGTGTACGTCAGCAGCGTTCGGTCAAGCCGAATGAGAGCTTTAAAGCAAAAAAAAGAATTGTTTAAAAGGGATAAAAAGTAATGGGAACTATAGGGGAGAAGGATACTAACAAAGGGTGCGGCGCTAGGCATAAAACCTTCGGAGTCTGTCCGCGTTCCAGGGGTTCGGCTCTAGGTGATTGTCTGACGCGTCACGAAGACGGTACGCTCCTCCGATAAGAACTTCGTCGATTATGAAGGGACCCTCCCTTTTGGGCTTGAGTTTGTCATTTTTCTTCTCCGGCAAGCATAGAACGACTTTGCCAACATTGTAAGTCTTGGCCCATACTTCTTTGCTTTGGTATCTTTGAGCCTGCTACTGATAAAATGCTGAACGGGCTTTGGCGATGTCGCGCTCCTCCTCCAGGGCATCTAAGCTGTCCTGCCGATCCAACTCGGCCTCTTTCTCTTCGTACATACGCACTCGAGGTGAGTCATGTATAATATCGCAGGGCAGTACAGCCTCTTCACCGTACACCATGAAGAAAGGTGTGTATCCGGTAGTACGGTTGGGCGTGGTCCGCAGCCCCCAGAGTACGGAGTCAAGCTCCTCGACCCAGTGTTTGTCTGATTCTTTTAAAGACCGCACTAGCCTGGGTTTCATGCCGCTCATAATAAGACCATTAGCTCGCTCGACTTGACCGTTTGTTTGCGGGTGGTAGACAGAGGCGTAGTCCAGCTTAATGCCCAGATTAGCACACCAGCTATTCACCTCATCAGCTGTGAAATTGGAACCGTTATCAATGATGATGCTGTGCGGTACACCGTAGCGGTGCACCACATCGGATATAAATGCGATCACCGATCTGGACTCGGCCGTTTTGACTGGTCTAGCCTCTATCCACTTGGTGAATTTGTCCACCATGACTAGCAGATATTTTTTCTTATGGCTTCCCCCTTTAAGGGGTCCAACCATGTCCAATCCCTAGACTGCAAAGGGCCATGTAATGGGGATTGTTTGTAGGGCCGTTGGGGGCATATGGCTTTGGTTGGCACAGAGTTGGCATCCAAGGCAGCGCGGGACGTGGTCCTGTGTGTCTGCCCGGGCCGTAGGCCAATAAAATCCTGTCCGGAAGGCCTTGCTGACAAGTGCCCGGGCTGCGGCGTGGTGCCCACCGATACCGGCGTGAATTTCTGCCAAGAGTTGCCGCCCCTCCTCCTCGGAGATACACCTTTGAAGGACTCCGGTGGTGCTTTTCTTGTAGAGCTCTCCCTCATGAACTTTATAGGCTTTCGAATGCCGGACGATGCGGCGAGCCTCGTTCTGATCTTCTGGGAGCTCTTTCCTATTAAGGTAGGCCAAGAATGGTTCAGTCCATGGGGCAATGACTGCCATGATGAGGTGGGCCGTTGGTGTTATTTCGGTGGCTGAGCCTCCGATGATATCGGCGTGTTCGCTATCTGTGTTTGTGTTCAGAACGGGACTGTCGTTGCTGTCTCCCCCTTGCCGCACCACGGATAGCTTAAAGAGCCTTTCGAGGAAGATGTTAGGTGGGACAGGGTCACGCTTAGCGCCGATGCAAGCAAGGACGTCCGCCGCCTGATTACTTTCGCGAGCGACGTGATAAAATTTGAGTCCCTCGAATCAAGCCGACATCTTCAAGACGGCATTGCGATAAGCTGCCATCTTTGGATCTTTGGCATCAAAGTCTCCATTAGTCTGGGATATTGCGAGGTTTGAGTCCCCGCGCACCTCCAGGCGTTGTATGCCCATTGATACGGCCATCCGAAGGCCATGTAGCAAGGCCTCGTATTCGGCTGCGTTGTTGGAGTCTGTGTATAATATTTGGAGTACGTACTGGATGATATCTCCTGTGGGTGACGTTAATACGATGCCCGCCCCCAGCCCTGCCAACATTTTGGAGCCGTCAAAATGCATCATCCAGTTGGAATATGCGCCGTACTCTTTAGGGAGTTCGGCCTTTATCCATTAGGCGACGAAGTCAGCCAGTACCTAGGATTTGATGGCTCGATGTGGTATGTACGTGATGTCGAATGGCAGGAGCTCTATGGCCCATTTGGCAATCAGGTCCGTTGCACCCCGGTTGTTGATTATATCATTGAGGGGCACTTCAGAAGCCACCGTGATCGAGCACTCCTGAAAGTAGTGTCGCAATTTTCGAGATGCCATGAAGACTGCATATGCTATCTTTTGATAGTGAGGGTACCGGGATTAGCATGGTGTGAGGACGGTGGATACGTAGTATACCGGCTTTTGGAGCGGAAATTTGTGTCTGTCCTGTTCTCGTTCAACGACGAGCACAACGCTCACCACTTGATGCGTTGCCGATATGTATAGAAACATGGGTTCGCCTGCGTTTGGTGCAGCCAGGATTGGATTGCTTGCTAGGAGGGTCTTCATTTCCTCCAGTCCAGCAGCCACCACGTCTGTCCATTCGAAGTTATCCGTGCGCCGTAAGAGGCGATAGAGTGGGAGTGCCTTTTCTCCTAGTCTGGAGATAAAGCAGCTTAGTGCTTCCATGCATCCTGCCAGTTTTTAGACCTGTTTGAGGTCTGTTGGTGTAGCTAATTGTGACAGAGCTCGGATTTTAGCCGGATTTGCTTCGATTCCTCTATTGGAAACTATGAAGCCCAGCAGTTTTCCAGCGGGTACACCGAAGACACACTTCTCCGGGTTGAGCTTAATGTCATATGCCCGGAGGTTGTCAAACGTGAGACATAAGTCGTCCTTAGTGTTTCGCCGTGCCTAATCTTAATGACGACATCATCAACGTAAGCTTCTACCGTCTTGCCGATCTGTTTCTCGAGGCATGTTTGGATCATGCACTGGTAGGTGGCGCCAACATTCTTGAGCCCGAAAGGCATGGTGTTGAAGCAAAACGACCCGTATGGGGTAATAAATGATGTTGCAGCTTGATCGGATTCCTTCATTTTGATTTGATGGTATCCGGAATATGCTTCGAGGAAACACAATGAGTCGTGTCCTGTGGTGGCGTCAATGATTTGGTCAATGCGGGGAAGGGGAAAAGGATCCTTAGGGCAAGCCTTGTTGAGATCCTTGAAATCGACACACAGGCGCCAGGATTTATCTTTCTTTGGTTCCATCACCAGGTTTGCCAGCCAGTCCGGATGTTCAATTTCTCTAATGAATCCGGCCTCGATGAGCTTGGCCAGCTCCTCCCCCATGGCTTGTCGCTTGGGTTCGGAAAAGCACCGCAGTGTTTGCTTGACTAGTTTAAATCATTTTAATATGTTGAGGCTATGTTCGGCCAACTTGTGTGGGATCCCTGGCATATCTGAAGGGTGCAGGCAAATATGCCCCAGTTTTCGCGCAGGAACTCTCGTAGTGCGGCGTCAACTGTTGGTGTCAGTTGGGCTCCGATAGATGCTGTCTTCTTGGGGTCCGTTAGGTGGACCTAGAATTTGACTATTTCTTCTGCTGGTTTGAATGAGGTGGATTTGGGGCGTTTGTCGAGGATCACATCGTCCTTGTCCACTGTGGATCATAGTGCAGCTAATTCTTCGGCTGCGAGGGCTTTGGATAGCGCTTCCAGGGATAGGTATGCGGTTTTGTTTTCAGCGCAGAGTGCTATGTCCGGATCACTGACCAGAGTGATTATACCGTTTGGTCCGGGCATTTTGAGCTTCCTATATCCGTAGTGAGGTATAGCTTGGAAGCGTGTGAAAGCATCCCGCCCCAATAAGGCGTGATATCCGCCGCTGAAGGGGGCCACTTGGAAGGTTATTTCTTCGGAAAGATAGTTCTCCGGCGTGCCGAATACCACGTCAAGTGTGATTTTGCCCGCGCACTGCGCCTCCCGACTAGGAATAATTCCCCTGAAGGTTGTGCTACTTTGTTTGATGTGGCTCCTGTCTATTTCCATTTTATGGAGTGTGTCCTCATAAATGAGATTTAGTCCGCTGCCACCGTCCATGAGGACCTTGGTGAGTCGAAACCCATCCATGATGGGGCTGAGGACTAATGCAGCTGGTGCTCGTACTGTTCTGTACTTTGGTTCGTCGCCGCTGTTGAATGTTATAGCCGTGTCGTTCCATGGGTTTATTACGGCAATTTGGCAGACTTCGTTGAGCTCGCGAAGTGCTCGTTTGCTCTTGTTATTTGAAGTGAATGTCTCGAAGACTGTCAATACTCTTGGGTCATCATCTTGAAGTCTTGTCAGGGTGTCCTTTATAAGGATGTCCTCGCTGCTCTTGGCTACCTGTCGTAGTATCCAACATGCTCTAAGGCTGTGGGTTGCCACGGTATCTGTTGTTGCATGTATTTTGCATGGGCCATCGAGCCACCCCTCTAGAACAGTGTTGTGCCGTATGGCGGCTTTGTGTTTTTGACTGTGGGACTGGGCGTGCCACGAGGGTACGCCCTTTTCGCCTGTAGGGGGAGTTGGGTTGGGGCTGGTGGTTCCCAGCAAGCTGCCCGAGTTTCCCAGGCGCTTTCCATCGCGCAGTACTTTTGTACGATGGTTGCTACGTCAGCAATTTTCGGTATGCGGCGACGATTGATGGCGTTGAGGATTCCTTCATCCGCGCAATTGTTGCGGAATGCCGCTATCACGTCTTCGTCGCGGCAATTTTTTACCTTATTTTGGACAAGGAGGAATCTGGCCCAGAAGTGGTGGACCGTTTCCTGAGACTTTTGTTTGATGCTCATGAGAGTATCTATGTCCGGGTGGGTGGGTGGAGCGAAATCCGAACCCTGGCCCGATTTTGGATCCGGGGTTTGAAGATCTACCAGACCTGGCAGTTCGGGCTCCGGGATATCGACTGATTTTTTAGGCTCATCGTCCGACTCCATGTTCGGGGCCTGGGACATGCCTTTCTGCCAGAGAATATCCGGCCCTTCAAGATCAGAGATTCGAACATAGTTCATCTTCAATATAGTAGAAGAGTTGCTCCGCTCCTCGACTACCGCTATCTGATGGGTGATCAGCGGAGTTTTGATTTCTCTCTGGTCGGGTTTAAGCCCAACCCGATCGTAGTCTGTAGCGACCCCCAAGGCGGTCATGCGATCCATGAGTTTGTTTAACGGCGACAACTCCATTGGATCCATGCGGGCGGAGTATTCGGGATCGACGCGGAGGCGATTTTCGATGACTTGAGAGGTCATCATCGGCTTAAGGGCCGACCCGGTGGTCATGACGAATCCGCCCAGCCAGAGAGTTTGGCCTCTGGCCAGGACTCCTCTGGAGATGATATTATCCTTGAAAACAAGGTGAGCCATCAATCCTCTTGGCGACGGCACATCGGAACTCTCAATGAAAGCACCAATCACTACAAAAAAATACACTTCCGTGATGATACGTGTTTGTCACAGTAGGTCGCGTTTTTTGTCATGCATGTACATCCATGACGATTTTATGACAGAATCAAGATAGTCATACCTGTGTTGTCGTAGAAGTGTTCCATGACATTACCAAAATTATTATCACAGAAGTGTCCACTTCCATGACGATAAATCGCGCGTCACAGAAGTGCTTTCGTCAAGGGTGACTGACACGTGGCATCCACCGAATCGAACGCCGTTAAGCTATCGGGTCGGGTTTTGGATCCGATAACCCGTTAACAGCCCCGACCAATGGGGATTTTCCACGTGTAAAATCATCATTGGTGGAGGAAACACGTGTCGGCTCATCGTTGGGACGGATGTCATCCACTCATTGGACGAAGCGCCTATGATACGTCGACACGTGGCATGGCCCATCAAGTTTAAATGGGCGGCCCAACTAAAGGCCCATAAGATTTTGCGGACCATAATGGGCGACCCAGCTAAAGGCCCACGAGATTTTGCGGACCATAATGGGCTGGCCCAGCTAAAGGCCCACAAGATTTTATGGCCATAATAGGTCGGCCGGTAAAGGCCCACAAGATTTTTGTGTGCCATAATGGGCCGGCCCAGGTAAAGGCCCACAAGATTTTTGTGTGCCATAATGGGCCGGCCCAGGTAAAGGCCCACAAAATTCTTGCGGATCATAATGGGCCGGCCCAGCTAAAGGCCCACAAGATTTCGCCAACATTAATGGGCCGGCCCAGCTGTAGGCCCACAAGATTTTGAGGACCCTAGTAGGCCGGCCCATTAACTGGCTGCCATGTTTTGGGCCAAATGCCGACCCATATTTGATCCGGTCCATTAATGGCCTGCCACGTTCTGGGCCTAATAATGGCCCATATAAGATCCAACCCGTTAAAAGCCTCCCACTTTCTGGGCCAAATCACGGCCCAGATCAGGTCCGACCCTTTAAGAGGCTTTGGGCTCAATTATGGCCCATATCAGATTCGGCCCGTTAACTGGACGCTATGCTTTTGGGCCCACTTGCTAAAGGCACATTTAGTAATTCGGCCTGATATTAGTTTCGGCCTGTTAAGGGCCCGTTTAACATTTCGGCCCTATATTAATTTCGGCCTGTTAAAAGCTCGTCATATAGTTGGGCCTAACTACGGCCCAGTTTGCATCCGGCCTGCTCGCAGCGGATATCTGATTGGGCCAAACAAGGACCGAGACAACTTTGGCCTGTTGAAAGCCCGTGAATTGATTCACACAATCATGGGCCGGGTCCATTTCGGGCTGCTGATGGCCCATGAGCTATTCGACGCGTTTGTGCCCAACCTACTTCTCACCTCCTAAAAGCCCATTGAGTTTTCTTGCGAAAAGAGGGTCGGGGTTACTCGGCCTATTAAAGGCCCGAATCTACTAGTGGGCCAGTTTGACGGGGCCCATGATGCGGATCATACATCGTGATTGCATGACGGCCCGATTATGTATCGTAATTTTACGGTTTGGCCGTTTTACTACGAAGACATGATACATATACAGTAAAATAACTGCAGCATCGTGAATAAGAAAAAACCTAGACTATACAATAAATAAATTACGGCATATTACATCCACTAGGCATCAAAGTTCGCCACTATGATAATAAAGCACAAGAAGGCAGCAGATTACATACACTTTGGGCATCAAAGATTGCCACCGGTGCAAATAAACACACGACAAAATAATATACAAAACCGACAAAGACTTCAATAGAGTTCAAGAAAGGTTAGCCTCATTTGGGAGCTCTGATGCAAGCAGTGAGCAAGATGATGAGACTGCGCTTGTTCAACACTTATATCTTCCTCACTCGAAAGATAAACAAGCGCATGATGGCAGGTTTTGCACATAAAAGTATCAGTGCTGACAATTCATCACATTTCTTACTGACGAATAAAGTGACACAGTTTAAAATTGCTTCACGACACCACTGGATTACAGATCAAGAACTCATAAGTATCAATGGTTAGTGTGCTGTCAATTTATCCCATTTCAGATTGGGAAATAAAGAGATGGTTTAAATAATAGCAGAATGATATGACATTGTTCATAGTTAAGACATTGCATAATATGACATTTTGCTGTAGTGGGTAGGTTCACCACACCACTGGATTACGGATGAAGAACTGAAGCATACATGCAGTGCAAAAGAAGGTCACTTGCTCAGATAGTTTAATTTACATGGTATGAAGAAGGAACTTGGTTGTACAACTGAAAACTTAAATTGAGAAGGACAAACTTTTGTTTATGTACATAATAAACTTTAAACATGCAATTTGAGGCAAACACCAAAAATAAACAGCTGTTGCAGTCATGCCTAATCAAATATACACAACAAAGTTTGAAGGCTTGAGAAGGACAAACTTACATTACTGGTGAAGACAGGCTCTATAAAGCCCTTGTCCATGCCGATGGGGGGGCAATTCAAGAAGTTTAGCACAGAATCTTCTTCATAAGCTTGCCTTTATTCTACATTTTGTTAAGAGTAAATATAGATGTGATAATATACGAAAAAATGGAGAATATTTAAGATAAGATGAAGAGTGATGCTACATAACCAAGTAGCTATAAATGTATGTGCAGCAATACAGCAAAAGGCATAGCCAAGAGCAATGCACAGCTAAACTTCTTCAATACCAACCTTATGGTAAGAGTAAATATAGATCGATGTGTAGAAAATGGAGGCAAAGGAAAATAAGTTGCAGAGTGATGGTACATGAACAACTACTGTCAATATAAGTACATCGATAAAGGACAGCATGTACTTACAAGAACAATGCAGAGCTAAAAAATTCATTGGCATTGGATATATTCTACACTAATGTAACCATTCATACAAATCAGATAATTTGGGCGAACAATTGATAAGCAAGCTATCATGCATACTGCTGTCACATAATGAACAGGTATGTATGCAAGTACAAGTGATACAGACAACAGTACTAACAAGAGCAAAGCAGCGGGCAACATATTTGCGATATCCTCGTCGTTCTTTTCAAACCGAATTCTTCTTGAGCAGATTTCCGCAAAAAGATCCGTAAGGCACATGCGGAAAAGTAGAAGTTCAAATTGTCATGTGATTTCATAGACAAGTACCTCATCTTGGGAACGAGACCAGTGCATAACAAGGTTTTTCCATTCAATGTCTTCTAAATTTAGCACAGGAGACTTCACCGAAATTCGTTTATAGACTTGCCATCAAAGTGTGATTTCCTCAGGTAACACCGATACTGCTGCAATGCTTCCTTGAAAAGCACAAGCAAGCTTTGCTCGTCATGACTATCCAGATTGACCCTCGCCTAGTTACAACAATGTAATGTAAAACATTGATGTGTTCGATCAGCAGAAAACAGGAAAATAATAACCATGAATAATAGCACTTACACGTAAGTTGGACAGGAAGATGTGAAAATGGTGTTTGTCTTCACTATAATCTTCCCATGATGGGAATATATGCACGTAGTCCCTAACAACATTGAAAGCATTGTCTTTAAACTGGGAATAAATGGAATGGGGTTCCAATCTGCAGGAATTGGCCGTCTCTGCAGCTTGGGATAGGTCTTCGACTGGTGGACTTGTTGTACTTTTCTTTGGGTGGGATTTTTCTATGGTACGGCTGGTGCTATGGCAAATGAAATCGGTATACCTTTTGGTGGAGTGCAGGTCCTGTGTGGTGGGGCTAGTGGTGTGGCGGTGAAGTATGGGTACATCTGCTGGAGTCGGTCCTATGTTTTGTGTCACTTTGGTTGTACAACCAATATAAGTGGGGCGCTGTCTGATTTCTCCGGCACCACCACGTTTTTCAAGGACTTTGCTAGTGCTCCTTGAGGTTCGGCAATCACCCTCTTCCTTTTTGATGTCTGATGCACAAGAATAGCATTTGAGTGAAAAAACATGGTATGATGACAGATGGAATATGTATAGATAATGGATGGGCATGGCATCTCGAGTTATATGATGAGTAAACTAAGCAGATGGTGGTGCAACAAAGTAGAATAAATGCAAGACAACATATGCAAGATACGCGCAATCAATAAAACCTTGCCAAATTAGAACAGGCACCTTGATGGGTGAACATGACAGGCCATCGCCTTTGACTCTCGAGGTTAGAATAGTCATTAGGATGATATTCGAACAAGAATCAACAGGTGGGGAGCGATGAGTTTCATTGCTTCGAATGGCACTCAATGCCTTGGTGCCAATTTTGTAAGTCATTGCAGTGTTCCACAATATTCTTCCGATGCTCGGATTACGATATTCTTTGTAATTGCATATAATATCTAAGAACCATGAAAACATAAATAGTTGTGAGATTATCTTTGTAATGCAGATGATATTCTAATATAGGGCGCCCAGAAACACTTATGTGCTATCTTTGGATTCGATGAGAGAGCTCATGTGTGCTGTAATATGGTGCGTGCATTTATATAATCCGCACAAGTACACAAAAATAGGCTCGTAAGTAAGGATAGCTGGCAGATGATAGGTTCATAATATACTGATAGAGAGTTTATTGCCAAACCATGATAACAAGAGCACACAAGAACTAGGCAGATCATAGTGTACATAATGAGGTACACCATAACCACGATATATAAATCGGAAAGTGGAACTGGCTTGAAAATACGGTGTTGTATTGCCGCTAGTAATTGAAAGCCTATCGATCATGTACATGCCAGCTCTATCGAACATGGTAAAGGAGAGCAAGAAGATTTTGGATAATAAAATCTTGGTTGCACAGTGCACACACATGATGAACCAGAGCGCATTAAGAATGCAACTCCCAGCCGTCTCTCGACCATTTCAGGCGGTTGGATGAAGATCCTACGTCTCCTAACCCTTCTTCTTCCTCGTCTCGATTCTTCCCATACAGAACACCAAGACGGGCCGCCCGGCGGACCACCGCCCCCACCGCCTGTGTTCCTCCGCCACCCCACCCCCCCACCCCCCAACCCCCACCCACGTTGAGTTTTCTTCGTTCGGCGAGGCCCCATAACCACCCGAGCCCCTTCGATCGCACCGGCGAACTCCGGCGAGCTCTGAAAAATCGACTGACCCATTTTTGAAATTTAGTCTACTGTGATTTAACTAGTGTGGAATATAAAAGGGGAAAACCATGAGCATTTGGAGTATAGTGTTGAGCGTGCCATGGCGGATCTGAAGGTGCAAACCGGACAAAGGCAACTTCGCAACTAAGACAAGAAATCAGAGTAAAGCAGTGGCAATCTATTTTCTTGCTGCGATAAATAAGTTGAGAAGATACGAAAGAGTACCGCCTCTGGTGCGGCGCCGTGTACGCATGTGCTGAGAATTTGACGGTGCTGCGGTAGCGATGGCTGTCAGCGGCGTGGAAGCAGATCTAGGAGGGTAGACGGTGGTGGCGGGGCGCGGTGGATGAGATGGTCGTAGGAGCGGCGCCGGCAAGGTGGACGACGGCGGGGATGAAGCGAGAGGACGGGATAGAAGGATCCCGGTCCGAAGGCGTGGATGAGAGAGGTTGATCTCTCGTAATGGACGGTAGCATCGGGGTATCAGCTCTGGCATGGTGGAGGAGGACGGTGGTGGATGGGGTGGCGGACGGCGGCGGACGGCGGAGGGTGGGGTGGAGAGGGTGTTTTGGCGCCCACGGAGTACGACTGGGGAAATGGGAGGTAGAGAGGAAGGGGGAACCATGTTTTCAGGGCGCGCTTGTCTCAAATGCAAGGAAATTTACAAACTTAGCCCCCGTTTCAAATTTCTACTACATCACAGCAACATTAGTCGGTTGGGGATAGGACGGTAATCTCGCATACACCGAATATTTGCCGACGAGAGTTTGTTTTTGGCGCCCACCGTGTATGAATATGAATCGGGGAGGGAGTCGATTTCGGCCGAGGACACACTGTGTTTTGGCGCCCACCGTGTATGAATCCGGGTGAGAGGCGGTTACGTCACGTTTGGGTGAAATTACAAACCTACCCCTATCGAAACCTATAGAAATCCAGCAGATAGGCTTTGCGTGGCAGGGATAGGCAGTAGTGATTTCCATCTCGCAGATTTTGGTTTCGGGCGGTTACTGCGACTTTCCCCGCTTCGTTCAAATTTTGCAGAGTGCACGTTTACCGTGCCAACTCAATTCGAATCCCGTTTGTATTCTATTTTTTTCAAGGGATCCATTTTCAATTGGAATTACATTCTATATACATCATTTTTTATATATACTTTCAAAAGCACAACACCATTTATACATAAATATGGTTTACAAATGGCATGATCTCAGATTCATAAGGTTGTATCCATCAATTTGGATTTTCAAATATTTGAAACCACTTTATGTTGAAATCCAATGTATGCATTTCTCGCTAACTGTCTCCAATTAATGTGTGTTTCATGCAGGTTTTTTTAACTTCTCAAACATGTATAATGTGTTTCACACACGCAACATATAGTGTAATCATGTTTAGACATTAATTGCATATAAATCGTGCATTGTTTGTAACTGAAGAATCTATGGATCACCAATATTGATAAACTATATAACATTACACGTGTGCCCAAATTCAAATGAATATGCATGTTTGATACACCAATTTACGTTATGATATTATCGATGTCGTGATCTCCAGTTTAAATATTTGAATCCCCTTTAATCCAGATATTCGTCTCATATAGCTATCACTCATGCTTATATAGGACTATCTCTCTGGACCTATACGCGTTCATCGCCTCTCAGGTATCTCTCGTGCTACCTGTATGTCGACAATGATCTTTTATCTTCGTAACACACTAATGGTACTCTCTCCCTCGACCTTCATCACTCTATCTCTCTCTAAGTATATCTCGCTCCCTGCTATGTGTCTCTAACTATGATTCTCCATGTGGAATCTCTTTCTCTCACACAAACACAAAACTTTGTCTCCCGGGGTCTCATATCTCTCTACTATTCCCATGTGTGCCACTCGCACACCCCTCATACAAGATGTCTTTCGCTCCTTAGATATGAGAACCTACGACTCTTCCTCTTCAATATCTCTTTCTCACACACAAACACAAACTCTGTCTCCCAGGGTCTCATATTTCTCCATTGTTCTCTTGTATGTCGCTCACACACACCCTCTCTCCCTAGAGATATCTTGTGTTCCCTCATATGTCTCTCTAGCTATCACTCTCGCTAGAAATATCTTTCTCTCTCACACACAAAACTCCGTCTCTCTGGATCTCATTTCTCTCGATATCTGTTTGTATGTGACTCACATGCACCCTCTCTCTATCTCTCTCACACCCACACACATAACCCAGCCTTGATCCACTCGACTCCTATCTCTAACGCACACTAGCTAGCATCTTTATCTTTCTATTTATCTGTTTCTCCATCAACCTTCTTTCTCGCCCTCACTCTTGATTCCTATCACGCACACTACATATGTTTCTCTCTACATGCAGTCAAGTGCCCTCTCACACACATATATAACTTCACCCTTTGAACCACCCGACGGTCATCTCCAACACCCAAACTAGCGGATGTCCCTCTAGCTAGCATCTCCATCTCTGTATCTATCTGTAGTTTCTCCGTCAACATTTCTTTCTCGCACGGAGTCTTGCTTCCTATCACCCACACTATATATGTCTCTCCATACATATGCATTTATAGGTTGATCTCTTTGCACAATCGTTGCGCCTCACCCCTCTACTCGCCATAGATGCATGCTCCAGCCCACGCCACTATCTCTTAAAGACAAAAACACATGCTCAATTGTGGGCCTTCTTCCCTGCATTCTCACATGCATGCATATTGTCATACCGATCCGTCTCTCCCATGTCGTTGATCTTATGACTTATGTCTTCTTTCTTTTACCTCGATCATGCGCACACACACACACATCCCACGTATACATGTATACCTCTCACACATGCACGTTCAAGGTCTCTATGTCTCCATATGTAGTTAATTACCCTCAATCCTAACGCCACATCGAATCGTTCTCCTCTTTTGTGCACATAACTTCCGACTGGATGGGTAAAACACACACTCACACTTAACAATCTCCTTCTAGCTACCCCCCCCCGCCTCTCACTCTTCCCTATATCCCGAAACCAATAAGACCATCCCTTTGTTTAATTCCGCCTACATGCACCATCGATATATAGTAGTCTTCCTCGGTGTCTCTCGAACAAACACGTTCTCTCGATGTCGACTCCTCTCACGCCGCACGCACCTTCTCTTCCCTCTCTCGGGCATTTTCTCTCGCACCCCATTGTTGGTGGCCTCTGCCATACACATCACCTCTCTATGATGAAGCCATGCACACTTAAATTACATCCGCCACAGAGGACCCCGCAGACACACACTCAGACACACACACACGCACGCACGCACCCCCCCCACACACTAAGACTCCATCTCTCTCTCTCTCTCACACACACACACACACACACACACACACACACACACACACACACTTAGACTCCATCTCTCTCTCTCTCACACACACACAAACTAAGACTCCATCTCTCTCTCTCTCTCTCTCTCTCTCACACACACACACACACCCACACACACACACTAAGACTCCATCTCACACACACATGCTCTAGGCGGAGCATTTGTTCGTACCACCCTTCATCCAACCTTACCCGTATGATAAACAATCACCTTTATTTACTTGCATAACATGGACAAATTCCACTTTACTTTAGTAGTCAACAAACTTATCATCTGTACCCTTATAAAAAAATGAGTTGGCGATGATGGTGTGCCTGCCATCTTGTAATACACACCGTATGATCTATATCTGACGGATAGAAAGCAAACTATGATAATTTTACAAAAGATACCCGCACATCTCTCCACATCATTATCTCCCGCAACCTCATTGCTCAGCAATTAAAAAAGGAATAAGTCTCGGAACAATCTAGCATGCATGGTGGCTTTGCCGCTGCCGAGCTATCCATCCCCATGCCTCCGCCCATTCCGACCACCAATCACCACCACGCCCCTCCTCCTCGCCTTATCTCTCATCTTTCATTTTTTCGATGACATTCTCGAGATACCAGTTTTCCGATAAAATTCTCGAGATATCATTAGTTTTACACATGGGATTACTCCTGCATGGGTCAATCACAACAGGTGTTTTGTAAAAAATGCATATTGATGTTCTGTGCAATGCACGAGAATCTTGCTTGTAATTATATAACGCAAATCACGAGCAGGAAGTGACATTTTTTGATGCAACCACGTTAACATGGCCACGTAAATCACTAGCTAAAGTAAATACCATTATAATTATATCCCGATGCAAAATGTTGAGTACATGTCCGAAGAGTAGAGTCGCACACACGCACTCTGTCTCTCAGAATCTCTCACACACACACACACACACACACACACCAGTTACGTGACGCCCACTTAAGTAGACACGAGTATGTTACAATTTGTGCACCCGCGGGTACACGTGATGCTGCGCATTTATTTAAGCCGGAAGGCGAACCCAAACAGTAGCTGCATTCATTCCCTCCGCCGCCTCTTCTCTGGTCGCCGGCGCCTGTAGCCATGGGCGGCCAAGGTAACAACATACGCATAATACTCCGCGAGAGGGCGCTTTAATATGGAAATTTTAGTGGTCATGCATGCATCTTTTTGTGCTAGCACTCCTATATAAGGGTTGACCGATCGCTTCCTGCGGACGTGCGCGGGCGGTAGAAAAGGAAGGAGAAGGGAAGCGGGTTGTGGAGTAACATTTTTTACCACAATTTCTTAGGAAACTGAGTGCAATAATTGAGTAGTTTTGCAAACTACCAGTAATACACATGAAACGGTTCAAAACCTATGCTCCCTTGCCAGCGCGCGCTTCCCGCGTGAAATGGTCCGTGTCTCCGTGGAGCGTCAGTGCCGCATTAATGCCCGGCCAGAGCGGAGGCGACCTCTCACTGGCGCCGACTTTGAAGTGACGCGACGGCCGAGAGAGCGCTGCTTCCCGGGACACGCGACTGCTCCGCGTCGAGACTGGCCATAGGCCCTATTTGGATCCATGGGTTAGAGTTAGTTTGAGCTAGTTGGGGCTCAAATAGCCCTAAAGTATCCAAGCATGAGGGTTTAAATTGGAGCAAGTTGCACCGAACCCACCAAAAAAAACTATCCCACCCAAGAGGTGCTAATCGGAGATAGTTCTCATTGGGACCCTTTGAAAATCACTTTTCTCTCTCCATGAAGTGCATTTATTGTCAATCTAACCCTGTCACCCAAACACCTCTTTGGCTACAGTTAGTTCAGGGTTAGTCATGAGTTAGTCTAACCTCTAGCTAAGTTAGAGTATCAAACAGGAGCAGTATAGGACATGCAAGTTGCTCAAAGCATACATGCAAATTCGTACGTGAAAGGATATTTTTTGAAAACGGAACATGAAAGGAATTTTTTTTAGAATGCTCTTGGCATGTCGCTAACATGTGATAGTTAACCGACCTCAATAGACGGCAGAAACGCCAGCCCGCCGCACTTTGATAGAGACGAGGAGGAGAAGCGATACAGCTCTTTGGATTACTAGAGATAGGTGTCGACGGAAGCCAAGAAATATGGTGATAGCGTGGGTTAGCCATGTACTAGTATGATGTAACTACACTGGGCTGCCGTGTTTCGTACTCTTCCGATCCATTGTGGAGATGATTGGTTAATTTTATATCGCTGAATAATATTAAATATTATGAGTGCAGACGCCCACCACGAGGTTCCTTGCTCCTTCTCGGTCGTCCGGAATCTATGTTCTTCCACTCTATTTTTTACGTGAGCTTTGTTCATCCTTTTGCCAACACGCGAGACATCTAGCATCAAGGTGCATGTGTTATGCAAGGATCGCTCCATCTATATGAAGAACACGTGGGACTGGAACTACGAGACGGACATGTACCTGTGGAGTGGACGTACAAACCTGAGTAATGTAGCAAAGAAGTGAAGTAGAAAGGCACAAATGGTATGAACATGCATGGCATATAGGGTGTGTTTGGTTGCGTTCTCGTCAAAGATAGTTGTTCCCTCTTCATGCATGCTCAACTCAACACCCCTCTTCATGCATGCTCTCTTCATGCATGCTTCTAGTGTATTTGTGCTAAACTAGTGTGGACTCATGCACCTCCATACACTCTACCAAACACCCAAAAGTAGGTCGAGAAGGGAACTCTTAGGCGGCATTTGTCTCTTACTACGTACTACCACTAATGTTGTACGTGCAATGCACGGTGATGTTATGGAGTACGTGCCTAAGTACTCTACTACTACTATATTAGTTGGAGGCACATATTAACTTTTATATTTGTTTACGTGTATGCCCGAGACCTTCCAACTAGACGTGTCTTTCTCTCCGTGTTGCACTTTGTATCGCTCATACCACTAAGTACTACTACGTGTGGTCTCCACCCGAAGTGGAAGAAGTGGAGATGCTCTACCATGCTGTTTTTTTACGCTGGGCTCTACCACGCTGTTCATGTCCCTCCTTTCGCCGACGTGTGGGACATCCAAAGACGCGTGCCGTGTTTGGCACCCTTCATCGTAAGAGTTGAAACGCTAGCATTCATCGAAATAAAAATAATTATAAATCGGCAAAGTGATACTTTTTTTTGTGAACCAATCAGCAGTGATACTATACCACGCGGTTTCCTTGCTCCTCGATATCGGAAAGAATACTTCCGTTCGCCAACATGTGGGACGCCAACCATCCTAGTCCACTTGCCATGCACGCAGAACTCCAAGGAGAGTCACCCAGTGTCGTCGCACCGCAGATAACAATGACTAATGAGCCGTCAAATCACAGGCCCACTTCCCACTTTGAAGTTGCTCGGACGAAGGAACCATCATGACTTCGTTGAATTCCGCTTGAAGAAAACTACTGTACCAGCGAGATCGCTAGCTACTGATATTTACTCCGCATTCATGCCCGATGAACCTACTCGGCGCGCGATTGTCCATCCGTGCGCGCTGCTCATTGCCATTCGCCGCTATATTAACTTGAGCCCCAGCTCCCAGCCATAGCCAAAGACCCACACTTATTCTCCTCCAATCCCTTCCTTCTGTCGGCACCACTTCAACCATGGCCTCCTGGCGCTCCGAAGCTCTCTTGGACGTACTGTCACAGGAACGGACGAGGGACATCGGTGGCTCCGCTCCGGGCACGCTCCAAAGCTCTCTTCGACGCACTGTCGCAGGAGCAAACGAAGGAGATCGCTGGCAACCCCCCAGCCGCCCTCCGCCGCCACAACCACGAAGCGGGAGCGCGTGCGCGGGCGCAACCGGCAGCGAGGAAGAGTAGTACACGGTAGGTCGCCGCCGCTCTGGTCCCGGGAAGGCCACCGCTACTCCACTCAGTCGACGCCAAACTTGGTGGGGTAAACATCAGCGGCCGATTAGCCGCTTAACGGCGATGTGGAGGCGGAAATCTTCAGAACCTTGTGCTCCACAGGAGGAGGTTATCGAGGCGGATGAGGAGGAGGCAAAGGCAATGGCCGGCTTTCTCGGGTTCATGGCCGGACATGGTGGTCGGGCGCTGGCGATCGTTTAGATTAGGTTTACAGTAGGTTTTAGTACGGTTTGTGCGAAATATGTAATGAATTTCGTCCAGTTTGTAGGAAAAGTTTTCGAAATGTAATGAATTTCATCCGGTTAATTTGAAATTTGCTTTGTTTGCACGAATTTCGTCCGGTTAGTTCATATAGTTGTCGAAAGGTATGCGGGCAGCATCGGATGGCATCCATCAGTGTCCTCGGACAGATGCCGGTGTAAATTTGTGGGCCAGCGCTGGAGATGCCCTAACTATCATGCTATAATCGCTAACAATCCTCCATTATTTGGCAGGGAACAGTTATGCCTCGATCAAAATCAGATCCGCGGTGTTTCGCACTCCTCCAGCGTAAGAGTGTAAACTCTTGCTTACATAAAAATGGAGCAAGTGGACGGCACTATAGCACGTCATATCACTCGAACTATCCCGCCTAACGAGCGGGAAAGCACCGCCCTCGTCATTTTGTTCGGATTTCTATCGATCGATCGCACGAAAATGTTACGCTTCACAAGTTCTAAAGGAAAAGCGGCACACTTACGACTCGACAGCGCCGCAACCCGACAGTCCGGCTCGCACGCCGCTCACCGGAGGGGACACGCGTTGTCTTGCAATTTCACCGACATGTGGGACCGTAATTGAATAAACCGTCGATAGCGAAATCTAATCGCGGCAAAAGGCCGGCCGAGAAGAGAGAAATGGGGGGGAGAAGAGATCGCCCCGCCGCAGTAACGGACTCCAAGAAATATATGGTGATAATGTGAGGTGGGCCATGCTGGAGTCCGGACCGCTTCGGAGCCCGCTCTCACCGCCTGGCCCTCAAGACCTTGACTGCCCGCTGCATGCATAACAAGTAGTCCCCGCTTATGTGGAGGAGAGAGAGGCATTGACAAAGTCAAGGAGTAACAGTGGAGACAATAGATTTCATCAAAAATATACAATGAATACTCGTTGCTCTTCCTCTATATTGGAAAGAATACTTTCATTCGCCGACATGTGGGACGTCGACCATCCTGGTTCACCTGCCATGCACAAAATTATCCTGGTCTACCCCGGTCGTATCGCAGGCCCAACCTTTCCCACAGTAAGTTGTTCGGACGAAGGAACCATCATGACTTCGTTGAATTCCGCTTCTTCAAGAAAACTTTCTGTACCATAATCTGCTACCACACGTGAAGATTGGGCGACACATGCACCACGCCATATCATCGAAACCCACTAGGCCAAACTAGCCCGCCTAGGTCATCTATTTTGGAACGGAGGAGTACGTCTCTCAAGACTGCTATGATTTTGTGTTGCACGTTCTCTGTACTTTTGCTATGATTTTCCTACCCTATGAACCAAATGAGGCCTGAATGTATGTCGGCTATTGTGCGATCGATCGCTAAGCCTACAATTTTAGGAGCTAGGGCTATTGGTCGATCGACGAGGATAAGTATAAGCGTACCACGAGCTCATCAGCCCCAACGTTTCTCTTGGTGAGTGTTTTGCAAGTACTATAGCTCGCACGATAGCTAGCCTACTAACACCAAGAATCATCAAACAAGCCCCACTGATATGATAAACAGTTCAAACTTACATCTAAGCATGCCATATATTACATCAAAAGCTGGTGAGGATACATCATTTCCATAACTCGGAGAGGGTTCGCATGATTCATCACATGATTCACTATCAAACAAAAGTAGCAAGATCCGCCCACACAAGACGATTGCACTAGCCCTAAGATGGTTTGATAACACGCATCGTTACGGTAATTAAACAGTGGCAATGCAAACTACCTCAAGGATTAGCGCGACCAACTATTTCTTGTCATCGATCTCTCGGGCAATGACCACAAAGACGGACAGCGGCATGGGAATCGATTTACGGGCGATGTCCACAGGATGACCGCGACATCGAATCGATCTACGGGCGATGTCCACATGATGGACAGCGGCATCGGAATCGATCTCGGCGATGCCAACAGACGGGCCACTTACATCGAATCATCAAGGACAACCACCGCACTGCACAACCCTAACATATTAGCAAGCACATTGCAAATAATCAAAAACCACAACTATGGTAATAAGCCATTATTTTTACCTTGTGCAGCTCACCGAGGATCTCATCCCTCAGGGGCCATCTCCTCGTCCTCGATGGGGCCCATCACCTTGCTGGGGAATACCGCTTCAACGGCGACTATCTCCTCAAACTCGGTCTTGAGCCTCACATAGGTGGCAATCGAGTTCAGGGTGCGACGGTGGGGCCCTTGATGTTCTTCCAACTTTCTTTGAGGAGTTCCGCCAACGCGTCCTCAACTCTTTGGCGATGCTTGTTTCTTGGAGTTCTTCGTCTCCATGGGTTGGCCCGCCAACATGGTCAACTCGTTGGTCGATGCTCGCTTCCTGGAGATCGCTGTCTCCAGTGGGTTGTCCGCCGGTAACTCTTTGCCTAGTGCTCTAGGATCCATCAATGAACTTACAAACAAAAAGCAATCGAAAGGAAACCACAATCGCAATGAAAACGGGAAAAGAATAGGATGTGAGAATCGGTCGGTGCTTCGCAAAAAGAAGATTATTGGAATGAAAATATAGCAGCATAACTGATTCGCCCACCTTTCCTTCGTCGGTATAGAAGAAAAATGGCGAAGTGAGTAGCACAGAGTGAGGTTTTCTTCAAGAAAGGGAAGAAAGGGCTTGACGAAGCGTTCCAATGAAATGATGGTTGCTTCGCCCAGTCCAACTTGGAGGCCACCTTACTTCTTTGGTAAAGATGTGGGTTTTGTGATATGATTGGTCATGACGGCCACACTGGGTGTGTGGTGAGTCTCATTGTAGCACCTCGCTGTGATTTGGTGGATGGCACGTGTGCCCGGATGCTTTGAAATGTCCCGCATGTAGATAGAGCGGCTAGTCATATAGGAGTGCTCAATATTGTGCACCGACCAAGGCGGAGAGGAAAATGAGAGAACTACGTAATTAATGCATGAGTTTAATTAGGGTAGTTTTGTAAAGTACGAGATACATTCCTCCAATTGCAAAATGCCTTGGTTCATGAGATTTGAGATTTGAGCCGTATAAACCAGAAGGGAGGAGGTACTGCACACGGTGTAGTCTAGTCACTTGTTGAAATCTCTAGAAAGGCAAATACTCCTTTCTGGTTTACAGGTCTATACTACTCCCTCCGTCTAGGTGTGTAAGTCATCTACTGAAAACCAAATAGTCCCAAAACACTTAGGCGCGGTGCATTAACTTCTACCTTGTTTCTTGTTTCTTGACATATCAACCAATAAGAGATGAGAGGTGTGCATGCTTTTAATGACTTGCAATGGCTAGTTCATTGCATGCAATGCTATTAATTAGCAAATAAACATTGGTGACCCCAGGAGGAAACGGTGCTAAGCGCGTGGACCTATGCAGAATGAGTATCAACCAATGGATTATGGAGTTTAATTGTTAAACAATACTCCCTCCTTTCCGGTTTATAGGGCTTATCTCAAAATTTTATGCTTTCCATTTTATAAGGCTCAATTTGGTTGTTTTCCATCACATTTTCAGATTCCAAGGTGCATTAAATCATTGCATGCAAGTATTATGAGAAAATTGACCAATGCATGTACTTTATGCATGCATGCATTGCAATTAATGCATTGATAAACATAATTTTTTGAGGAAAACAATAGCATTTATTAGGTGCTTGCAAAACTACAAAGCTCAGATTCCACCACTCACCATCTACATTGATTGGTGAGATTTTGAATTGAGCACTATAAACGGAAAGGAGGAGTAGCAATTTTGTCTCATGCAAGAGCTTTGGCTAGTATATGCGTGCTCAAGGAACCGCACCACGCGAGCGTTCGCAATCGCCACGTTCGGGTTGCGCTTGGCTCTTCGCCTCTCGAGAAGGCGAACAATGATGCTACTCCTACTTCTACGATGATCGAATCCACTGCTGCATGTCCGTCCACCTCGTGCGGGAGGGATAGCGTGCGAAAAGCTACTTATCTGCTCCTCGCCTTTGCGTCTATGACAGGTGGGCCCAACAGGTGGTTGGCCCTCTGTCATGCAGCCAAAGGCAGAGTGCGATCAAACACCGAGCTCGATCCACGAGGAGAGGCGTCGTAGTAATCAAATTTCTCGGTCTTGTACGAGTTGACGCGACACATCAAAGCACTGCACTCGATAAAAGTCTTTTACACATTTCAAATGGGCTACTTCATTATGTAGGAGTAGACATATTCTGCTTCGTATGTAGTCACTTGTTGCAATCTCTAAAAGACTTATATTTGGAAGCGGAGGGAGTACAACGCATGCATGCATGCCGTGACTTTCCTTTTGATACTTGCATGTGTTGATTTGATGCACCTTGCCAAATTTTGACTATAAATTTAACTAACCAAATTTTCATGCATGTCACAAAAATTACGGGCTGTTTGGATTGTGACTATGTTTGTCTTATGTTGCCACATTATTTTTCCCACACTTGCCACACTTGCCTAACCTGAGTTGCTCAAATTGTTAGACACACTTTGGCTTGCCTAAGGAATCTTGCCACAATTTTTTTGTCTATGACATGTGGGGTTCACTGCTAATAAAAAATTCTTGTCTTAGGTGTGGCTAATAAAAAGACTTATATTTAGGAGCGGAGGAGTAGAAAATATAAATAATAATGCATGTTGGGGCAACCCACGTTTCCGCTAATTTTAGCCGTGGGCTTGTTCACAATTTTACGAGGGGTGGTTGTTCATTTAATGGAGGGACTTGTAGTACCAGACTTGAACGATACAAAGTGCGACTGGCACATCGTAACACCACTTGGAACAAGCGGGTAGCTATCTCAAAAACAATCAACAACTAAAAAACTGCGACTGGCATGTAGTAGTACACAATTTTAAACGATTGTTTTGATGGAGTGAAAAGGAAAACTACCCCACTACTTATATATAGGCGGAGCCTCCGCTTGCTTGCTAGGGTTGCTCTATTCACATACTCTCATCCTCTCAGATCTAAACAAGATAGAGGTAGTAACCTTTGTCTTTCTCCTTCAAAAAACTGGCTTTCTATCCTCACCGCTGGTTACAGATCCGGACGTATCCCCTCCGCGGTGAAGGGAGGAGGGGCAGCGTTTAGGCCGTCAGAGACAGCGAGGAGGAGACCCACCGCTGGCCGCACCATTATCTCGGCGGCCGGCGCGGAGGTCCTCCGATCCTTCGTCGTTGCTGTGGGCGGATCCGGCCTCCGCCGCCCACCTATCCACATCCCGACGACCTTCGTATATCTTCATTCAAACCGCCTTAGCTCTACTTCCCTAGCTCTCTATGTCATTTGCATGTGCATCATTTTCTACCTCTCAGCCCCTCTCGATCGGATGGTCCAACGTCACCTATTTTTTCTTCTATTGTTAGAGGTAAAGCTACTTCATGGAGTCGAATCTTGTACTCCCTCCGTCGAAAATACTTGTCATTGAAATGGATGTATCTATATGTATTTTAGTTCTAGACACATCCATTTTGATGACAAGTAATTCTTGACGGAGGAGTACTTGGTTCAAACAAGAAATAAAGTGGGGTGGGGAATTTAGTATGTACATTGGACTTGGTACAAACAGGAAGGAAAGGGGTGAAAGTAGTGATTGGTCATCCAACCGGTCTCTTGGTGAAAAAGGAAATATAGGGTAACGCTGTACACAGTGGTATGACCAGGACTAGATTTTCTATCCACACATAGGAGTAGGTGGCTAGAGTGAACAAAAATGGGACCAACCCAGATATGTTTCTTGGATGTTTGTTTCTCGGGGCAACAAACTATGAATCACCACTTTATGCCCCTGTTTATGTACATGGTGTTGTCTTGCTGGTGCACCCTTGTCCCATGCCCTTATACCAAATATTTAGGCTCCGGTCGGAATAAAGGGCAAAAACATAGATCTTGATGAAAATAGAGGAATAGGAAAGGAATGTAGGTATAAAACTATGGAACAATGAACCGGAGGAAACTCTCAAGAGAATGTGTTCGGATGGACTACTGAAATGTCTGATTTGTTTTTAGAGTAGCATGCTTGGCAAGATGAGATGCTATTTGTTTATTCATTTGCAGTGACTACTCTTGTCCTCACCTCACGTACCACACATAGGTTGATTTTTTATTCCGCAAACACAGCACAACAACTTTGTCTAACGCATGGCAGCGAAGGCCGCCTCGGCTTCCGCCCAAAAAATGAGCAGCGTGGATGTTTCTAATCCTATGGAATCGGTATTACCAAACCAGCTTTCCTATGAAACACTATTCACCTTTCCGTGTTCGAGCGGTTGGAAGGAAAGAATACCGTAGGAATTGTGTTCCTCTGAAAATCCTGCACCAAACACGTGAACCGAGCGCAGCCTTAGTTGTTCTTAATATAATGTCCTGGTAAAATGAAGCCATGCCACTGTTTTTACTGTAATTGTTTGAGACTCATTTGTTTCCTCTGTGCCTTTTTGTGCAAACAGGGATATCAATTCACACAGTTCTTTGTTGTGACCTTTGGTGCCTTTGCAAAACTCTTCTTAAAAGAAGTGACTTTTGTGTTGTTTAAGCTGGAATGTCGAGAATGGAACACTTGGTTCATTTTGGTGGAACTGCACAAAGGGAGATCTGTGTTCCAATCCTCATCATCCATATTAGCGCCATAACCTTCCTTTAGGTAAGAATGATATTTAATGCATGTGTTCATCTCTATTTTCCATTGCCATGAGAAAATAATGTTGTTTTTTACTAGTACACTTGTACTCCCTCACTTGACAAAACCAATTCTGAATTAGAAGGCCAATCATGTACTTGGTTTCACCAACTGGTGAGGAGAAAGAGAAAGCGAGCATGAAAGGAAGAAGAAGAAGAAGAATAAAGCGATTGCCAAGGCGATCTTGTTGAAGCCGAGAGGCCTCGGTCGAGGCCATTCAAGGGCTCCG